>CAKAOJ020000435.1:0-430409 GCA_916701645.2 Sebastolobus alascanus | reverse complement strand
AACTCAAGATATGTGAATGAAAATGGGTTCTATGGGTACCCACGAGTCTCCCCTTTACAGACATGCCCACTTTATGATAATCACATGCAGTTTGAGGCAAGTCATAGTCAAGTCAGCACACTGACACACTGACAGCTGTTGTTGCCTGTTGGACTGCAGTTTGTCATGTTATGATTTGAGCATATTTTTTATGCTAAATGCAGTACCTGTGAGGGTTTCTGGACAATATTTGTCATTGTTTTGTGTTGTTAAGTGATTTCCAATAATAAATATATACACACATTTGCATAAAGCAAGCATATTTGCCCACTCCCATGTTAATAAGAGTATTAAATACTTGACAAATCTCCCTTTAAGCTACAACAGATACAAAATGTGTGATTAAATTGCGATTAATCAAGATTAACTATGGACAATCATGTTATTAATCACGATTAAATATTTTAATCGATTGGGCCCTAGCTATAATATTTCTGATCCTACAGAGAAATTAAAAGCCAATTCCAGGTTCTGCTTTATTTCTTCTTGCACTCTTGCTTTAATTGGTCTGTTGGCTTGTTTTAGATATTTGTGGAATGCAAACAATGTGAACTAATGATGGAAACTGTATTTTGAAAAGGCAGATATGAGGCACACCACTACTACTGCACAGGGAGTAAGACGCCCCTTTCCAGTTATCTTGGCTCTCACTGTGTTCCTGTATGGAAAGTGGTCACCTTCTCATTTACAGTGAAGAATGACTCACTCAAACAGAAGCTTCTAACGTTGTTTTTTACGTTGGGAACCGAATGGGAGCGAATGATTTTGAGAGAGACCTTTAACTGTGGTGCATGCATATAGAATAATAAGACTATTAAAGGGCACGAAAAAGCACAGAATACACAAAACTCTAAGCCAGGGGGAAGGAATTGATGCTATGGGACCAAATTTCTTTGTTATTTAGATGCACTGCCCACACCCAAGACTCATGAACTACCTGGAACTACCCGTATTTTTAAACATTGGATTACAGTGGTTGAAACAGTGTGATTTCCATTTGCTTATAATAATGCATCTGCAACAATAAACTTGAGAATTTGATAAGATAGATGCTGAACAAAAGAGGTTGTTTTTTTAAACTATGACTGAGAAATTCTGTCTCTTCAGCTGTGATTGTAACTCTTTTTTATGTAAAGGGTTTGGACAGTTTAACAAGAGATCCTTGTCATCTTTTCAACAGGTGAGCCAGTAGTAAACAGACAGGCGTTTCCTAAATCAACAAACCAAAAGAGGTACAGGTACAAACCTGCCTTTGTAACAACGTGCGCCTAACAGTCATAGTTATGAGTAACCATTCACCCATCTTTTCCACAGTCTTTCTGGAAGCACAATATTCATCTGTCATCAGACGTAAAGCCTTAAACCACAACAGCTGGAAATCAGCCACCGGCATTTTCCACCGTGTCAGAGCAAGGTGAGTATTTACTGTATGTTATGATGTATTAGATTCTTCAATGATCACTCTGAAAGACATAACTTGTTTCTGTCGCGCCTGAGTTGTTTGGCAACGTACCAGCTGAGGACTGTGACAACGAACTGACATGTCAAAAGAATTAAATCATCAGAAGACATTTTAACTTAGGCTGGAAGTAGATTTTCTACTTTCTCAGGAAAAAGCGATGAGACAAGAGAGACCTGAAGGTTATTGGCACCTATAAAGAATATTTAGTGTTGCTGGCTCTCCTGAGACAACGTTTATGAAATATATATAATTATAATTTAAATATAACCGTTAGTTTCTTTTTTTTCCTCCTTCCTATCCAAATCAAGGGTCTAAGAATAGAGGGTGCTGTATGCTGTACAGATTGTAAAGCGCCTTGAGGCAAATTTGTGATATAGGGCTATAGAAATATAACTAACATGACTTGCTATGGCAGACTGATTTTGCTTACTTGATAACAGTGTTATCAGTCTTATCATGTACAATTACTTTTATGTTGTTTTAATTAGTTGGAAAGCCAACCATTGTGAAAAAGGCTCAATTTTTTTACTGAAAATGTGTTTAAATAAAAGAATTGCATGTCACAACAAGCTTTCGTGACAAAGCAACAGAGAATGTGTTATCAAATCACACCTGAGAAACAATATTTTGTTCTTTTGACGGATTTTGAAGCATGTCTGAGGGCTTGTCATAAGTCCACCCCAGGGTCTCAGGATTGTGCCCGAAACAACTCCAAAGCGAATTTGCAAGTAGGTATCTTACTATGATAACTACCCCGACCATCTCAACTGCAATTAAAGTGATTGGTTACAATCAGAACTTTGCTTTATGCTGTATTTCTCTTTACCACCACAGTCCGATACAAAGCCTTCATTACTGCAGCTGATGCTGTATTTCTACATACTAATATAATACAGAACATTCCTTCTATATATGATCCATATCTCAGTAAACAAACTTATAAAATCCTGGTTTTAATTATAACTTTTATTGGAGTCTAAATGCCAACTAGTTAACCAAAGAAGCTTTTGACTAGAGAGCTTCTTGAGTTAACTACGTGGCTTAAGGCTTATAAACTTCTATGGCGTAGCAGCTCCAGTAGCATGAGGAGGATAAGGCCTTTGGAGTTATTGTGGCAACAACTTACAAAATGACATGTTTTGAAGTTCATAAGCCAAAGCTGGCAGAATGTAGCTTTTTAGTTTAAAGCACACCACTTCAAACCGGCCGGGGCGTAACAAAACCAAAATCATAGATGCCTCAGACTCCGAACCATAGACTGTATATAAAGATGGACAAGATGACAGCTCCAGAAAAGTGAAGCCAATCGCCCCCTGGTGGCTGGTTGCAGTAAAAGTCATAAAGCCCGCCCCCTCCATGTTAGCTAATGGGACATGGGCCAAACTAAAAAGTCAAAGTACACGTCAAATAACTTTTTCCCAAAGATGGTTTCTGTCATTTTAGGTAGTTCTTATCACGCTGAAGTGTATTTTTCTGATAAGTTTGCTTTTAATTAGTTATTTGATGCTATAAAAGGGGGTGTAAGGTCATAAGTCTGTTTAATAGAACTTGTGTCAATTTGATCATAAATGTAGTTATAGAGATATTATGGTTAGTTGTTGTCAAAATCTCAAGATGGCAGCTCCCGTATCGGGGATATTTTGGCTTCACTTTTGTACAGTGGGAGAAAGTGGAGACACGTCGTCCATCTATAAATGTCTATCCTCCGAACACATACAGTTACCCCTGACTGACAAGATATGCTTTTGTTGTATTGCTTAGGGAAAATAGTAGTATCAGTTGCAATGGAAGGTAATTACACGGTGGCCGATAGCAAGGCCTTCTCCAGGTGTTCATAGATGTACTGATCATTATTGTGTACAGTTTGAGTTTGACGAGCCCTTCCTGCTGTGTAATTCTTGTAGTTTGCTCTCTAATAATGCATGCCTAACTAAAGGTTATTGTGGTATTGGTGGTGGTGGCAACAGCCAATTAATTTGAGCTGGAGGGGGACAATACAGGAACTCATTTGTCGGCAGCATTTTCCAGTGTCTTCTTGAATTTCCTCCCATTCACATCTCTCTTCAAAATTTTTAAGGCGTTTTCATAAACTTGTGTGGCATAAGGAAGTGTTTTCTCCTTATATTAAACTTGATCTATGTTGGAGCAATTGGCATGAATGTTGTGGTTGGAAGGTACTGAGGTATACCTGTCAACCACTAGTTCAAAGAAAAGAAAAAGAGGAAATGCCAACTTCTAACAAGCTTTCAGAGAAAAAAAAGACCATGTTTATGTTCCAGTGTCCATAACCCAACTGTGTATTGTGGTTGGGTTTTGAATAACAGTGGTTTGGCTCACAGTGTTGAGCATATAAACCCCATGCCTCCACTGTTTTGGCCGAACTTAACTTGAACAGACACCGTAAAATTCATTTCAGTGGGAGGCCCGGCCTAACTGTGGTTAGCAAACTTGTTTATGGTATTGTTTGTCATGTAAATGCTGGGAAAGTCACAGAACACGACCTGAAGCTACAGAGCATAAACACATAGTGTGTTTATCATAACTGTGGTCAGCACTAATAGGTATAATTATGGAAAGGTTTTTCATTAGATTAACTTTATGTTGGACATATGTAGGAGTGATAACAACGTCCTATTGATGTGGAAACTTGAGGCATACAAGTTTTGAAAATTACACACGAGCAACAAATTTACAAATAAAAGTATTCTATAAGTTTATGAAATCCACATATTGTCCAATTTAAATTTTACCAAACCACATTCAATGAACAACAGGGGACGTTATTTAATTTTGCTGTTCGTACTCTGCCAGTCCCTTCTGCTCACTTTGTTTTAGCACTGTGCCAGCAGAGGGGAAAGAACTGGCAGACAAAACTTAAAAACTAAGTCCAAAAACAAGGATTTGAGAGACATAACTTTATGTGGACGATCTTCATCTTTTAATTGGAAGTGGGTGATTTTGGCACAGATGACATACAGATTGGTTGTAATGAAAGCACCAAGCTGTGGGTGTGGCAAAAGGATGTGGGCAACCCAACAGTTCCAGGACTTGGATGTATAAAACCATAGAAATAAAAGTAGCAATCAGAATACATACATTGACATATGTTGACTCAGGATAGCTTTTGCTGCAACTGCGGTGAATGTCGTATCACCATGACTCGAAGATACCGATCTTATTTGCTAATCGTAAAAGGAAGAATAACAGATAAAAGTCCTCCTGCAAAGCTCCATCTGCATGTTATGCTTTGTTTGGGCAGCTGCTGCCAAGATGTTATCTATTTTGGAGTATCTCATAAAAGATATGAAAGAGCCCTGACATGCGCGGTCACAGAGCCCCGCTGGAGGTTTCGCTGTAAAGGTCTCCCTCGTAGATGGGCAGATACAGTGGTTTACCAACATGTATGATGCATGCACAAAAAATGTGCTTTGCTTAGCGATGTGTGTGGCACACAGTATGTCTGCTTATGTGTCACTATGTGCTTCGAAGAGAAATAAAACCTGATGCCTTCTGAATAGCAGTCTGTGCATGTGTGTCTATTATGTGTGTCAGAGGTGGTCAGACTATGTAAACATTTAATGGAATGCCTTAAAAAGCCCATAGTTCCTTAAAGATGGGGTCCATCATTTACCCAGTATACACTTTTTGTTATATTGGTTGAAATGGTCTTTACACCCCAACAGCAATCCATTTCTTATGAGCACTGAAAAAAGACCGGAAAAGATCCGTCATCTGTAGCTGCTGTAATCCTGTAAAAACGTCTCCCAGTCAGTTCCTCTGGTCCCGGGTGTAAAGAACCAATCAGATGCCTCCCTGCTCGTACTCTACCCTCAGCGTGCACCAGCGTGAGCTCAAAGCGCGTCTCCGCCGCACGTTTACTGGAGAATGGAAGAGAAAACTCAGCTCTTAAAACACTGGACAACGAGCACGAACTCGTACCACTATTACCATATTATCGAAAAATACAACTTTGATTTAGTTGTTTATGTTCTGTTAGTTTACTTTATAAGATACTGCACGTTTAAACTATTTATTCTAACAGCTCAAAGTGAAGTCAGACAAACAGGATTATCAACGAGGGGAGACGGCGGATATAAAACATTGATCCACAACATTTACGTTACTCAAACTGCTTTTTCAGTTACAGAAACAAACGAGTGGACTGATCTCCCTCCAGATATTAGAGTAACGTTAAAAAGGGTCGTGTTGTCTCAGCAGGTATCTCTCTGCCCCCTCAGAGGCAGCTCTTTCCCTCGCCACTCTGCTGCTCTGTGGCCGGCTCTCCAGCGAGCTCCGTCAACCAGGAAATAAAGGCCCCTCGTCTACGAGACCGGTCTCTTGAGAGAGCTCCAGCCAGCTCATAGCGGGGTCTGTGTGAGTGAATGCCCGGGTCGAGAGGTGGCGATCCCGGCAGGAGCTAGCTGGCTGTGCCGGCAGTTTGTGGAGCTTCTAAACTCCGACAGCAGTGGAGAAAATGTTTGATTCGCCATCTAACATCGTAAAACTGTCAATATTCTAAGCCTACACAGTTGATTTCTCGCCTCAACATTTTTCAGAAGTGAATTTAGTGATGAAATAGCTAAGAAAAATGTGAAGTAGTTACGATGCGGCGGTGCTCGTGCATGTGTGTGGGGGGCGTTGCCTTGGAAGGAGTTTCGAGGGGAGGGGGGGGGCTTAGACGGAGCTCCTGAGGCGATGCTACTTTCAAATTATGCTAGCTTTCCAAGACTGCAGACCCTACCTTTAACATCTGCTACTGTAGTGAAATATATACAATGAAGAGTATAAATGTGTCAATGTTATAATCATCAAACAGTTTGATATGACCTGGCTTGTTAAAAAAACATCTAATTAATTAAATATAAACATAAAAAATTGTGAATAAGCTGTAATTTGCTTTGAACATGCCACTTCTTTCAATGTCATTGAGAGGCAAAAATGTCTCAGTATGCTGTTAGTATTTCTGTCAGTGTTTGTCTAACATCACTGATGACAATACAGATGTATTAATCTCTTGTTTCTTGTGTCTCTTGTCTTAGTCCCTCCTTTTTGCAGATTGATGTGCACAAACAGATTACCTACATTATGACATTTAATGAAGGTTATTTTCGTTTTACAGTGGTAAAATGAAATGTTAATTAAAGGAATGTTTAATGAAAATGAACAGATGTAAAAATGTACATGAACAACTGTTACTAATAGACGACACTACAAGCCAACTGCGTGGTGGCATGAAATAATATATAGAAGCCAGCAAAATTCAGGTTTGACAAGTATGTCAAGTACTAAAAACTGACATTAATCTTCAGTATTTTGTTCATGATTGGGATGAAGAGTGGCTGTCTAAGGGCCCGTTCACATGTTGCATCTAAAAACGCATGGAAATCGCCAGCTATGCCGCGTTCACCCTTTTATCCAATGTGTTAGGGAGGTGGTGCTACTGTCGCAACTGTCGTTACTAAGCAACCAAAACCTGCATTCAGCGATGATGATGATGAAGTTGCGGTAATTTATCAGTAAAAGCCTCACTGACTAAACTAAACAAAGTCAAAACAAAGATAAATGGATTTCCAGCACCGTAAATCCCTCAAAGTAGCTTTATTGCTCGAATTCTCTGTGTCAAGTTGGCTGATCTTTCAACCGGATGTTGTGACGTTCTTGTCCGTGGGACAGATGTAAAGCTCTCGGTAGCCCTGCACTAAAATGATTAACTTCTCCTCCATATATTTACCGTAGACTCATATTTACGAAAGAAAGAAAAGATATTTGCCAGCTGTGATTGGTTGTTCCTCATCACATGACATGCGGTGTGCGCTGCAGCGTTTCAAAAGTTGAACTATTTTTATGTCGGAGTGCAGACGTCACGCTATGAAAAATAGGCGCTTGGGTGTCGCTCCCATGTTTGCGCGCACAAAGTAAGCGGCATGTGAACGGCCCCTAAAGACTCTCCAAACTTTAACGCCATAACAGTTGAAGGAGACACCAGGACATTCCACAAAGAGACACATCCTGAAACCTGCGCAGACTCCTTGCCCAAAATCATAGGGTGCCTTTGTAATTCCATTCAGAAAATGCCGAAACTCACCCGAGAAGTGAAATCAGTGACGATATTAAAACATGGTACGCAGATGCGATGAAGATGAAAACTCGTTTGCTTTCTTTCCTCACGTCCGTTTCTCTTCTCGTGCACTGATTCGTTTAAGCTGAACAGCCAATCAGAGTGATTTCTCTCACCAACGGGCTCCGCCACCGATTCAACATGCTGAATCGGCCAAAAAGCCTCTGACACCGGCAGACTAGAGCCGACGGTGCGGGACACACTGCAAAAACTAGGCCGACAGACGCTCACCGATGTCCCCATACTGTCCGACCGTTGGCTTGGTGCGTTAGGGCCTATACACCACAATGTTTTGCAGTTACACCACAATAGCAACAAAACAGAAGATTAAACCACGACAAATAAGCAAGATAGTGAATCACAACTTACAGTAAGTAGGTGTTAACAGAGGGCACTTGGAGGCCAGTGAAACTCTTCTATAATCATCTTCAATAAATTAAATTAGCCAGACAATCGAAAATGTCACACAATACTTCCGCATCAATACTTTCATTCCTCATTCTCAAACTCGCAATAATCTAATTGTGACAGAAAACAGATTTTCACATCTGTTTCAGTGGCTTAAAGAGAAGAGAAAGCCAAATCGGTCTCCTAAAGCTCTCTTTTGGATCGCGGTCAATAACTCATCTGGAGTGTAGAGCTCAGGATGTCACCTCCACTGCTTCAGGCTTCTTGGCCTGGCTAGCAGTCTGGTTAGGAGGGCTGCCTTCTGCCATTAGCATGGCTCTGATCAGATTAACAGTTGGGCCTTTAGCCAACAGAGAGGCACGAAGAGGGAGAGTCCTGCCTGGCATGGCTTGGGTATAGCGTGGCACATTTAGCAGGCTGGAGTGACCACTGATGCACCGCACTTAGCACGCTGCCATCATTATGACACAAGTGGTGTGAAGCTCCTGCCAGGAAAGGGAAGCGGTGCAGGTGGCTCAGGATATCAGTACTGCTTCTTTTGGTTTCACCTCTACATTCTGACTCACATTCTGAGTCACACTGTGATATCATTTGGATTTTTTGGACTGTGGTCTGACGTTGGAGGTTAAGGATAACCTATTGAAATATTTAGTAGAGTGTCTGTATTCGGAGGGCTTAGCTGACCATATGTCATATGGAAAAGTACATTACGTTTATGAAAACAAAATGAAGTGGTCAGGCGACTATGAAGGCTTCGCGTAACAGTTTGTGGGTACAAAAAGCAATTCAATATCATTTAAAGAATGTCAGTGAGCTATAAAAGTGGTTGAAAGGGACAGAAGAGGGATAAAACAAGAGTCAAAGGGATAATGATGGAGGGGGTTAAGAAGAAAAGATGGCGAGGAGTGAGGGATGTTACAAAAGAATGGACTGGAGAGAAGGAATCAAAAAGATAGAGTGTGTAGAGTGATGGCAACCCTCCCACAGCCCTACCTGTGGTGGAACAGATTGGACCCGCCGCAGAGCGTTCTGATTGCCGTGGCGACCGAGCGTCAGCTGACAGATGGCTGCCTGCGAGCGTAGGGCAACGGGCCGTCCGCAGCTTCCACTGATTGGAAGTCCGTGCACACACAACACTCCTCACGCCCACATGCACAGACTGGTGGCCTGTGAAAAGGGTGAGGGAGAAAAGAGGACATGGTTGTTTTGATCTTGGAGGTGTCGGACTGTTGCTGTTCCTGAAGACGACGACAAAAATAAACATATCCAATCTGGGTCGCATCCATTGCTTGCTATCAGACAGAATATATGGAGGAACAGAGGGTAGGAGTGTGGACCTTTGGCACTTTAGTGTTTGTTAGAGGGGTAAAAATGATGCATCGGACAACGGAGTCAGATTCGGCTACATCAATGCAAAACCACAGATCCAAACTAAATTCTGCACAGAATTTAGAAGATAAAAAGATCGATAAGGATGTCAAAAAGGATCTTTCTAAGTAACTGTCTCTCTGTACTCCTGTGCCTTTGTGCCGCCCGTCCCTCTCCTGCTACCTTGCAACTTTCCCAGATCACATACCTGCTTCAAGCCATCCAAAACATTCCCACAATGTCAGACTACCATGTAAAACACTGCCTGAAATCTGTGCATTGCTTTAGCAGTCAATTGTATATAAGATATGACAGTGGCAACACCAGGCGACATGTGCGTTGACAGTACTGTTACCAAGAGGAACAGTCAACGCAAGGCATGTAAAGCTACCATTAGCAGCTAATGCTACTTCTAAAGCTTCGGTTATGCTTTCCACAAAGTTGGCCGCACGGACATGAGCTGACGTGAAATCGTTTGGATCTTTTATACTCCATGCAGGTTTCTCCTCACTGCAAACCGACATTTTCAAAGCTCCTCAAAGTTCTCCATCTTCTCCGCCTATCCACGTCCGCGTAGTTAGACAGATTTTGGTGTGCGCGGACAGGCGAAAACCTGCTGCACAAAACCCTGCAAAGGGCCGTGTCTGATTGTGTGACGTCACTTTGGCCGTGCAGACACAAAAACCCTCATGGATGCGGCAAACATAAATCATGCTCAACTGGCTCTAAAATAGAGTGCTGCATGGATGAGGTATTTCATCAAGATAATCTTCACAAATGAACACCACTTTTATGATTTTTGAAGCGTGAATGCAATCACCAGAAATAAAAAGCTAATGTTAGGCTATAAATGAACTACACCCGGTCAACAGCATAAAACTAATGGCAGACTAGTGTTCGGTGTGATGACATTTAGTTGTCGTATTTAGCCACTTGTTAGCAAAGCCTTTTTTAACACACTTCAAAATTCACCAGTGGGATATTTACCGACATATTTTATGTCATAGAACAAAACGTTAAAATCTCTTATACTGGTGTTAACCGCAGGCATTTCAGGCATCTAACCAAAAACCCATTTTAAAAAAAACCCATTGACTTCGAGATGAGGGAAACTCATTTCCGGGTTTTAGGATTCATTCCTGGGACCAGATGCATAAAACTTTGTGTAGATTCATGACAAAAACAATGTGTACGTACAAAGACAGAAATATACATACTGATTATTTTCGTCAGATTTATAAAGCCGCACGTACTGAAAGCCCGATTCTGTTTTAGAAATCTCAGTCATTGAGGAGCTGGACGCACATGCACGAGCGTCATTTCCACACCCACAAACGCCCTTAAACATCTGTTTGCATATCAATACTTGTGCCCGCTCCACCACTCATTAGACCTGTCAATGAGAAATATGACAGAAAAAGTGCAATTTTACCGACTGTGTCGCATGGGAGAGGTCCTCCAACGGTGCCAGAACAGCTGTCATTACGCACAGCTGTGGCTATTTGTAGCATCCGTACACCCAATTCATCATGTTTCTGCAAACCATCATTGCGGTAAATTCTCAATCATCATTATTATTATTAAACGTCAGAAGGATGATCAAAGATTCATTCATAGCGCTCATGTTGAAACAGACTTTATAAAGTTCCTCACAATTCAATTAAATGATAATGTAAATAAAAAGAATGATGAATTCTTGATGAATGATCACTTATAAGTCATTTAAAATTAAGTTTATAAATGCGCCTTTGATTGACATTTTACAGAACGCTGTGTCGCCTGCAAAAATAATAACACAATCTGTGAAATTGGCGAGCAACCTAAAAACAATGTTGCCCTTCGCTCAATTTATATTCAATATCCTCATCATATCACCCGCAGCTATCTCAGCTAAAACCATGTGTATTCCTGGTCTGACATATGCAAGAGGTGCGCACATTCTTCCTTGATAAAGAGCAGTTTATGTGTGGGAAAAGGCGCATGCATCGTTTATACATCTGGCCCTTGGTTACTGAATCTATGTCCAAGGTTCTGTTTTATTTACTTGCACATACGGTTATTGAAAATACCACGTTCAAAGGGATGAAACTGACCTAGTAATCAACATAAACAATACCCAGTCAGCAGTATTTTAGTGAAAAATTCATCCTAAGGAACTGGCCATAGAATTATCCAGTGTATCTCTGCCTGTGTTTACCATTATTGATGTGGCAGAAGACATTATTTTCTGGGGCATTTCTGATTCAGTATTTGAAATAAAATATGAGGGAAATTATTGGTTTATTTCGGTCACACTTTCATTATTAAAAAAATAAAACGATCAAATCCTGATCACGGTTGAATCGGACCGTATCAAATCAGCTTTGAATCACAGTGTCATTACAAATTTATCTGTAGCGTTTTTGTTTTGGATCAAGGACTGTGTATGTCGGCATCAGATCGTCCAAGACAGAGATACTAGGGGTGGGGGAAATAATCGATACAGCATACCATTGACACGGACGTCAAGTATCTATCATTTATTATATTAACTATTAACCTCTTAACAATCCAATGGACGCTATTCTGTATTTCAGAGGTTGTAGCAGGCTTAGTCTTAAAGCTAGAGTGAAGATACTGGTTTCATATGAAACTAGAAAACCTAATGAATCATTTGGAACCAATCATGTAATGTTAGCTTGTCGGGAAGAACGCTAAATGATGCTCCAAAGTTATGCTAAATTTTGGCGAGGAAAAAGTGGCATGGCCATTTTCAAAAGGGTCCCTTGACCTCTGACATCAAGATATGTGAATGAAAACTCTGAGATGAACAGAGCGAAAACTGTATCTTATCAGATAAAACAGATAATTTACAGTTGACAAAAGGTAATAAATTGCAATATATCTAATCGTAATACTAATAGCATATCGCAAAATGTTTAAAATCGCAATAAGATCATATCGTGACTTAAGTATCGTGACAATATCGTATCGTGGGGCCTCTGGTGATTCCCGAAGAGATACCCACATTAGCGTTTGTGTTAAATATAAACCTGTTTGTTATTATTTACTATGTCATGGTTTAACAAGACAGTAGTCATGTAAAGGTCAAATACGTGGACTACTTTTATTGTATCATAAACTTGATGAAATCGGCAAGATCAGACAGCCAGTCCAGTTGCATTACATAGATGGCCTATGACCTGCATGACTGAGAATCATCATGATAAGACATCGCACGTCACTACATGCATGCAGATATAGATGATCACGATTATCTGCAGGTCACATTAGTTTTAAAACCAGTCACAGGCTACACCTTCAAATGATCTTACATGCATTCTTCAACTTAGACATGCCCCTGTTAGAAACACCCTCAAATAATCCAGTCAGCAAACTCATACAACTGTGAAATAGACAATAATATAGCATATCGCAGCAGCCATTTCCCTACACAATTCACTTTCTTTCTGCACCATTTACTCTCACTCTCGCACACACACACACACACACACACACACACTAACACTGGTATTGGATCTCGGAGGCAAATGGGTTGCATGTGTCTCATGCCTTTCCAACGCCTCCTGTTGCCATAAATATCTTGTTATGAAAGGCAGGTAATGAAAAGCGCTGCCTTGGTAATCCGTGACGGAAGGCAGTTTCATGCTAGTTTAGCTTCCATCACCTCCCTCGCTCCCTCCACCGCCCCACTGAGACAAGCCCTCGCCTCTGGTACACTTGTCCTCCCTCATCTCCTCCTCTTTGTCCCTTTGCCGAGAAACTGCACGGGTCATCTATCTGCAGGACCATTTATGCATATTATTACATGTGTATTCTTTGTTTGCTTTTATTTTTCTTTGCTGGTTGCGGTGCCTAAGGATGGCAAAAGTTTGTTAGTTTATCCATCTGCCAAACACTTTGGTCCATTGCCATGAAAATCATAATGAATATTTTTGGTCCCCATAGGATGATCGTTAAAGGGCGGGTCCATCTATGTTCCGTTTAGTTTTTTTCAAATGGAAATGCCCATTTATGAATAACGTGAACGCTAGCGCTAACTGAGTCAAAGCTAGCTGTGCCAACTTTGGAAATAAGTGAAAGGGTTGATTCTGATTTTTTTTGTAATGGGGTTGTACGTATACTCCTGTGTTCTGTGAGGTAAAATTACAGTTTTGTGAACTGAATCTAGTCTGGTCATGAAGACTGCGATATAACGGCTTCAGTTACTGTTGGAACGTGCTGTCTGGCTGCGAGGTAAAGCGGCTGTGGACGGGAGCAGCAGCAAAACGTATTTTAGCAGCCTAAAAAAAGATCAATACCAGTTTAAGTGTACGCTATATTTAGATTATTTTCACTGCTTTACCTTGCCATCAGACAGCTCTTTCTGCCAGGGGACTGAAGCCGTTATATCGCTGTCTACAAGACCAGACCAGACTCCATTCACAAAAACAGCCATTTTACGTCTCAGAACACAGGATTTGCTGGTCTACCGCTGCATCGATCGGTTAGTTTGTTTGTGTTACTGTATTACTTTCAGATCCGAACTAACGTGGCGTCCACAGCAGTACGTTGCTTAACTTCTGTGCTGGCACTCCTGTCTGCTTTTCCAAACTGGGAGAGTTATTGTATGTAATGTTAACACACTGACTATAAGGTTGTATATACACTGTAAATTTAGCAGCGTTATAATGCAGAAACCTAAGTCAGGTCACGTGGGAAAAGGTTTATAGAAGGGCTTGGGAAAATAGCATTTTGACACTAAAACATAGGTACTTTGACCAAAATTGGAATGTTCGGATTTGAATACATAACACCACTGTGAAGCTACATGATGACATAAAAACCTCAAAAAACTCAAAAATTATGGACCCACCCTTTAATGATTCTAACGATCTTAGGGATTTGAAATGATATACCATGATAAATAAATAGGATAATTTAATCGTTTTGGCAGCCATGTGCACTTCTATTAAACTGTGCTATAAAACATGGTTTGTAAAGCTAAATGAGCAGGATTTTACGGTTTGGTTGCTCATGCATGCAAAGAATTAAAGAAAGTCTGATGCAGGTGCTCATGTATAGTGCCCATGAGCATAAACTTACACTTGAACACATGCAAAAGGGCCCCTCAAAGCTGAAAAAAGAGAAATTGTAAACCTAGTTACTTTGATCTCATATTAATGTTGCGTGTGTTGTTGTGTTGAGGAAAAAAATGCTCCTCTTTTCACCTAGCTTCCTTTGCCCCTCAGCCAGGGAGGGAGCTGGCTCATCGCAGGGCGAGCCATTGATCAGGGTGGATTGCAGGAGACAGCAGCTCAGAGCCGCGGCCCTCAGAGGAAGACCCTCTCACACATTCTGGCAGCCCTTCCAACGGAATACATAATTCTGGAACAGCAGCTCCCTCCTCACCTCGTGCCAACAAATTTACAATTCAAACATAGACCAAGGTGTTGAAGAGGAATGTTAGAAACACTTTGATTTGTTTTTATAAGAGATTTGACAGAGGTCGGATACACAGAAGCCCCTACAGTGTCGCTCTTCACAGGAATATAAATTGCTTTTCTCGAATTTTTACTTTTTTCCTCTATGTTGAGTGCTGATATACCACATGTCAAGTCCAAAAGTGAGTAGTACAGCACAACGTAAATGTGGTTATGCAGCAGATATTATCTAACAGTCAAAATACATTTACAATAATTACAATACATTTTGTCATTTTAATTAATCCACTTACAGGAGAAGTTAGTCATTAAAAGATGAATAAACCAAGTTTCTCTACCAGCACTTGTTTAAAGAGGATCTATTATGCTTTTGTGCTTTTCCCCTTTCCTTTAGTGTGTTATATAGTTTTTTGTGCATGCAAAAGGTCTGCAAAGCTACAAAGCCCAAAGTCTACATAAAAGGGAGTTACTCTCTCCCACAGAAACAATGCTCCTGAACTGCCTGAAACGCCTTGATTGGAGTCCCAACTTTTCTTCCGTAACATTGTGATGTCACCAAGTAACACATTGTAACACAACGGCTAGTTTGGCACGCCCTCAAACAAAGCTAGTTGTGGCAGAGCTGGAGCGGAGTCCGAAGAGTTTGGTTTGGTTGACCAATCACAATAGTGAGCCAGCTGACCAATCAGAGCAGATTGGGCTTTTTGGCAGGCGCTCAAACACAGCCTTCGTCTGAAATCACATACTATGTACTACATACCCAATATGTGTACTATCGTTCAACAGACATTTGTGTGAATTAATAGTAGTATACATGTCTACGGACGCACTAACCTGTAATTTACGTCGTAATAACAACGTAATTTAGCGTATTAAATAGCAAGTTAGTATGGAATTTTGGACTCAACCAGAGCGTTTCAGACAGAGGGTGAAAAGAAGTGCTGGAGCACAGCCGGTATGAGAAAAATAAAGTGTTTTTTGAACATTAAAGTATGTAAACATGTTCTAGTAGAAACCAAAAATACAGGTATGCACCTGAAAACAAACATAATAGGTTTCTCTTTAATTGCGCATTTTAGATGTTTTACCTCTTCCAACCCTGGTAATAATTATTTAAGTTAAATAATATTGGATATCTGACTTTTGAGATGAAGGTGTCATTTTTAAAGAAAAACATAGCTTGTAGCTGAAAAGCGCTGGAATAAAAGATTCAAAGTCAAATAAAACCTATATTAGACCCCGGAGCATGATAACTTATATTACATGTTCTTATCAGATGCCCTCTGTCGATAGGGGTTTTCATATAGGATAATCTTTGCTCCAGTGGCTGGGAATGAGTTAGTGTTGAGACTTAAACCTGCAGAGTGTTATTACAATCCCAGGGAGACGGCAGAATAGACAATGACACTGTATAGGCTGCTGTGGATACAAAAAGGGACAAGCGGATTGCCTTTCCACACAGCTACTGCAAAATAAATGCTTTTGTGCACCAGGGTTTTGTGTTTCCTCTGATTATTAATGGATATATTGCAATTTATCTGAGTCTTTATAAAATTAGTTTATGGTCAAAATTGCTGAGAGAAAAAAGAACTGTTCAGAAGTTGCTATGCTCCAACTACATCATCCTGTGTTAGTGTTTGTATGTATATGTGCACTCGCTCTTTCCAGACTATGTTTATCTCTCACAGCCTTCAGGCATGAGAGCTCAGGTTCCACTGCCCTCCCTAAAATTGAAAAGCTCATCAGGAGATAATTCTGGGAGCTGCCACAATGCCAGCTATGTGCCACTGTCACCTTATCTTCCGGGCCTTTTGCGCCCTGCTGCTCCTGTCCGTGCCCTGGGGAAGACAGCTTAGTACCCATTCTGGCTACAGCGGCAGAGGAGAGCAGGGCAGTAGAGATCACTCATTTTAATAGGCCTGTCACATCTGTTTTTAGAACCTGCGGAGGTCTCCTGCTGCTGGCCTCCATATGAAGTGACCCCAAAATGATGTGACAAGCTGTGATGAGCTTGGGGAGGAGAGCTTTAGGCCAGAGGAGCAGAGGAAGGGATTAGATACAGGGTGAAAAAGTGAAGGGATTACATCAAAATCCAAAAATTATGAGAGTATAGCATGCACTATGATTTAGTTTTTTTGTGTGTGAATAATCATGAATGAGTTTTCCGTGTTTTTCAAGAAATTAGACTGTAGATTTATGGTTATGTTAACTTGAGCTTCGTCTCTGACACTCAATCAGCAACAAAACCTGGTCACGGCTGTATGTACATTATATACTAACCAGGGGTCCCATTTATGAAACAGACACTGGCATCGTATGAAACTAGAAAACCTAAGGAATCCATGTCATGTCATACTAGCTTGACACTAAGGAGTCTAAATAATGCCCCAAATTTCGCTAAATTTTGGCGAGGAAAAACTGGCATGGCCATTTTCAGAGGGGTCCCTTGACCTCTGACCTCAAGATATGTGAATGAAAATGGGTTCTATGGGTACCCACGAGTCTCCCCTTTACAGACATGCCCACTTTATGATAATCACATGCAGTTTGGGGCAAGTCATAGTCAAGTCATCACACTGACACACTGACAGCTGCTGTTGCCTGTTATGATTTGAGCATATTTTTTTATGCTAAATGCAGTACCTGTGAGGGTTTCTGGACAATATTTGTAATTATTTTGTGTTGTTAATTGATTTCCAATAATAAATATATAAATACATTTGCATGAACCAAGTATATTTGTCCACTCACATGTTGATAAGAGTATAAAATACTTGACAAATCTCCCTTTAAGGTACATTTTGAACAGATAAAAAATGTGTGATTAATTTGCGATTAATCGTCATTAAATATTTTAATCGATTGACAGACCTACTATTAACTCATATTAGTCCATCTTATGAGTTGATCTCCATTGCAGTCACTTTAGTTCATTTACAGTATATGTGTGGTTTGAACATCCCCCACTAAATTTTGAGTAGTATTGGAAAAACAATGCAAAGTCAACATACATGCGTAATTGTCTCTGACCTAGGGATTACAGTGGTCATGCTGTTGAATATCTCCATTTGTCAGAGCTGACATTGCCAATATGCAATAATGCAAAAAAAAAATATGAGTCTCTTTTTAATAATATTTTGAGTTTGCTTATTGGCTCCAAAACTGTGGCACACTAAGTTGTTTTACAGTGTTAGTATTCGTTAAGAAAGCTCAATTTTCAGGATGTTGCCCTCAATCTGACTCCAAAAACGACGGTGATGTTCCACATGTTTAAAGCATTAAGCTAAAAGACCAAAGTAACTAGGTCCACAATGTCTCTTTTGTCAGTTTTGGGGGGCCCTTGTGCATGTGTTAATGTTTATCCTCATGTACACTATACATGAGCACCTGCATCAGACTTTCTTTAATATTATGCATGCATGAGCAACCAAACCATAAAATCCTGCTCATTTAGCTTTACAAACCATGTTTTATAGCACAGTTTACTAAGCCCAAATCTGATTGCAGAGGCATTTAACAGAGAAATTTGGCAAGGGATGCACAATATAAAAATCAATTTAAAAACCGCAGAGAAACAGGGTTCAACTTCTGTTTATCCCACTGAGTCATTTTTTAATGTTCTAATATAAAATTCAATAATGGAAATGGTGAACCACAATATCTAGCAATTTGAGAATTTTTGAGCATGAAAAACAATAACATTGACTTGTCCAGCACTAGTGCACTTAATTTGTCTGTTTATAGTAAGTTCATACAGTATATGATATGACAACAAATATATTTACTTATATATACACACAGTATTTTATTGCACTGGTGAAAAAGAATACCTCCTTACTCCACCCTCAACTGCATTTTTGGCAGTATATCCAGCTAAGTAATGGATGTCTGAGCTATCAGGGAAATTTGTAGCCGTCTCCTTTACAAGGGCTTCTCATTCCAATCAGCAAGTGTCAGCTCAGTTGGCCTTGTAATTAATGACTACTGACTGGCCACTAACGGTCAAATAAGTCTGCCCGATCGCTCTAGGCAGCTGAAGCTTGCAGAAAAAGGGGAGGCTTGAAATGTTGGTGAGGCAAATGTCTAACTGCCAACAATAATTTTTGCGTGTATTTAGTCTTTTAATTACTTGGATTTTCAGAGGAGAAAGCAGAGGGAGAAATGGCTCCCTTGATACTGTAAGTCCTCTACTGCCCTCCCCCATTGTGGGCATGTAATCCAATTTCATTTTTAATTTCAAACAATTATGCATAACATATTTGCTGAATTTCTATTGTGAATTAACTATTGTAACTAGGGCTTTCAATCGATCGATTAAAATATTTAATCGCGATTAATTGCAAATTAATCACACATTTTTTTCTGTTCAAAACGTACCTTAAAGGGAGATTTGTCAAGTATTTAATACTCTTATCAACATGGGAGTGGGCAAATACGCTTGCTTTATGCAAATGTATGTAAATATTTTTTGTTGGAAATCAACTAACAACACAACACAATGACAAATATTGTCCAGAAACCCTCACAGGTACTGCATTTAACATAAAAAAAATGCTCAAATCATAACATGCCAAACTCAAGCCCAACAGGCAACAACAGCTGTCAGTGTGTCAGTGTGCTGACTTGACTATGACTCTGACACTTGTGACAGTTCATGATTGCAAATGTAGTGTGTAGACCGTACATATGCACACCTAAAGTGGTAATGTAACATTATGATAGCGGGGGTAGTATACACTTTTTCCACAGTCTGTGGCATGTCGTAATTATCTCTGTCAGTGTTATTTTGACTTATCGTTTCGAAGGCAGTAGAGATAAAATACCTCTGAACTTTGGAATAACCCATGTGACATTTGTCCACAACAAGACGTCTTCATTCACTCGAGATAAGCCAGATGTAGCGCCAATGGCTTCTTTTTGTTACTGTTTGAATAACCGTTTTAACATGAGACTTATAGGGATTTATTTTTTCTCATTTTCATGGTATTTTGATTTGATGTAGATGCATAGCCAGGTTATCCGATAGAAACAGGTGTATTATGTGGTATAAGTGCAATATATAGGGTTTTTAATTTTTCAGGAAACCATATTGGCCATCCTTTACCATTTCATAATACTGTAAATGGCTGCTTTTTTTTTTTTTTACAACATTTCCTTGTTTTAAAATTCCATTGTAGCCTCTTTGTTCTTTGTTCCCCTGAACTCACGATCTCTGAAGATTTCCAGGTTGTTTGAGTGCGCCCACATTAGGGCATGCCCTTAAAACATCAACAAGGGTGCTCTTATCTATGAAGGGTTAGGGAAAGTGCACACAAACATGTCTGTACGGGTAGCGTGCTCTCAAGCATGCAGAAAGCTGCACAATGAGTGGCAGGCTGAGTCCCACACAGTCCTGCACAGACAAATACAGTCAAGATGTAAGGAACAGACAATATGAACAATAGGAGTGAAAACAATTCACATCAGTTTGAAGGATCTTGACAGCATTACAAATGTCACACTGCATCTTTGTTCCTTTCAACAACCTGGATTATTTAATAAGGACAGTGTGTACAGTATACTGAAGCCCCTATCATGTTACAATTTGCAGCAGAAGCATGGGAATGCAACGAAATTCACTGCTTTACCAAGTCCTCCAACTAAACAATAACATATGTAATTTTTCATTGCCGTCTAAAATGACACAAGCATTTTCTTCAGGCAGTGCCTCCCCAAACCGTCACATCTGACTGTTACAAAAATTGTTAATATAACCGTTTGTTGATCTGCTACAATTATGGATTTGGTTAAGTTTAGTCACTAGATGGCCTTGTGAGGTACACGTATTGTAAACATAAGTTGTATTACGCATTTGAAAAAAAAAAATGCTGTACCTCACAGGTACTGCATTTAGCATAAAAAATATGCTCAAATCATAACATGGCAAACTCGGGCCCAACAGTGTGTGTGCTGACTTGACTATGACTTGACCCAAACTGCATGTGATTATCATAAAGTGGGCATGTCTGTAAAGGGGAGACTCGTGGGTACCCATAGAACCCATTCTCATTTACATATCTTGAGGTCAGAGGTCAAGGAACCCCTTTGAAAATAGCCATGCCAGCTTTTCCTTGCTAAAAATTAAGCCTAAGTTTGGAACGTTATTTAGCCTGCTTCACTTCTACAACCTAAAAATCACAATTACCACGTTAACTTTTACAGCCCTAATGCAAATGCACTTTCTTCCTTTTAGGAAATTGGTGAAATTGGCTCACACAACACAAATATAAAGCAATACTGTGATAGCTCTGACTTTAAGACAAATAATACAACCAGATGAGATCAGCAGCAGCCACATGTACAGTCAATGTCCTTGAACACAACACTGAACACTTTAGAAAAGAGCATCTGCTAAAGCCTATAACATTAATGGCTTGTTGAGACATTTTTGCTGTATATAGCACCCTGCCTCTTGATGATCTGACCGTTCAAACAGAAGGATAATGTTATCCAGCATATGTGTTTACACCATCAACACAGCATATTCATGTGTGTTTACCTGTGGTGTGATCATGTGGGAGTGTGTGGTCTGCTTCGTTCAGGTTCAAGTAATCAGCCATCTGATAAAGGCAGCCACTATTTTTGTACCATCCGCCTCCAAGTAGCAAAACAACCCTTGTTTAATCATAGAAAAACAAAACATGAGGGGAAGGGAATGACTACTGATGATTATCTGTGTTAGCGAGACACATACCCAAGGGCAACCGTTCATTTACATCTAAGCCTGGCATTTGACAACAATAATAACAACATTCCAGATGTCTTTGTACCACTTTTGTTTAGAGCTGGTTTAGGGTGTGCGCAGCAGTGGAATGATGCTTGTGCCGGTGTCTGTCAGAGGTGAGCGATGTTCATGGAGGGTGGCGGCCTCGTCTGACTCAAAGTGTTTAGTGATATCTGATCCTTTGGGAAAGCTAGCTAATTGAGACGAGTAACGAGGTGACGTGTATGGGAGTGTGGGGGCATGCTGTTATGAAACATCTTTATTTTTAACAGTAAACAAAAGCAGGTTTCTAGGCATACTGTGTGGATATAGAACATTTCCGGCTCAAGCTGTTAACTACAGTCACTAGATGGTCAATTAGTCAGCAGTTGGTACATATCCAGTGCACTGGATCCTTGCTGAAGACATCTGGAAGCAGGTAATGTTCTGCTTTTTTCAGATTTCACAAATCCAGAGAATAAAAGAAAACACTAAGTCTTAGGGGTGTGAATGTTTGGATATCTCACGATTCGATACTTGTGGTCACGATTCGATTCACAGTCGATTATCAATTCAAAACAATTATTGATTCAAAATCGATTCTCGATTCAGTACATACAGTAGGGGTGCTAATTTACAGCAGCCCACTGCTCCTAAGGATGGGTTAAATGCAGAGGTCAGATTTCTTGTATGTACCTGTATGTCTATGACAAATCTAATAGTTTTGTGGAAAATGATGGCATTAAAGCAGAGTTAAGGGTGTATATGCTCATGGAGTTTTTATCTTTTAAAAAGTCATATCAACTGATTGCAATAATCTAAACACATTAAGGCAAAAGGTAACATGTATTCATGCTAAACTTGTACAAATAAACACTTTGTACTAAAACGTTTTTAGTGTTTCTCAGTTCTCAGTAACTTTTGTCGGACGGAATGTTTCTATTTATTCCTGTCGTTCGCTTTGAAAGCGCCGCAACGAATGAGGAACGACTAATTGGTGAAGTATAAATGAGGAATCTATACGATACCTCCTCATTTCACTACAAAAACCTAAATAAGGTGACATCTGGCTGGAGGGAGATCGCCAGAAGATCGCCCGAAAGTTCCTACTTGCTGTTGGCTATATTCTATGTCATTTCCAGTAAATATCATAATATTAATAAACATGTGTTTTCTGTTCATAAAGTACAAACATCGGAAGACAGCAAGTACTACTCACCCATCTTTTAAGTAGTTACGTCTCCAGTCTGATCTCGAGCACACAGCTGATAGGAGTGTGGTTTGTTTACATGACGTAATGTAGCGCTTGCTGTTAGTGTCACAGAGTGTTCTCTGCTATCATACAGTTGTTGTTGAATTATTCCTCGTTATATTTCATTTTCAATTAACAAAAATAACGTTGTGGAAGTGTTCAGTGCGCGCAAGGCAGACAGCCGCAGTAGTGCTGCTTTTGAATAAATTTTTTTCCACCACCCCTACTAAGGCTGTCACTAACAATTATTTACTATAAAATATCAGAAAACAGAAATTCTCATATTAACAGTTAAAAACCAGAGATATTCAATTTATTTATTACCTTACTTAGTTTCTGTTAGTTGTTCACAGTGACAATTGAACCACTGCCAGTTTCAGAGACAAACAACACTTTTAGTAATGCTTGTAAAATACATAAAAATGTCAGCGTATTACATTGTGTATCATGGGAACATTTGCTCCCAATTTCGATGCGTTTATGCTCTATTTAGACACCATATGATCACCAAGGATGCATGTTAATGCCAGGTGTACTGGAGCTTCAGAATACAAAAAGATCTCATTAGTCGTTACTCCAAGGAAATAGGTTGGTGAATCACTTGAATGAATACTTTTTCAGCGAAAAATGCTGAGGTTGTTCTTGCAGTTTGTTCAACAAACCAATGTATTAAGTCCTTTGAGATTAATTTAGCATCCAGTAATATTTGTCCTGTCAGCTTGGTAATCAAAAGTGTTTTAGAACTATGACTTTACAAACATGGATTAATATAACTTGAACTTTATCCAACTGGTTCTTGATACCCAACCCTGGTAGCACGTCTAGGCTTGAGTTTCTGAAGGCAATTTAATCTGGGTGGTGAAGACAGGACAGGGGGGAAGAGCTTTCCAAAATGGGAGGTGACCAGTTTGCTTAAGGATTGTAAAATATGTTTTTTTATCACCATGGCTACTTTAATAACAGAAGAAACTAATGTTGTGTAATCACATCAACCTAAAATGAAGAAGCATTTCAGAACTTGAGTTAAAGCCGTGTTAAATATAAAAAAATATTTGTTAAATGAATCTCTGACTGACCATTTACTAAACTTATCACGTTAAGTTTGTTCAAAACATTATGAGACAACTAAGTTTATCAAACTCAGTTTCAAAGTTACCTTTAAGAGTCCTACATTAGAACAACTAATGGAGACTTTGAATTATTATTCAGTACCACTGTGAATCAGTTAACTCACAATTTAAAGGCAGTTTAGTCACTTAAATTGAGAAAAACCTTGAAAAACAATGTTCCATCCTATAATCAACAGTCCTACTTAAAGAATATCTTAACCACACTGGTATACTGCATTTACATAGGTTTAGAGTGCAATCACTGCAACTCTGAAGTGATGTGTGCAAAAAGTCAAACACAGCTGACTTTTTTCTTTGCTGCTCTGCATGGAATACCTTATATTCACAATGCTGGTAAGTCTCCACTATATGTTAAAATGAAGTGTGCTGTTTTTGCACAGCTCCGACAACATAGAGTAAGTACCAAAGAATGAAAAAGCCCCTGTAGTTTGTTCTTCCTGGGCGGAGAAAAGGAGGATCAAGAGGGCAGGAAGAGGTGGGTTGTCACAGCAAGGAGAGGGGCCTTCCCTGCTTTGTGTAACCTGTGGTTACAGCGGCTCTGACATGACAGGACTGAACATAGAGCTGGAGTAAACTACATAATTAGCTAGGGCACATGACTAACTCTACCTGGCTTTATTGCCTCTTTCTCTTACACCTGCAGGAAAATGTTATCTGCAAGTAACAAGTGCTGCTGCCTGGACTTGTCAAACCACAAGTTCTACCTCAAACGAGTACAGAAACTATAGTTATGGAGGTCTAACTTTTAGGTTCTTTTATGTAAGGTGTCTGTGGTTGGAGTGACTTTGTTCATTTGTTTTGAACCGACCCAATGCCTTAAAGCTACTGTATATAGTACATTAAGCAATTTTTGACTACGAGAGGGCAGAAAGACTCCAACGTTAACTTGCGAAAACACTGACATACCATCAGTTTATCAATTTGCTCTGTATATATATATATATATATATATATATATATATATATATATATATATATATATATATATATATACATACATACATACACACACAGTGTATATACATGTATATTATTTAATATTTATTTATATTTCATTTGTTTTATTTTATCCCTATATTCTAACTTGCACTGTTGTCTTAGATTGTCATTTTGTTTTTTACTACATATATAATTAGCATTTTTGGAGGGAGCGAACGACTGCTTCTGTAATTGTTGTGCATTTAATAATAAATAACTTGAAACTTGAAACATACCAACTAATCCATGCAAATAGACTAAAATATATTCTCTCTGACTCAATTCAGTATTCCTCCACTGATGTTTTCACACCCTTAAATTAATGTTTGGATGCACTTTGGTCCCTATATTAACCTGGCCTGCCCCCCACTAACAGCAATATGCACTGCTTCACCCGGGGAAGGGATAATTTTACAGTGACAAATCAATTTTTTCCACTCCCTGTCAGCTCTCTCCTCTATACAGGCACTGGTTTTATAAGAGGGATTTCCTATAATCCACAGATATCTGGATGCCGCCTATCTTCCCGTATTCCTCTCAGTCCTCCAAGCTCCCATGGTGCTCAATGGTGACCAGAAGATACTTCTACTCTCTCCTAGTTGCCTAATGAAGATGAGCTAAACTAATGAATGCTAATCCATGTATTGCTATCCATCTGAATGCCATTTAATTCACAGTATCTATACGGAGTTGGAAAATGGAACGATAAGTAGGGTATATCACCTGTAAATCACAGTATAAGCTCATTAAATGTCATGAATTATTAGATTTAATGAGTTAAAAGTACAGCGTATGGAGTAAATAGTCAGAAATTTAGGTCCGAAAAAGAGAACACTGGTCACAATGCGTGCTTTACTTTTACTACTTCAAGTTTAACAATAATATCTAGTAATTCAAAGCTTTCAAATATGTCATTGTGCTACTTCTACTTTTAGAGGATTTGATATGTCTACTCCTTGCTAAACAGCTAGCCAGCCATTGGTGCTAAATGAATCAAAGGTTGAATCGGGACTGCTTGAAACCTCACTCTTACCCGAGAAAGGGCTTATTTTGCAGTAGTGCCCCCGGTAGCTCACAGTAAGGGGTTTCCAGCATGTTATAATAATGAAAGGGACGCCGCCGAGCCGGAAATAAAGAGGGCCCCGCCAACATCAGAAGACATTATTACAGTTCTTCACGGAAACTGAACAGGGGCTCAAACACTACAACAGCCAGATATTGCAGGAGCTAGCTGACCGTTTATACCACCATCTAGTACCTAAATGGCTCACAAGACGAGATGCACCAGGATCTATCTGATTGAGTTCAGTGGGTGACATTTATCAATACATCATACGCTCACTTTGCAGTAATTATTTAGAGCAGCATGTCGCAATATTGGAGAAAAAGAAAAACTTCAGAGTTTTCACAAGTTGGGAAAAGACAAGGAAAACAGCTCCATCAGTCTCAGTCAAATGAGACATACTGTTAGTGAGAAGAAAAACTCACGTTGTAGCCCTTACCACCACCACCACCACCGCCGCTAACCAATTTCCTATGGGAAACGCTGCAGTATACTTTAGTTGACACCTACGAAATGTCACCACATGGAGCAAAGTATGACACAAAATATATATATTTTTACTAAAAAGTTAAATATTTCTGTGACCAAAGACGTATTCGTCACTAGTGTCCATCGCTACACATAGCAGGACTGAAACCATGCACAAAATGTATTGAAATGAAAATGAATCTTGTAAAAAACTATTGTTTTTTTTTTCAAGGAACAGTGTGTAGGATCTGGTGGTATCTAGCACAGAGGTTGCAGATTACAACTTCTCCCGTATGCCAAGTGTGTTGGAGAACTATGCAGGCCGACGCAAAAACAACGAATGACCCTCTCTAGAGCCAGTTGTTGCAAGAGTAGAGTGCTTAGTGTGTGTGTACGTGGGAAGTGAACGGTGAAGCAAGACAGAGAGAGCGTCGGCGACGGGAGCGAGTAACGTTATTGACTCCGGCCCGAGCAGGAAAAGTTAACAGTGTTCTGGGCTACTGTAGAAACTTGGCGGTGCAACATGGCGGACTCCGTGAAGAGGACCCGCTCCCTATGTAGATATGAAGGGCTCATTCTAAGGTAACAAAAACACAACGATTCTTAGTTTCAGGTGATTATACAGTAAAGAAAACATACTTATTAATATTATATTCCATTTCTGCCAATAGATCCCCCAAAATGTTACACACTGGTCCTTTAACAAGGTGCAAGGCACCAAACACAAAAACAGACCACAACCCTGACTACAGAGTAATATAATTTCATGTATGCTAACAAGGTGGTCTCCGAAATAACAATGACACAGCAGAAATAACCAATTCAGAAATATCGGACTGCAAACTGCATTCATAATGCTAAGAATTATGTGACGAACTATATTATGTTATTACATGTTTGTTAATCTTTGTCATAACGTGTACACTCTGCAGGGCTGCATTATGAATCGAAAATCGAATGTCGATCGAAATCGCATTATGGCCTACTACATCTTTCAACATTTGTTAAAGGCGAAATATGTGTCAAAATGCCATTTTAAATTAAATTGCAATATCAGTCAAAATAATTGCAATTAGATATTTTTTCAAAATCGTCCAGCCCTAACACTCGTGGCTAACATTGTATTGTATATAAGGTAGCTTTAGGACAGACAGTGCTATGCACAGCTCACATCAAGCTGCACTGTGCCTGCAGTGTTGTGGTTTTGATGGCGGTGGATGTTCAAGGTGCGAGCTAAAGCAGAGCTGTTAGGAGAACTGTCATCTCGGGGACAATAGAACTATAAGACTCAAACCAATTCTCTCAGCAAGAGAACAAATCTTCGCCTGTCAGAGAGATGCAGGGAAGAAAACTTCATCCAGCTGACAGCCAGAGTGCTCCTTAATGGCCCTGTCCTGGCTGAAGAGGGCAGAATAAAATTACAAGGGCTGTTCTATTGTTCAGCTTCCTGCTCAGATTGACTCGAGTGTCTGCTTTTAAGACACTGAGCCGCCAATGTGCACCTGCGCCCACAGACCTAAATAACAATTCTCTTCTCAGTTTCTCAGGTCTCAATGATCCGGAACTGTCACATCCTATTGTGAAATATCAATTCTTTGATAGACTGATAATTGAAAGGCATGAAAATGTTCAGAAATTAAATTGATTTTTTTTAAGACGAATGTTTATCTAAAAATGGAACATTGTTAACTCACATCCTCTCACTGTTAAAATCACATACTAATACAGTGGCCTGTTGAAAAACATTACTCAATTTAGTATTTTCCTACCAACAAGTTGGATTCTAAATAGGATGTTAACACTAGAGGTCGACCGATATGGGTTTTTTATGGCCGATGCCGATGCCGATTTTTTACAGAATCAGGACAGCCGATGGCCGATATATGATGCCGATTTTTTTTTGCCGATATATTTGGCTGGTTTTCTTTTTTTCCTCCATCTGATAAAATATAACAATTTAATAATAACAAATAATACACAAAATGTCTTAACTTAAGTAAACATTTATTGAACAACACTTATGGTCTGTCTCTCCAATCTGCATTTTGTGTCTGCACTGCAGTGCATATTTTATTTTGTGCATGATGGTTAATAGTAGTAATAGTACAGGGCTCAAAACCTTTTAAGCACCTTTCCAAAACTGTCCTAAAGCATGTTTTTTATTTATGTTTGTTGACAGACACTGTTACAAGCTAAATTGCCATAATCTAAGTGATCAAAAAATAATAATAACTTTGTTCACTCGTATTACACAGCCTGCTGCTCATATCTGCTATGCTGCTGACTACACAGGCCAGTGACGTCATAGACGCTATGAAGGACCCGTAGACCGTAGAGACGTTTCATGAGGAAGTGAACTTTTTGCTAAATGTTTCGACAAATTGCTCGTGTTTCCGCCCTCACATTCAAACTTGCACTTATGACAAGCATTGTCAGCATCAACTCTAGTAAATTGTAATCACGCTTTATAAGTTTAGTTTTCTCCGTCACAGTTACTAAGAGCAGAAGCTCTGTGTGTGTCTGCGCTGCAGCAGTGTGTATGTGAGAGCTGCTCCGCCCCGAACACAGCTAACGTCACCTACGGAGAGAAATTCTCCGTTACCAAAAACAGAATTGATAACGTCGGAGCATTTCATATCTAACCAATTAAATACATAGGGCTTTGAAAGAGAAGAATTTAAGCCTACCGGTTTCTCCCGGCAGAATGGCAATTTGATTGACACACAAGGGGCGGTGTCACACGTGTTCCACAGCAACAACAACACTGGGCTGCCCGCAGATGTGCCTGCTTGATAATCGGCCTATTATGCTCAGGCATCGGCCGATGCCGATTATGAAAAAATGTCAAATAATCGGCCCGATTAATCGGCCGACCGATGAATCGGTCGACCTCTAGTTAACACCATCCTGTCCTCTCAATACAACATATACCGTATAGCTGTTAGAGCTCTTTCTTGCAAGCAGACACAAAATTATAATATTAATAGAATTATATTGGGATTGTTGTCACATTATACCAAATATCATTATTGAACATTGGCTCATGGTTGGTTTAAATACACTGATCTGCTGAATGAACGAAAATATATATATATAGTAGGGCTGTTAATTGATCAAAATATTTAAATGTGATTAATTGCATGATTGTCCATAGTTAATTGTGATTAATCGCACATTTTTTATCTGTTCAAAGTGTACCTTTAAGGGAGATTTGTCAAGTACTTAATACTCTTAGCAACATGGGAGTGGACAAATCTGTTGCTTTATGCAAATGTATGTACATATTTATTATGAAAAATCAATTAACAACATAAAACAATGACAAATATTGTCCAGAAACCCTCACAGGTACTGCATTTAGCATAAAAAATAGGCTCAAATCATAACATGGCAAACTCAAGTCCAACAGGCAACAACAGCTGTCAGTGTGTCAGTGTGCTGACTTGACTATGACTTGCCCCAAACTGCATGTGATTATCATAAAGTGGGCATGTCTGTAAAGGGGAGACTCGTGGGTACCCATAGAACCCATTTTCATTCACATATCTTGAGGTCAGATGTCAAGGGACCCCTTTGAAAATGGCCATGCTATTTTTTCCTCGCCAAAATTTAGCATGAGTTTGGAGCGTTATTTAGCCTCCTTACTGACAAGCTAGTACAACATGGTTGGTACCAATGGATTCCTTAAGTTTTCTAGTTTCTAGCCTTCACTATAGCTTTAAAAATATACCGCTACAACCTAAAAATCACAAGTTGAGTTAACGCGTTAAAGCTATAAGTGGCGTTAAAACGAATATGCGCTAAACGCTTTAACTTTGAAAGCCCTAACATATAGATGTATCGTGTTGTTGATTGTGTATCCAAAATGCATCAAATCTGTCTCAGTGGGTAAGACATAGGCAAAATAATTTAACATTCAATTTCAATGGTTTGCCACAGCAAATCCTACAGCTAAATGGAATTAAGAGAACATGGAAACATTTAAAGAGAGTAAGGTTTTGGCTGAAAACGCATAGGGACTAAAAGCTATTAGAACCTGAAGGAAAGTATTTCGCCAACTTCCGCTTCAAATTTGTGCATGATTGATGATCACATAATTTAACAATGAGAGCTTTAACCCCATTGATCCCAAAAATGCCTCAATTCCTTCATAAAGCTGCAAGAGTAGTGAAAATGTCACATTTTGACAGCGTGTTCAAATATCCAAGTTGACTTTCCACCACACCTTGTTTTCATTGCCACCTGAAGAATAGTGAAGGAAGAGGTTGAGAAAAGGGCAGGATTGGTTTAAATCCAGACAAAACTACAAATTCATAGCGGGTGGAAAACTAAATGGTTTTTAAATGGCTGGGTTAAAGTATATCAAAACAGGACAGTGTCAAGAGCATGTCAAAACAGCTGAAAAGGAAGGCCATACACTTAATCAAGTGAAACCACTGACATTTTCATGACGTACTAATTTGCAAAGGAAATATGGTCCTATGCCGTTTCACCTTAAATTTCACACTAACCATCCAAAGAAAACAAAGGGATAAGATTGGAGTCCCAGGGAGAGTAACACTGTGTATGTAAAACGCCATTCCAGGAAAGAATAAGCTCATTGAAAGCCAGAACAAGGAAACGCTGAAAACATGTCAGGAAAAAATATATACAGGCACACTTAATCACCCTCTTCCTGTTAAAACCACTAATAACATCTAAGATACTCGCCCGGTATGAGACACACCCGACTCTCCACAAAGAAGGAAGGAAACACTACACCCAAAATGTGATTATTTAGCCATTTACAGTATGTATGTAGCATAAGCAGCAATGCAAATTCCATTAGCACACTTGAAATTCTCATGAGAACGTGAACATTATAAACTTTGCTTCTGATTTCAACAAATGTAATGTTTCAATACTTTGTGCAGCACAAACAAATTTCATAAATGCTATTTTAACTTTTACATCCAGTTCGTTAAACAAGAAGCAAAAAAATATAAATTCAAAAGTAATTTCCATCAATATATGGGACAATGGACAGACTTGTGTACTAAAAATAACGAGGAATAATTAATCTCTAATGGTCTCGAGGAGTTTCAAGTTCGACTTAGGAAAATGATTTGCAAGCTCTGTTTATAACCCACTTATTCTCATGTCTTCTAAAAGACCTCAACTTCTGCAGATACTGTATGTTACATCTGTGCACCGCAATATCTGGCGTACTGATGGATTAACTGTCTTTTTGGTACCAATTAGTTAAGTGAAGATTTTGTGTTCTTTGCTTTATTCAAGCGTGAAATTAACAATTCCCTAAATTACAGTCCCTTTGCAACTGGTTATGCATGATTCAATGTACTGGATGGGTATTGGCACGAATAACAACCTTAATAAATGGATTGGGTATCAGCCAGACATGCAACATAAAATACTATTTCTTAGTCACTGTCCTTATTTTGGACTTTAGAGCGAGGTCATTATTGTTGAGGAGCAGGAGCCGGCTGACGCGTGACAATAACAGTTATCATGTCAAAGTGTAGTCCATACTATATAAACCAGCAGTAAAAGGATATCGAAATGAACCAACCATGATTTGTAAAATGCATCATTTGTGCTCACTCCCTGTGAAACCGCCCCCCCACATGCAACCATGTTGGGAGGGTCTCAATTCCCCATGCGATACAGTCCTCCTGAAGAGTCCTTGTATTTATATCCGTTGTCAGTGCAGAGCTGGAGAGCCTTGCTGGCTCATAAATCTGGCCATGCTTAGCAAGCACAAATTTCCCCCTCATTAGAGCTCCACACCCTGTGGAGGGACCTGAAATACACACCAGTGTCGAATTCATGCCAATCAACCAGTAGGAGTAGGAGGACTCTGCTGGAGGCTTTGACACCTCACACATGTCTAATCTTAGTTGAATATGTCATTTGAATACACAACTATTTCACAACTGCTGATTCAATGATCTCAGGTTAACACATGGAGACAATAATAACTACTTTTGAGTGAGTAAAAATCCCAAATGAGAAGCATATCCTGAAAACGATTCAACAATGATGAAACAACTATGCATCCTAAGACATTCTAATGCCTTTCTTCTGGTATTCGTCTATATGCATATAAACTAGGGCTGTCAAAATTGGCGAAAATGCCGTTCAAATTTTCTTTCTGGGTTCAAACTACTGTGGTTCTCTCATTAATGCTACGTTTAAGAAAAGCTATGTCTTATAACAACTTGGGTGGCAATCAGTTCTATCTAGGGCTCTCAAAGTTAACACGATAACGCAAATTAATTTGAATGCCACTAGTATCTTTTACACATTAACGTAACTTGCGATTTTTAGATTGTAGCAGACTCAGTTTTGAAGCTAGAGTGAAGCTACTGGCATCATATGAAGGAATCCATTGGTACCAACCATGTCATGTTAGCTTGTCGGGAAGAACGCTAAATAATGTTCCAACGTTACTAGTACTGGTACTTAAGGTTTTAAAACAAGTACAAACGTCGGACGATAGCAACTCCCCCATCTTTTAAGTGGTTACGTCTGCAGTTTGATCTCGAGCACACAGCTGATAGGACCGTGGTTTGTTTACATGTTGAACGTAACGCTTGCTGTTAGGACAGTGTCTCTCTTTACAGCAGAGTTCTCTGCCATCGTTACGGTTGTTGTTGAATTACTCCTCGTTCAGCTTGACCAAATGTTACATTTCATTTTCTATTTATGAAAGTGATGCTTTGTGACTCCAGTCATGCCATGCGGTGCATTCAGTGTAAGCGAGCCAGACAACCGCGGAAGTCTTTTTATTTTTTCCACAATTGAATATTTTCATATTTGAATCTGTTTTTTTTTTAGAATTCAAATATATATTCGAATTTAGAATATTCGTTGACAACCCTAATTTAAACACATTTAAGGATTGTGAAAAATTCACAGCACCGTGATGTCCATTTTCATTATCACACCCCCTTCTGGCATTACCCTGCACCAATGTTGCCCTGTGGGTGGATACGCCCCATCTTTGAAGCCCAAACTAGAGCCACAGGGAGGTCTGGTATAAAATAGGCTCAATCTGTCTCCCCCTCTCCACCTCCCACACCAAGCCTTAGCCCTTCACTCAAGCTTCACTCTCTTCTCTCAGGGGAAACATGTATGTCAGAGACAGCAGGTGTGAAGTGAGATTAGAAAGCACAGGAAGAGGAGGAGGGGAGGGAGGATGATAATGGGAAGAGAAGTGAAGAAAAACACAGGCATAGTGTTGACGGCGCATGTGCCCGTGTCTCACTTTGTATGCAAGCAAGTTATGTTTAAGTTAATTCTGTATGCTTGCACAGCAGCTGTGCACATACACTGCTAATAGCCTTTGTTTCTCCTCAGAGAATCAGTCAGTCATCAGGCCCATATGATGGACAGCTCGGTGGCTGGCACCAGTAGATGAAGAAAGCTCCCAGGCCATCCACTCCTCAGAGAAGCAATTATCTCCTAGCCTCAGCTCCACACCATGGGCCTGCATGAGAATGAGCCCAAGGCCATGCCTCAATGTCTGGCATTCTCTCTTTGGAGATGCAGACCGCATACACATGCACATACAACGCGCAGAACAGTGACGGATGAACACCCAGGCTCACACATACAAAAGGAGGGAAAATAGCACTGTCCTCCAATGTTAAAGTTTCTTGAAACTGACCTACTGGAACTGCTAAATGTATGAGAAATGCAGCGTGTCAGCACAGGTTTAAAGTGGAAAGCCTGGGGCTAGAACTGAAGCTACAGAAATTGACAGGTGAGGCCCTATGGCTAAGACCAAGACCAGGTAAGCATTTCTACAACACCCTGAGGGTGAAACGAATGCAAAATACCTGGATCAGGTCAGTTTTGACATACAAACTCAGAACGGCATGATAAGCACTGTCTGGTTGTTAAACTCCTCAGGCTGTAGCAGCTCAACAAGCTGATTACGTGATGCCTGTAACGAAAAGCCGCATTAACTCCTACTTAGTAACATATCAAATAACCATATTCCTAAGGAGAACATTTTAGATAATTTATGAAATAAATTAACAATAATACTATTAAGTGGTGGCACAATTCAGGCTTTGGTATAATTGAAAACCTCGGATTGAAAAAAAAATTATACACAAAAAGTGAGCTAAATCGTGTTTGGCTCGAACAGCAGGCACATATGGCGCATATAAACAAACACAAAACTACCGTCAATATTAGCCTGTTTGTTTATTTGCTTGCCTAGCCCATCACTTACATTGGTGTTTTGTGTCTGTGCCCAGAACAAACAGTATTTCAAGAGAATGCATCTCAACCAGCTGAAGACGCTTGTACTTCCCGCCCATTTCTCCTGAGATAAAACTGCAAACATTTTCACAGCTGCTCTTTCTATTTCTTCCAACTGACAGTGAACAGCGAAGTTCTCCACCGCTGTGATTCTTCCTATAATATGAATGAGAGCAGGTGTATAAGAGGTGTGGGGTATCATGGCAAAGGTAACCAGTCAACATAATATAATGAGGTGTCCATTTGACTCATATCTGTTCATGAAAAATATTCTTCCTAGTTCTGTTTGTCTCACCACAGAGAGCACAGAGAAAAATGCATTATTGCTGTTGCTGCTGAGTATGTGTGAGCGTAGGCAAATACAAAATACATTTTATTTACATTTTTTTTCTAATTTTTCATTTGAAAAGGGACAATGTCCATTAATCAATTGAAATAAATGTAAATGTACCCGAGTTAGCTGAAAGGCTAGTTTTCGTCGGCAGTCCCTTTGCCTGATGTTGTTAAGCATCCTAGAATAAAAAAAATAACAAAAAAATTAAAATAATTAAGTTAGGCAAACAATCATTCCCATGACATGTGTTGCTTTTTAATAAATTAGACAGTTCTTAAAAACAATTAAGTCTTAGCTCAACTGATACTGGATTTGTGAGGCCAAAACCGATATTGATATTTAAGTGTTTAAAAAATGAGAAAGCAAATTTTTTTTTATCATAAATACATAACATAATACATAACCGTCGGCCTGGAGGACCCTATCAGCGGTAACCACCATATGAGAGCTGTGCAGAGTGGCAGCTGTGAGACAGTCAGAGGGGCACTCACACATGCACTAAAAGCACGGACGGCCTGGCTATGTTAAAGTACAGAGGAAGCGCAGGTGGATATTACTCCACTATATCTTTACATAGCAAATAGTTGTTTCATGCTATATTAATGCTCTGGATATCGTATAGAGCACCTTTAACTGACCAAAATACCAAAATATGAAGTTCTACGGACCTAGTTTTTTATAATCATTGCAGTGTCAGCTAAGATTTAAGACTAACAATTGCACTATAATAGGTAGTTACTATACTGTGTAAATGAGCTCTCTATCACCAAATTTGCATTCACTGTTTTCCAAAGCTACATCTTTATGAAGGGGCAATGACTGTGGATACTGACAGTCATGATTCAAGGTAGACCGTTTCCTTTAACACCTGTTTGACTTGCCACTAAACAAACTTCTCCCCAGGGATGAGTAAACAAAGCCATTTCTATGTTTGTCATGGCAAATTACCAGAGAACATACGTATGTAGAATCAGTGATCAGAGTCCCTGACTTTGCTGATGAACTGATGGTCACTGAACTTGTTGCACAAAATCTCCAACAGATGTGCGGAAGCTGCAATAAGAGCTTTTGTTTACCAAGCAGCAGCCCTGGTCTTATTTATGTAGGCTACTAGGTGACTTCTAGGAACAGACTGTTGACAGAATACACTGACTTTTCTCAACAAAGCTCAACACCTGCGTTGATCTGTCACAATAAGTGTAAGGCTAAATAGACATAGCAGAGATAATGGCAAGAATTTGTCACCAACACTGAAACCCAGCTAATAATAGAAAGATGGTATGTCTTTCTTTGTCAAACAAGGAAGCGCCTCGGGCCAGAATGCGCCCAAATTCCTTTCTTTGTTTTTTCAAACCCTTTTCTTTTTGCCTCCACCAACTTTATTGTTGCTGCTGTGTACTGTGTAGACATAGCTGACAGAGAGAAGACACTTAGCACACAGATACACACATAGCAACTCCTGCTTCTCTGTGTGCTCTGCTAATATTTACACTGCCAGGCCCGAACACTGCCACTATTGAGTTTGGCCATTCAAAATAATGTTTGACTAGTATTAGAACAACAGTGAGGGAACACTGTCTGGGCAATAAGGCAACTGGGCCGCAGGTTGCGGCCCAGATAGAAAGGGGAAGACTGAGGGTGTGGACTGATGACATCTTTTCACACTAGTTAAACATTTAGTGAGTCAGTGGTTTTTGTGTTGTTGGTTTTTCTTTGTTCCGCCCTTTCGCATATGTGGAGGTGTGTGGATTGACTAATGTTGTGTGCGGAAATAGTATCTGACATTTGCTTTGTTTCTTGTTCGTCATGAGCCAAAAAAAGCTGTGAAGGCTAAAGAAACAAAGACAGAATAATTAGTAACCATCAGATTTACATGTTACCCGGGTGTTATTCACAGAGCTAGCCTACGAATGTAAAGACTATACTGCAGGTTCTACTGTTTGTGAGGAAAACAGTTCATCCATTTAAAAAAAAATAAAAAATCACATCAAATCAATGATCTAGTTGGGCTCTCCTTCTGACTAGAAAAGTCAGGTTTTGTGGAACAACCTGATCTGACATGAAGATGAATTCCATTGACTTTGTGAAACATTAGCCTGAGCTTATGTTTGTTCAGGTTAAGTGTTTACAGTCTTTGATAGCCAGCAGGCGGAGTTCACTGTCCATAGGTCTGTCATCATCATCACTAGAGCGGGCCATAAAAGCTTACAAACAGGTTAATCAGTGTCTAGTGCTTTAAAGCAAAGCCAGTGTGTCCCTGCAACGTCCATGCTCCAAAACAAAGAAACCAATATCCTTCATATACTATATGATGAAAGCTGAGATGGATAAAGAAAGACTGACTGAAAAATGCAGCTGATATACAGACAGATAAGGAAGGATATGGCACTGTGTGTTTTTAATATAGATGTGAGAGCAGCAGCGGTGGGGGTGGGGCAGGACAGGTACATAACATCGGCTACCACAGTGAGCATCTTTCATGGTTAGTACTGCCATCTCCTGGTGACAGATACTCAGTATTCATATGAATTTAGCACATGTATGTCAATAATGACTTTTTTGTTCCAGATGTACTGAAATTGAATATTAAAACTGAAATTTGGGAGGTTTAACAAATATCTACAGGACTTTGGTTGGGTAAGGATGTGTGTTGTTGAATACACACACTATTAATAAACATTTTAATTCCAAAATGATACATAATTCATTAATAGACACTGTGTAAGACTAGCACATGTTTCTTTAAAGTTCTGAACGGATTAGAGATAAGTGATTTATTTTTGATATGCTGTGTTGGCTGATGATTACTAAAAAAAAATAGTTGAAACTGACAAATAATTGATGACATTACATAGTTCACCCATTTTTGTGAATCAGAACTTTATAATACTATGAATCAAAAAGAAGTACTTTAAGTTTATTTTAAGATTTTGCAATACAGAGGCAAAATATTCAGAACACACTCACACACACACACATATACATATATATTCTATTGAGAAAAAAGTGTTACACTGAAATTGCAAGTGCAAACACCTAGAACAACTTAAAATGTCAAATATCAAATTCTTTGTATGGTAGTTGCAGTTGTAGCACTAAAAGGGTTTGAACTGTCAATTGAATGTAATCTCTGAAAGCATTTGAAATTCTAGTTTTTGGGTGCTGTAGGTAGCTGAATTGTCATTTTACATGTAGGCACTGAAAGCAGTTTATTAGAAGAGCAGGTAGGTGAACTGTCAGTTGATGTCTAGGCCATGCTCCTCGGTGCAGCAGCAGCGAGACGGCCGCCTCGCCAGGAGGAGACAATAAAGAAGAGAGCGAGTGAAAGAGAGTCGGTGTGTTGTGCTAATTCTTGTCTCATTTTTGGTTTGATAAACAATAAATTCATCAAATTCAGTGCCATATAGCTAGCTGTTTTCCAAACTACTGTAGCTGGTTTCATCTAAACTGGGTTGAAAAACGATGCCATCTGGTTGCCATGGTAATGAATTACGTCTGACTATAAACCATACTCACGTTCTCTGTTTGACAAGAACGTTAACTGAAAACAGGAAGTAACACTGGATGGAGGGGGGCTTTAAGGGATTTTGGCTTTATCAGGTGTGCTCTTGCAAAGTTCAGTCTTGCTTTCTTTTGGCTTTTCTGATAGTGAGATTCTCTTGGACCTTTTATTATGTAGCCCCCTTTCACCGAGTTGGCAACAGATGGTCTGTGTTAAAACAGACTTACGTTGTGCCTGAAGGTCAGCTTGAATCTGCTTGGCAGGTGACTGAGGTGCTATCTCTGGTATTTGAGCAACATTTGATCTTTGGCCACATTCTGAGAACTAAGCTACTGTGCCATGGGCCATAAACATCACAATAACATTTGGTTTTGTGGAAACAAGAACACAGAGTTCTCTGGAGGTGAAGCCTTGGTAATGTCACTGGCTATAATATTGTTTGTTTTCCACGTTTATTGTCGTACACAGTAGAAAATTAGCTTTTTTCTGTATTCAAAAGTAGTAGAATAAGTATTACTTATATTGTGAGTTAATGAGAACTATCTGCTTATGGGCAAAATATTTCTAACAACTCCTAAGAGGTGCCAATAATACTGACGCATTATTAAAAAAGTGCAAGGATACACATATTTATCAGCAGACTTTTCCCCACTGCTGTGCAGAGTGCTGCAAAATGTCTAAAGGCCTGTCATCAAATATATATTTGCTCTAGCTATTAAAATCCTCTGCATCAACTTCAAGGTGTTTGTGAAGGCCTCTGCCAAATACAACCTGGTCAGTAAAAACAATGAGACTGTTAAATATCACTCCCTCATATTAGCTGAGGCAATTATCCCCCTCGTTTGGCACACAGCGTGACAGTTAACATTTTATTGTTGGCGGAGTCCTTTTATTTTTTAAGACAATGCCACTGCACCACTTTACTGTTTTCAACCTGCTACTGCCAATAAAATGTTAGACAAATATTAGCTTTGGCAGGACATGACAGCCTATCAGAACAGTGAAAGTCATTGGCCATATTAAATGGTTTATAGATTCAACAACTAAACAGAAAAAAGGCAGAGAAAGACAAAGGGCACACAAGAGAAGGGGAGGTGCTAGGGAGGGCGGAGTACACTGTTCATTGTTAGAATGTGTTTTCAGCAAATAAAGGTAATGCAGAGCAAACATGGATACTGCTTACTTTGGCAAACCTTGCGTCTGTAAAACAGTCTGGATAGTAGATTTCTTTTAAAAAACATATCACAAAGTTACCAATAAGTACACAGTATTAGTAGGACCTGCTCAACATTTATTACAACTTTGGTATTATTTTCATAGCTGTCTGTTCTGACACCACTGTCTGCACCAAGTTAATTGTTGACATCTCGAAACACGGCAACATCACTAAAAACAGGTCAGATGAGGCAAGAAACAGGAGCAGTTAGACGATCAGACAAATTGAAAACAAAGTTCCAGGCTAGCCAAACATTTTTATTTTATTAAGCAGTTACTTTGTAAGCATCCAACACAATTTACAGACCAACGTCTGGGTTCAACTTTGACCTACTGTACTTCCCATATATCGGATAGTACTTCAATCAATTTTTGTGTGTACTCACTAGGGATGTTAATAATTAACTGTTTAACCGTGAACTAGGGATGTTAATAATTAACCGTTTAACCATTAACCGACATTAAGCATTTTAACCGATTAACGCTATCGGTTAAAACGGTTAAAAGAAATATTAATAATTAATTAAAAAGCTGAGAAAAACTCAGCACTTAAAGGGGAAAAGCTAGTCCATCTTAAGAGCCCACCTTAAGACAGTCTGAGCCGGCGTTACAGATACAGGAAGTTGGCTCGGGTCTTGAGCTCGCTTGAGCGGAGTAGTAGTAGCCTCGTAGCATTTTTTCACCGGCAAATAAACTGTACACACAGTCTGCCACACCTACGTTCCTAAGTTATCTATCTGCTAAGTTAATGCTCCTGGATGGTGAACTGGAGACAGTGAACGCAGCATACGCTCCCGTACGGATGAAGTGGGGACTCGCACTGCAGCTGGCGCACCGCTGTATGTGAGGCACAAATCTTGTCGGTTAACGGTTAAGAATCGGTCCCTCCCGTTAGCTGACATTAAGCTTTTTAATCGATTAACGCCATCGGTTAAACGTTTACTAGAAATATTAATAATTAATTAAAAAGCTGAGCAAAACTCAGAGGAGCGGCTCGTCACTTTAAGGAGAAAAGCTGGTCCACCTTAACAGCCCACCTTAAGAGAGTCTGAGCCGGCGTTGCAAGACACAGGAAGTTGGCTTGAGGAGTTGAGCTCGCTTGAGCTGAGGAGTTGTAGCATTTATTCAACGACAAATAAACTGTACACACACTACTACTTTCACAGCTATAACGCCACCGACAACCCCACACTCACCGCCACCACACACACGCAGTCTGTCGTACACTCGCTGAAGTTACGCCGCGCTGACAGAGCGTATGTGTGTGACTACGGCGGACACGAAGCCACCGGCAACGCTTCAATTTGCTAACGTAGCACAAACACACACACGATTTGTCGGACACTCGCTAACATTACGCAGGGCGGACACACAGCAGACAACCTGCTAAACTAAATGGTGCAGTGGAGATTTACTGGGAACATGTCTGCATGTGTCCACAATACACGCAGCACCATGGCTGCTACAGTAACGCTCCCAGACGGGTGAACTGGGAACTCAGATGTCTATTGTGCTCCTGCACTGCAGCTGGCGCACCGCTGCATAGATGCACTAATCTTGTCGGTTAACGGTTAATAATCGGTTAACAAGGGTCGGTTATCGTTTAAAAAAAGAAACTCAAAATTAGCATCCCTAGTACTCACGGTTTTCCTGTGCAATAAGGGGGTATTGCCTACGTTACAGGTGCGCTTACTTTCAGGTTTACCAAAGTGGCTGCTACACTGTCACAACTGTTGGCTTTTTTACCACCTGTCTGATCCTCTGACCACTGGTGATTATGCCCCTCAGAAACCCCAAGTATTCAGTTAAATGACTTTAGTAAATGATAGAACTAGGGCTGTCAATCAATTAAATCCCTATTAATCGCATGATTGTCCATAATTAAATGTGCGATTAATCACAAATTAATCGCACATTTTTATACTTAATACTCAAATATGCTTGCTTTATGCAAATGTATGTATATATTAATTATTGGAAATCAATTAACAACACAAAACAATGACAAATGTTGTCCAGAAACCCTCACAGGTACTGCATTTAGCATAAAACATATGCTCAAATCATAACATGTATGATAAGAGCTTTGAAACAAAGCATCTTACACGACTCAGTGCTAAAAGACCAAATTGATTCCTCCTCAAAGAGATCCTGCATCTGTCTTAAAGCTGAAGTAGGCGAGATTGGAGCAAATATATAATTACGGTCGCTATATCGTGACAGTCGTACTTGAACAGGTAACCTGAAAAAATCATGTTCCTCTGTGTCCTACTGTGTCCTCCGGTGCTCCTAACGGCATCTGAAAGATTTCACTTACCGGAGGAAAACAACCAGTCAGAGCTGATCTGAGGTCTGCTGTCCAGCTGCCATCTATGAGAGCCGGCTGTCAATCACTCGCGAACTCCGACCAAACGGTCAAACTAAGCAGCGCTGATCAAATATGAATCAATATTATGTTACGTTAATGCGTATTTCTCGCCTAAAATGTTTTCAGAATCATCTTGTTGTGCACAGTTTAGCTGTTAAATGAGAGAGTTTGTGACGCCGCCGCCATTGTAAAATCTGGTAAAGGAACGCCAAGTTCCGCTCACATGACCGGAGCACAGCCAATAGGAACGCTCTCTCTCTCTGAAATGACCTGTGATTGGTAAAAGACTCCCGTCACAGGCTATATTTCCTAAAGCCTGAAAACAGAGCCAATAGGAGGAGCAGAAGTCTAGTTTTCTCTCAGAACACTTGAATTACAATATGATGAAAGATTATTATGGAATTTTTGCCCAATAATGCCAAAAATATACTGCCTACTGCCCAGTAAGTGCTCCAGTGTTTGTGTTCTAAACTTGAAAATATGTTTGTAAGTGTCTGAAATACAATGGAAGTTATTTCTGTAGCTTTCACTGGGCTAATCACCATCATCATCTCTAGCAATATATATTTTTTAAATCAATTGTAAATGTAGTATTAGAAAAAGTAGCATCTGACATGAAAGCCATGCCATTGTCAATAGCTAATAATAGGGGTTATTGTGTGATTTCTAGTAATCACATTTAATGTGACGTTGGCTTCGCTAAAAAGAGCTGTAAAACACGCTGTACAAAAAAAAAAAAAAGAAAGACCCAGTATGCTATTTTCTTGTGACTAGTGTGAGCTCAGTTGAAAAGGAAAGCAATTATGTCTCTTTTGAAAAGCCACTTGGACAGCTCTTGTGGCAGCCTGTGAGTAGCCCCACTCATACATGACTCATTTCTACTCATTTTCATCCAGCGACTGAAAATGCACCACACTCTACTGCTCCCGCCAGCTTTTGGTGCAATTATACTCGGGCTCCTCCACACACGAATCTTCTCCATCTAAGGTCAACTCAGGCCCTAAAAACCACATGCTTTTGAATCCAGCGTTTTGAAATAGTCTAGTGTATTTCAATAGAACAAAATAACAACGCTCTTATTGAGGGTCAAAATTTCAGCATGTAAAACTAATATCACTGCCTGGTCAACGGAAATCTCAACCTCAGAGGCATGCTTGTCCCTTTTCTCCATGCAGAACTAGAAATATGCAAAAAATAGCTAAATCTAACATAAGGTAGATCTTGTTGTTGTACTTGATGAATGCACTCCCATAGTTAAGGTCCAAATGGAGAACAACACATCTGACAAAATTATGTACCAGGAAGCAGGGTATGGTCACAGAGAGAAATATACTGTATGTTCAAAGTATTAAAACTGGCAGTCCATCCCATTTTTCAGTGTGGTTCTTTCCACCAAATTTTGTGGTTCCCAAACTGGGGGCGGGACCCCTAAGGGGGGCCCAGAGTTATGAAAGGCAAGGGGGCGCAGCGAGGCTAAAACTGAATGATGCATGGTTCTGCAATGACCTGGAGGAGTCTTGAAAATATTGTTAATATACAAAAGGGAAGCCCTGCAGAAAAGGTTTGGGAACCACTTTATCATGATACAGTAATTGTTCTGTCAATTCAATTAAGAAATAATTTAAAATAACCATACTGTACTGCATCACATATGATTATTTTCTTCTTTTATTTGAACTTTCCATTAAAAAAACAAAAAAACAAGTGCCTTACATGAGACAACATTTGAGTTAAAAAAGACTCAAAATAGTAAAACTAAAGTTCTTTCAAAATGGAAGCTTAAGGTTCCTGAGAGCCTGACATCAGTCGCTCAATGCAATAAAAAAAAAAAAAAAAGAAAATCACACAAATCTGTATTTATACCACAAGAAAAAAAGACTTTCCTGCAGGATTTGCTCATCTTTCATTTCAAAAAGCTGACAAAACACTGTCGAAATAAACTACAGTGTGTAAATATTTGGTAATCGTGTACCTAGAGTTCTTCGTCATCTTGGGTTGGTTGGGATGTCTCCTCCTGCTCTACTTCACTCTCCTCCTCCATGTCTACCCAAATCAAGTTACCTTGCGAGTCAGCTGGATTCGCAAAATTGCACGATAATCACAGAAAATCACGTGAGAATAGCTACTGCACTGGAAACGGTATTGCCAGATCTACTGGTGGACACATTTCTACCGTCGCACAGTATATACCGTCATATAGTGATATTAAGGCCACAGTAATTTTTGTGTCACTTGTCCATTTCTACTCTGATATCTGTAAAGTCAAAGTTTGTACTGGATAGTGAAGTTTTAGAACAGCAGATTACATAGATTTGTCAATATAAGTATTTGCACAGCTGTAGTTTGGTTGGGAAATCAATTACTGACATATTGTGCACATACAGACTCATACTGTGTCTCTTTCTCCTCATCCTACAGTAAACGACATTGACAGTTAATAAGGGCAAAGGTGCAGAGGGCCTTTATTTACCGTTTCAAAGAGGTGAGTTAAACATTAATATCATATAGCCATATACACCTAGCTCATTTATTTGGTCAGGACAGCTATGGCAGTGTTATCTTGGCAAAATGACTTATGATCCTGTCCCACGCTGTAAGATAGGCCAGCCTCGAAGATGGATAAGGGGGTATAAGCAACATGAAGGTATTTAATAGTGATGTTAAAACAATATACTAGAGAGGAAAGCAAACAGTACAGGAGTCTCCCATCTGCCCCAACTGGTGTTTTCAGCCATGAAAACAGGTTTCTACCAACTAAACCTAAGTCCGACCAAAGTAGAAGCAAAAATAAAAGGTAAAGCAAACAAAAACTATTGATACGGTCCCTGCTGTAGTTATGTTTACGCCACACCAACACTTGACTCATTTCTTCTGAATGTTAGATAGTCAAAGCCTTCCCAGTATTCTGACCTTGTACATATCAGCTTAGCTTTTATTTGCTAAACAACAACGGGGAACACGAGTTTCCTTTGTGAAATGATAAATAAGTGACTTATTCTATGATTACACAGATGCTGGCACATTTTATGAGCCTTTTTCACAGACATAAGCCACATCAAACGCTCCGAAACGCAAACACAGAGTACATTAGGTTGAGCTGGTTTTAGCTTGGCCACAGCTATGCTTCTTGAAGATAAGAAAATGGTTGAAATGCCAATGCAGCTTAATGAGGGTCTGCTTAATTTAGTCGTTCTGTTGCAGTGGTGTTTGAATTAATCACTGCAGTAAAAGGAAGGAGTGTCTGACAATGTGCCTTAAATATCCATTCGATTAAACTTTTTAACCTTTAGCAAGACCTACCCAGGTTAAATTCAACTTATGGCAAAGATTTGGCTTTCACAGTTAAAAAGATGAACCAAATCTTGGTGACTAAGGCCATGTCCACAATAAGCCATCTTAACATGAAAACGTTCCTCTTACTTTTAGAAAATCATTCACACCGTAAATGGTGTTTTCCTCATCTAAAAACCTGAGCTTCTCTTAATCACTCTCCTGAGAGGCTGAATCTGAAAATGCTGGTCACAAATGACAGGGAAAACAAAGCCTTCCTAAAATGATGTGTAGCAAGCATAAGTCAGCATAGGCATGTGTAGGAGTTCACGTTAACAGGACAGCTTTATGTCGCTTCCAACTCTTCAGTGTCCATCTATCTCACTGAACTGCATTGTTGTAGTCGGACAACTTTGGCCCTGTTCAGACCTGGTATTAACATGCGTCCTCAGTGATCGGATCACAAGTGGACAGCTTTAAGTAGGTCTGTTCACACCTGGCATTAGAATGCGTCTCCACATGCGTCTTCAGTGGCCACTTGTGATCCAATCTCACTTCCCCGCTCTATATGCACATAAACACGTAGTAAACACACGGCCAATACAGCAGCCGTTGTGACGTAATATTACATGGATGTCAGTAGTAATATCCTACATATTCATGAATTCTGGTACATTGTATTAACATCAAAATAAGGGTTATGGTACCGGCGGTCCCCAGGGACCTCAGCGCCGCCGGCACCACTGCTTTTGCCAAACAACAGCGGGGCACATAGCTCCAGAGAACCGGGGAGGACAGAGGCACCGGAACAAAAACAGCGACACATCTCCGACAATATGATAATAATGAACTTCACGTGCCTAGTCTGATAGTCTGTAGATATGTATCCTATAAACAAGATATATTTTAATAAACTACAGTTGTACCGACAGGATACAATAGAGCACAGAGGCCGTTTCCATGCTGACAATCGCCCGTGTCTGCCTGTTTATTCACCTGAGGAGCGCAGTGATCCCGCACACATTTGCGTACACATTACTAAACGAATGTGGCCATATGTGGCCCAGACCACCTCTGAATGTGGTCTGAAAGATCCGATCTCAATGCGTCCTCAATGCATCTTGAGAGTGTTCACACCAGTACTTAGAGCTGTCCACTTGTGATCGCATCACTGAGGACGCATGTTAATATCAGGTATGACAGGGCCTTTGTGAGCATGAAATTGCGGTCAAAGCGCCTACAAGAATGGACCTCTTCTCTTCTGTAGTGTTGCTCTGTTGTTGTAGACTAGTTTACTTTTTGAAAACTGATTGACAGCTGCTCTGAGCCAAGGAGGGTGGAAAGAGGAGAAGTCGCACGTCATCAACGCGTCATATCTTTGGAGTACAACACATGCACAGTAAAATCTCAAAATTGAGCCAACCGCAACGCAAGACCACATGGTACATGTGTTAAACCCCATACCCCAAGACCTGTGTCCGTCCGTGTGCCAGCCTCTTTCAACAGGCCTTGCTCTGAGCCAATCATTGCAACGCGGTCTATGCGTTGTTACGAAATCTTGGAGGTGCACTGCTCGGCGCTCAGACCCTCCGCACACAGTCGCCCAGGCCGCAATTGCGTAATATCTGCATCCGCACCGCATCGACCACACTGCCCGCAAGAAGCATGAAAAAAGTTTAATTCTGCCAAACTGGGACAGTTGACGCCCAACACGCATTCACACAGACACAAAAACTATTTAAAAACTAGGACAGCAACACTGTTTAATAGAATCTTAAAAAAATTGCATCTCAAGATCAATACCACCGCTCAATCGACATGACTGACTTTCATTAAATCAAATATGTGGTATAATTACACAGCACTATTATCACTGTGATTAAAATACAACAAACATTCAGTCAACTTTGCAAAAAAAAAAAGCTGGTGGCTGGCTGCCAGCCTTGCATCCATTTCCAAAAGCTACTTTAGGGCCTTGGAACATTGAGCACAGAGCCATTTTCTCAATATCAGGAAAAAGCAGAAACACTAATCTCGCTGTGTTGCTGCTTTCCCCAGAGCACCTTATGTGTCTCAGTCCTGTTGTAAAATAACAGAAGACAAGACTGCAGAGTGGTAATATTTTGCATAATTCTGGGTCCTAAGTAGATGGCTGAGAGTGCCGAGTGACAAAGTAGAAACGGTAGAAGCTAGTGCTGTGTGCAGTGATGCAGATGGCTAATTTGCATTAATAATGTCAGTAGATGTAAAAATCAGGACATGACTTCTAAATTATTTTGTAGTGGTGTATGGACACCACAACAGCAGAGTTAAAAGCTCACAACCCAAAAGTAAAAGGAGGCTGGGAGTTTAAAACAAGGATGATAAAGAGAGTGAGAGCACGATGGAAAACTGCATAAACTAGATCTTAATGTGTGAGGGTCGATGAAGATCAGTCTCACCACTGTCATCACAAAGATGACAGACACAGCCAGTAAAAAGTCAGCCTGGGATTCACAGCGCCTCAGCAAAACCACACCACTGACAGCTGCAGAAACTGGAGGCTCTGCCAGGAACACAAGGAAAACATCCAATCCACTTTGGCTGAGAGTGTTTATCCCTCAACAATGCCTTCCAATATTTTTTGTGGATGCAAAAACCCAGAGCTTTCATTGTTCTTGGCAGGGACCTTCATGTCCTGGTTGGTGTTGACGAGGAACCGGCTTAACGGCAATCACTTGCAAATGTATTTATCTTTTACAGCTCATGATTGCAACTGTTTTCCGCCAAGGCTGAAGCCAGGGAGTGTGTGCTGAGGTCTTTTTTTGGGAGTCCTAAAGAACAATTAATTTTACTTATCTATTTATGCTTTAATATGGTTGGAAAAGGGTAACAGTCCAGGTGACTCAGTGCATTACAATGAGCTTTTTTAACAGTTGGTGTGCTTTTGAGCCAGGGACTCATTACCCAAAGACGGAGCAATGGGATGACAAATGAGGCCTCTAAGTGAAACAAAGCCAGATTAGCACATTTCTCTCCTCTGAATAAATACAGAGAGCATCTTTTTGTGTGGATAAAGGATAAGGCCCTGTGTAATCTATTTATAGTATTTGTTTGTATTATGTTTGTGCTGTGGCAGATGGTGCAGCCCTGCTCGGCGGTAGCATTCCTGAATGGGATTATGTACAGTCAAATTCAAAAGTTATGGATATGGTATTATGACTGTGCCACAAGCGGATGCATTTTTTTGAGAGCAGCTTCTATTTCATAATGTTACCAATATGGTAGTGTATAAACCACGGCACATTCAGTAATGTGGGGATTATGGCTACAGCAGAGTTATGCATAAATCCAAGGATGGAAAATATTGTCTCAGTTTACCTTCCCCATGTTTTGCTCTTAGCTTCAGCTGCCGGTCTCACTGCCAGTAGGAAATACTCAAGTAGAATTAAAAAACAATTTTAAGTGAAAACTAAACAAGACTCGGTCAAAACCGAGTATATGGCTGGACCGTGTATGGTCAGTCTGTGAATTTGTGGATAAATTGTTATACAAATGGTCAGTGGGCATGTCTATAATGTTAAATCCAGCGGTACATGTCCACCAGGTCAGGATACTAGGGGACGCGTTGCTCCACTCAACTGGCGGTTCAAGCGGTGACGTACCCCATCATTGAATGCACCTGATTGGTCGCTGGTTTTCTGCTTACTTTCTCACTTTGAAAGAGCAACGGCCAATGAGGAAACTCCAACACTTGGCCGACCAATCAGGTAACTTCAGTCAGTCAGTCACTCACTCACTCAGTAACAACATCTGTATTGAAAAGTTGTATTGAAGGAGGGTATTGTGCTGTATTAGACAGTCTTTACCCAAGAATAACCTGCCTTAATCCACTATTTAAGAGTCCACAGCAACGCTAGGTGCTCTGTAAGGCTGTAACTAAGCACAGTGTGCGCTGAGCCGAATACTCAAGTCAGCATGCCAACATTCTAATGTTTACCATGGTCACATCATAGATTAGCGTTTAGCAGCATGCTAACATTTGCTATTCAATGCTAAAATCAAAGTACACCTGAGGCTGATGGGAATGTTTGCAAATCCTTAGTGTTGCAGGTATTTGGTCATAAACCAAAGTGTAGGACAAATTACAATTTTTATTGATAGCAAATTTCATGACAATCCATCTTATAGTTGCTGAGACATTTCGCTCAAAACAAATGTCAACCTCATGGCGGTGCTAGAGGAAAAGTCAGGTGTTCATCAGTCATTTGGATGCATCGTCCAGGAACTGAATGTCTGTACAACATTTTATGCCAATCCATCTTGTAGATGTTGAGATATTTCCCTGGATAAGTGAGGAATTTCACCTGTTGGTGCCACTTAAAGAAAAGGTCAGGGGAATGTCAAAGTCATTAGGACTCATCCTCTGGGCACCATGGATATCTGGACCAAATTTCATGGCAATCCATTCGAATTTGTTGGGATATTTGAGTCAGGACCAAAGAGGTGGACCGACCGACATCGCTATCCCTAGAGGCACACCGCTAGTATAGCTAAAACGTTCAATTGTAAGGAGACATTGTACTCCATAAGATAGTGTTTATACAAGATTAAATACTTAGGAAATAAATGTGTCCTTTATTGCTGCAATGTGTGCTTTCTCATAGCAGGTGACATAAGGAATCAAGTCCACTAATAGACGAGCAAAACATTGAACATCCAGGCCAACAACAACGTCCTCCTCCGTGTTAAACGGCAATGCTCTAATTGCTGGAGCTCATCACCATCCCAATGTCCCCCCATTCCAACACATTAGCTCCCAGACAGTTGCAGCCCTGACATATTGAGATGTAGTGCAAGAACCTTGCTCTGGGCACCAGACGATGTGCAGCTAATGCACTTTGCTAATGTATTATTTAGAAAGTGGCCTTGCTAATTGAGTTTTAATGTCAGTGGCCGCTCTCCCACATGTGTTTGACCGAGCACAGGGGAAAGTTTAGATGTTGATAGATTACAGCTGGCCACTGGTGGCAGCTCCAAAGGTCATGGGCAATTCTGGGGCAACCGCCACGACCTCCACTGTTTTTAAAGGAAACCTGCCTGCTTTATTCACACCTATAGACATTTTACTCGTGTTTTAAAATTTAGACATTATTAAACAAGCTCTCCATTTCATAAAATAAAGTGTTGGATATGAAAAAAGCTTCACCTGTGCATATTCATAGCTATGGTTAACGCTGGGTTGCCTTCGGAAATAATGCAGGGATCAAGTAGATGTGAAGACTTCAAATAAGATAAGCCACATATACTGTATACAAAACAACCCAGATAATATTAAAGTGCTACTGCAGTCACTCAAGGCATATATGTGTGCAAAATATGAAAAGCTCATTAAAAACATCTATAACACCTCTGCGGGGCTAAGAGGATACTGATAAATGTTTGCAAGTTGAACTGAATCTAAGTTGGGAAATAGTACAAGGTTTGTAAGTTGGAATTTGAATATGCTCCCTGAATAAACAAGGAGAAATTTGCATTTTAAACAGCAACACATTATGCGCTGCAGCTTTGTGGAAATCATTAGTTACACACTTCCTTGCAATTATTTTGCAAGTTCACCCCACACGTTGTCTATGATAGGAAGGCACAGAGAAAGGCTCTAGTCTTTATGAGAATCACTCACCCAGAGCACAAGATAAAGCAGAGCAATAACTTATTTCAAAAAATCCCAACCGGCTAATTAACATTGTGAATTCAACCAGAAAGTCAGTATTCCTCTGACTAGTTTAATTGCATTGATGTGTGAGCCACAATTTAACGGCTCAAATAGAGAGCTGCTTTGGCTCCCATAAATGACGGTATTTCCTCACCTCAAAGACTGTAACAGGATTTTTTTTTGTGGCATAATCAAGTTTAGCTTTACCTGAGCTCATTTGATGATTTAATAGACTTAAATGAGTTTTCCTCCCAAGGTTAATTATGAAGCACTGAATTGAATTCCCCACTTTGCAATTGCTTATTTATAAAAATGTCTTCAGTTCTGCTCTGAGGTAATGTGATTATTGGACTGAACTGAATACCAGTCAAAGCGTGTTGTGTGCTTAAGCTTGCTGATGAGTTCGAAGGGTCACTGAAAATGAACATAATCCTTGGCTGTAACAACCAATGCACAGAACTTTTGGTCCTACCAGTACATTATAAACTTTGAATCAAAATAATGTCTACTACAAAATGTCCGGTCACTATTTAAATTGTATATAGTTTGTCACTGGAGATGACCATTCAATATCTAATCGGTTGCTAAGCTATGATTAGCTTAACTTAGCACGGCAGGCCTGTCGAGCTTTGGACTTCTTCACATGTCAAAGTGGTGTGTACATGGGGCTCTAGTGAGAAGGAAACTCTACATTTAAAGAAATTGGAAGGTGGTGTCTTCTTTTTAGTCTTTCTAAAACCAAAAACATGAGGTAAAGTGTAAGGAATGAATTAGACAGTATTTATCTGCTCCAACGTAAGCTGCAACTGTTAACACTGCTACAACAGTAACCAAACGTAATTTCCAAGGCACACCTCATTAACTAACTATGTTACATCAGTTTGTGGGATGCCATGTTATGTTAGAAGAGCCCTGTTCAAGACTTGGACCCTTTATAACTGACATTAAAATGTGTCGCGTATACAGATTGTATCTAGATATGACTTAACCTGAACACATTTACACCTGGTATTAATATGCGTCTCCAGTGTCAATATTGAGATCCGATTGCTCTGTCTGAAAGGGCTGAGAGGAAGCCTCTGGAGGCTGCATACGTACGGGCTTGCAGCCGAGCACTGCCAGAGAGGCGGTGTGTAATGCGCGGTCTTGAGGTATGGGGTATAACACATGCGCAGTGTCACTGAAGCTGCGGTCGTGCGTTGCTATTGGCTCAAGTGTACATAGGTACGGAACAACTTTACTAATGTGAAAGCTGAACGGAGAGAGGGGGGCAATCGTACTCGGGCACGATACGGATCAATCATACCTAATGTGAAAACGCCCTTAGATGATGATCTAAAAAAAAAAAATAACCAAAAAAGCCAAATTAGCAAAGTATATACCAACAAGACCTATAGATGATGCAAGGCCCGATGCTTTCACTCTTGTACGACAGCTTGTCTAATATTAGATTCCAATCACCCCACTCATCCTCTCCAACCCTTTTACCAACATCTTCTCTTTCAGCCTGCTCTATCCTTCTGTCTGTGACAGGCTTTTTTAAATCTTGGAGTTTTATAACACCTCTAACATTGTGAAGCATTGCTCAGAAAGGCCACCGTGGTGCAGAGAACAAGTGATTATATTATGGTGCAACTCCTCAAACACTACATGGTCAAAAAGCAGCGCACTTGATATCGCGAACAAGTGCATTTAATGGCTGCCAGTGCTTGACCTTCTCCACAAGGCCTCCATGTTAGTCACTCTCCAGCAATTCCAAATTGAAACAGAGCCAGAGCAACTACTGAATATGTGCAGAGAGGGGAGAAAGAGAAAGCATGAATGAGAGAGAGGCAACACAAGAGATTCCATCCCCTCCCTTAGGATCCCTTTCTTCTGACTATCCCTGGTATATAGTTGACCGACCGGGGACTGGGTGTCCCAAAGGGGTGGTGGTGTGACAGTGTCTCTCGGAGTATTCCACAGTGCAGTGTTTGTGGGTATAAGAAGGGACTGCAGACCAGCCCACTCAGGGTTTGTCTGGAGGCTCCATCAACCGTAGCGAGCCTCTGCGCTGAGGCTTTTTGCTATCAGGGGCATGGCTGTTGCTGGAGATTGGGCTTTGATGTTCACAGTGACAGCGCATCAGAGCAAAGCAGCAGGTGAAAATAATCTATCTTCCACTCTGTGATTTATGGATGTAATTCCTCTGGTTCGACACCAGTTGCAGCAGCGTCCTTGGAGCAATCTGTACGGGATAATAGACTTTGGAGGAGGACCAGACGGATGAAATGTTAAAGCGTACACCTCGTGGGTTTTTTGGCAGTTTAGCATGAACCTTTAACACAACAATGCAAAGAAAATAGTGCTGTCAATCGATTAAAATATTTAATCGCGATTGATTGCAAATTAACCGCACATTTTTTATCTGTTCAATATGTACGTATCTAGTATGTAAGTGTCAAGTATTTAATACTCTTATCAACATGGGAGTGGGCAAATATACTTGCTTTATGCAAACGTATGTATCTATTTATTACTGGAAATCAATTAACAACACCAGACAATGACAAATATTGTTCAGAAACCCTCACAGGTACTGCATTTAGCATAAAAAATTATGCTGAAATCATAACATGGTAAACTGAAGCCCAACAGGCAACAACAGCTGTCAGTGTGTCAGTGTGCTGACTTCAATATGACTTGCCCCAAACTGTATGTGATTATCATAAAGTGGGCATGTCTGTAAAGGGGAGACTCGTGGGTACCCATAGCACCCATTTTCTTTCACATATCTTGTAGAGATGGGTAATGATTTTCGATTTTTCGAATAATCATTAAATTATAAAAAAAAAAATCGACTAGTTTATGCGACTATCGTCCCGTCTTGAAAAATATATATTTTCCCTTGTTTTAACTGTCGCACGCGCTGGTAGTAACGTTACTACCACCGCGCCCCTCGTAGTTTCATCTATTCAAATCCGACAAAACCAAAATAAAACTCACCAAAACCGTCTTGGTTCGTCTTTCTACTGGCCTCTTCCGCTGTTCCAACAATATGGTTGAAATAAACTCTTAATCCATAGCGTTAGATGGGAAAATGTGCCGACCCTAAATGTCGGGGTTGGGGGGTATGCGCCGGTTTTCAAAAAAGAATCGACTAGTTCCCAGTGATTATCGAATAGTATTTTTGCTTGGAATGCATATTCCTAATATCTTGAGGTCAGAGGTCAAGGGACCCCTTTGAAAATAGCCATGACAGTTTTTCCTCGCCAAAATTTAGCGTAACTTCATAACGGTATTTAGTGTTCTTCCCGACAAGCTAGTATGGCTATGGTTGGTACCAATGGATTCCTTTGGTTTTCTAGTTTCATATGATACCATATCTTCCTTCGATACGTATCTTCACTCTAGCTTTAAAACTGAGCCCGCTACAACCTCGGAAAAATCGATGGTGTTAATGCGTTAAAAAAATTAGCGGCATTAAAACGAATTTGCGTTGACGCATTATCGCATTAACTTCGACAGCCCTAAAAGAAAATATGCAAAATGTTCGAGGCCGAGTGATGTTGGTAAAATCGTAACAGAATTCTGTTTAACTTTCCTGAATATCAGACATCTCATCATCGGTTCAGAACCATTAAAATTGAACCTCCATCCGCTTCTCATCATCACAGTAACCCCCCCCGAATGACCTGCGATTACCCTCATCCTCCTTATGGCCACCCTGACGTTCATAAGTGAATCAATTGACAATTACAATTATGGAGAGTGACTGAGCTCATCCCTCAAGTTCCAGCGCCTGCTCCTGAAACATGCAGCAGGTTCTGTAAATGGAACAATTAAGATAATTGACTGTACAGGCCCCATTAACAAAGCCTGCTTTCAGCTCGGAGCTGCGATTAGATTAATTCTCATAATGGAGGAGCCCTTGTTGCTCCATTGTTCTCCATTTGCCCTCTTCAGCAGGTGCCAGTCATATCCTGTGAGTAGGGTTTCACTTGGTTCACTATGATTTATTGGACATCAAGAGTGAAAGACAGCAGAATCAAAGTAAAGGTGACAGAGAGAGGCACAGAAGATGCTCATTGACAAATCTAACATGTCGATTTACTAAACAAATAACGTTTTTGTCAATACTACAGCAACAACTGTGTGACTCTGAGTTTGATTTCCTTTCCATAATAATAATTTTACAGTTCTATCAAGGAGCCAAAAAGAAAACTTTCCACATATAATAACTAGGGCTGTCGCGGTGAAGGAATTTCCCCTGCAGTGATAATGATTGGCTCTCTCCCTCTTTTTTTTTTGCAAATTACTTAAAGGCAGGGTTGACGATGTTATCCAGTATACACTAATTGTTATATTGGTGGAATGGTCTTTACACCCCGACAGCGATCTATTACTTATGAGCTCTGAAAAAGGACCGAAGAAGAGCCGTCATCTGTACCTGCTGTAATCCTGTAAAAACGTCTACCAATCACTGCCTCGAGGTCCGCTTGGAAAGAACCAATCAGATGCCTCCCTGCCTCCATGCTCGTACTCTACCCTTGGCGTGCACCAGCCTGAACTCAAAGCGCGTCGCCGCCGCCGCACGTTTCCTGGAGAATGGAAGAGAAAACTCAGCCCTGCAGTAGCACTGCCGCGGTTACTTGTCATGAGGTAGCGTTGTTGAGTTGAGTTCCTCTCTCCACTCTGCGTCTGTGAAGTAGTTACGATGCGGCGGTGATCGTGCATGTGTGTGGGGGGGGGCATTGCCTTGGAAGGAGCCCCGAGGGGAGGGGGTGGGTTTAGACGGAGCTACTGAGACGATGCTACATACAAATTATGCTAGCTTTACAACATCGTCGACCCTATCTTTAATATATCCTGATTTCAGTGCTATATAAATAAGCCTCATTATTAGGCTATTATTAGGTATATTGTTGCTTTTTAAATTACGATGACCGCTTTAAAAGTAATTAAATGTTTATGGTTAAATGCAGAACACAGAAGGGCAATGAGACGCAGTGTTTTTTTCAGCTGAGACGCATTGGTTGCGTCTGGTTGCTGTGATACAGGATATTCGCAGAAGTAAAAATGTTGGCACAAGGTAGAGTACTTGCTCTGGATGAAGGGAAGGCTGAAACACGTAGGGAGAGAGGACGGACCTGCCGGTGCAGCGCTCAGTGCAGAATAGACTCAGCACCTCGTCACACAGCTGGCATTTGTAGCATACCGTAAAAACGCAACGCTCCCATTGCAAAGAATTCTAAAAATAAAATATAACAATACAAATTAGAAAACAGTATCAAAGTTTATGCTGCACTTTTGACAAACATAATCAATGCGGACTTAAAGGCTGCTCTGGCTCAATGACTCGATTTAATACTGATATTACTGAAGTCGGACTGTGCAAAGTTAATTAACTAGTGGTTGATTCTCCAGCTACATCCGCACACCGAACAGCTCCCAGGATCCCAGGATTTTTATTGCTGTAACGTTTCGAGCACCTGGATCTTCTTCAGGAGCTATTTGGTGTGCAAGTCAATCTGTTTTAATTATCTGATATAAAAATAGATCGATCCGATATTTCCTAAGGGACACTGGATGTGCGGGTCTTTCTTATCGTTTCTGATTCACCAGCTATGACAAAAACTAGATTTCCTAAGTGTCACTTAACTCTTTGCTGCATTTCTACTGACTCTAAACACTAAAATCAGCATAGGATTATTCACATGAAGTACACCTGTATTAACTTCAGAAAATATTAAGATCTGCAACTTTAATTTAGTCAAATATAATAAAGGTGACCAATATGAAATTTCTAGGGCTGTCAATCGAAAATATTTAATCGCATGATTGTCCATAATTAATCGCCATTAATCTCAAATTAATCACATTTTTTTATCTGTTCAGAATGGGAGCTTAAAGGGAGATTTGTCAAGTATTTAATACTCTTATCAACATGGGAGTAGGCAAATATGCTTGCTTTATGCAAATTTATGTATTTATTTATTATTGGAAATCAATTAACAACACAAAACAATGACAAATATTGTCCAGAAACCCTCACAGGTACTGCATTTAGCATAAAAATATACTCAAATCATAACATGGCAAACTGCAGCCCAACAGGCAACAACAGCTGACAGTGCGTCAGTGTGGTGACTTGACTATGACTTGCCCCAAACTGCATGTGATTATCATAAAGTGGGAATGTCAGTAAAGGGGAGACTCGTGGGTACCCATAGAACCCATTTTCATTCACATATCTTGAGGTCAGGGGACCCCTTTGAAAATGGCCATGCCAGTTTTTCCTCACCAAAATTTTGCGTAAGTTTGGAGCGTTATTTAGCCTCCTTCGCAACAAGTTAGTATGGCATGGTTGGTACCAATGGATTTTCTAGTTTCATATAATACCAGTTTCTTCACTCTAGCTTTAAAACTGAGTCCGCTACATCCTAAAAAACGAAAGTTGCGTTAATGCGTTAAAGAAATTAGTGACGTTAAAACAAATTTGCGTTAATGCGTTATTATCATGTTAACTTTGACAGCTCTAAAGATTTCCCATGGTAATGTCTGCAGGCCTTTAAGATGGCTGACGTAACTATTGAAAATTCATGATAAGAGTCAGTACGAGTTAAAAGAATGATTCAACAGTAATGTAATAAACTAAATTGGCCCAGTTTATCTTTAAGTAGAATGGCTGGATTGTAATATCACATTTTCAGCGCTGTCCAACAAACATCAAGTAAGTAATGCAAGGATGAAACAATGTGGTATATGAGGTGAGTCTGACTCACATCATGTCTTATATGTGCATCATGTGTTTCTAGTGAAGCACTCATGTTACAGAGAGTCAATCATGGCCTGTGTGTGTGTGAGAGGTCATTACCTTAGTAATATGAACTTTGTGTTTATGTGTATGTGTGTGTGTGTGTGTGTGTGTGTGTGTGTGTGTGTGTGTGTGTATTTTACTGGGAGGGGAACTAATTCTGTCATGCTAGTTCCTATAACTTTCTTTTTGTTCAGTGTGAGACTGAGGGAAAGTGTTAAGTTACAAGCACTACACACATGCACACTCTCTCTCTCTCTGTGTGTGTTAGGCCACCCACAATATCTGCATGATAGTCCTACACCTTTCTATAGCACTGCCTCTCAAGGCCTGGCACACATCCCTCTGTGTGGATGGAGCATGGAGGTTAGCACCGATGCTTCTGCTATTAAATTTTCCTTTTCTTCAGATGTTATTCTACAGAACACCAGGCTCTCTTTCCTGCGGTCAGTGCCTGTCCAATTCATTCAAGAATGATATGCATTCCTCAGCCGCTTACTGCTAGCCGCACTCCAATAGCTCGGGGCCAAGCAGGACAGGTTGCACTGCCAAAGGCAAGACGGCTCGTAAAGTGGCTGCACTTATTGGACACTGGTTTAGTGAAAATAATGATAAAAAAAAATCCATATAAGACACAATACCACAGTAGCAAATTGTGAAACATATTACTTGGCAGAGACACAAGTGTCATTTTTTTCTTTCTGCGGAAACAAGAGTACACAGCTGCTTCAGGTTTGTCCTATTTCTGACCATCTGCAGTAAGAGCCCCTTCATGATGTCTGTAACAGAAGACAAACCAAATACCTTCTGAGTCAACACAACCCTGATCCCTCCTGCAGTTGAAAAACAAATAAACATGGGCTCACGCAAGGCAGTCCAGGCAAATCCACTCAGGAATTTCAAATACTCCTGAATTTATTTTCCATGAGGTCTTTGGAGCAATCTCTGCAATCAAAGAGGTCAATTTTGCTTGGAAAGAGAAAAATATTAGGTAAATATTTTCAGGGAAACTGGTCATATTTGAAATGGAATTGCTTCCCTCGCCCCCTGCCCTCCGTTTTCCAAACAGGTACAGTGTACACACACAAACACACACCTTTCCTTCTGAACACACACAGAGTTGCGCTTGAGACACAGATACATACACAAATGGCTTTTCTTCAGACGCAGTCCAGTTTTTTTGGACTGATCAGTGCTAGTCCCCTGCTGCCAGACCGACTGACACGCTTGTTTATTTTTCCCATGCCCACTTTAAATTCCAACATCCCCCCCCCCCCCACACACACACACACACACACGTCTGAAAAGGCCTGTGTGTGCCTGGCCAAGAGGACAAAAAAGGCAGGAAAAATATCAACAAATCATCATTTACATCAGAACAAAAACAAACAAACCCAGGAGAAAGGAGCTGCTAAGGAGGTCCAAGGCATTTTTTGCACCAGAAATCCTTCTCATGTGGCTTCAGGCAGCCTGCCAGCCAAATCTAATATGGATTTATATACAAAGAAAGTGCTTAGTTTAACATAATGAATATTTAATCATGCATGGACCCTGTAAAGCAATTTTGCAGAAATAATTGAAAGCAGACTTTGTCTCGAGGCTTGGAAAAAAAAAGCAACGGCTAAACTGTTGACCCAAAGGAGCCCAAAAATCTCACGCTGGATTAAATGTTTACACTGCTGGCATACACTCTGATAAATGAGGTTAGGAATCTGGGGTGGAATCAACGGGTGTTAAATCTGCTGATTCTGTCAGGCCGAGAGAACACACAGATGCCTGGCTGTGCACATATGCACATGCACTTGTTGGGCAGCTCCATCCCGAACCCTCCAGCTGTCTTTCTAACACTTTGACTAGTATTTTAAACTGTAACTGCTTGTATACTCATTCAGTGAGCCACAAGTGAGGAAAGGAAAAAGATTGGTAATGCAAAACCACCAGCGGGAAATTCAAATCAACTGTCTTGTGTAAGGTTCATTAAAGGTAACTAAACAACTTTCTGTCTTTTGTACTATTATTTAATATTTTGTTATAGCTAGTGTTAGGGGTGTAAGAAAATATCGATACACATGACATGAGTATCGCGATATTATATTTTGCGATACTGTATCAATTCTCCAAAATGCTGTATCGATTTTTAATTAAACTCTTAAAAATCCGACAGCCCGCCAGGGGGACCCAGCCGCTATTCTGTCTTTCGGAGGTTGCAGCGGGCTCAGTTTTAAAGCTCAGTGAAACTTTGAAACTGAAAACCTAAGGAATCCATTTATACCAACCATGGCATACTTGCATGTTGCGAAGGAGTCCAAATAACGCTCTAAAGTTGCGCTAAATTTTGGCGAGGAAAAACTTGCATGTCCATTTTCAAAGGGATCCCTTGACCTTTCACCTCAATATATGTGAATGAAAATGGGTTCAATATGGGTACCCACAAGTCTCCCCTTTACAGACATGCCCACTTTATACCAAAACCATGCAGTTTTTTGCATGCAGTATAAATGTGTTATTTTCGCCTATTCTAAAATGGTATATTTGAATATTTCTACATACTGGGGTCCCTAAACAGTCTCAGAATTACATAAATTGGCTATGAATGAAAAGCTGAGACTCTTGTGGATCCAATGAGCCCAATAGTATTCAGATGTAATGATGTTAGTCCCCATAATAGCCATTACACATAGTGACTTTTTTTTTTTACTCAGATTATATGCGTGTGTCTTTATACTATGACAGTTTTCCTAAAATTAGATTTGAAAAAAAGAAAAAAAAAAGACAATTGCAATAATTCGTCTTGCTTACAGTAGCACAATATATTACCCCTGTATCATGATACATATTGTATCGCCAGATTCTTGCCAATACACAGGCCTAGCTAGCATACACTTGCTACTGAAAACATCCAGCGGTCCTGCTGATGTGAGCAGTGCGACATTGACGAGGGAATGTACTGTGACAGAAGGAGAAGAGCTTCAGAGACCTCATTTTTAATCACTGCCTCTACAGACTTATTTTAATAATGCACACAATAAATAAAGCCAATCACTCACCCTAGGTCCACCAAACAAGACAAATTAATAATTTTCAATAGGAGAGCAAAGCCAAAGTACAGACAAGATAAAATACAAGTCTATCATATGAGCAATATTACATCATATGAAATACTTTCTACAAGCATGACTTGTGCCATTCAGTCCTTTGTAAATTATTAGCTCTCATAATAGTATTAACAGAGAGACTGTGACGATAACGCTGCACGGCCTCAGGGCACAGAAAAATACAAGAAATAGCTAAACTTGTATTAAAAAAAGGAGGGGGGGGGAACGACATAAGCGGATTTGAGGGAAAGTGTTCACTTATGCAAAATAAAACAGGTTATCAGGTCTATTTGGTGATTCCCTGGCACCCTTAATAAATCAGCTTAAGGTGCGGCCTAACGGCTTCATTCGCCCCACAAAACTCTGCACTGCAATAACATGCGCCAGCGAGCACAGATTAATTTAATAACTCTTTAATATTCTCCATGAAAAAGAACAGGAGACCAGCGAGTCCGGAGCATATGGGGTGGGTGGTGAAGGGGGCTATCTGTGGAATAGGATATTGCTGCAGCAACAGATTGAATATTACATAATGATGTCATTTATATTCCATTCGAAGTGCTAGCTTCCCAGACCGGGGACTCGAACAGAGCGGGGGATTTGTCTGTGATAGAGAGTAATAGGGAGAGAAGAAGAAGTTTGTGGGTATAGATGGCAAGAATAAGAACCAAGGTGAGCGGAGAGTGTTACAGTGCAAAGATTGTTTCACTATATCTGAATGTGTCTGATGTGAGATGTAAAATCCTGACTAAAAATTTATAAATATACTGTATGACCAGCAACCTACCATTATAAAACTATAGCCTACCTCAATACAGGACGTCTACGTACAACATTTACCAAGCTAAAATAATGTGTTGAGCAAATGGTTTACTACTTCACTTACTGTATTTCTGTCAGCAGGTATCCTTAATCATATTGCAAACCACTAATCATTTCAATACCCCTTGTAGCGGTCCAGACCCTGAGGTTGGGAACCACACTTTAAGCTAAACAAATCAGTTAACAACCCAATGGATCATCTGAGGACTGCATTTGTCACAAAGCTGAAAACAGATGTTTTCTCGGCTCATTAAAAGCTGATGTTTTGGAGATGCATGGTTTTCACGAGACACCGACAACAAAGTTTGCGTGGCAAGGTAACAGATCGCTGTAAGCAGCCCTACAGGAGAACAATGTCTGCTTCCCATTTCGTGCTAAAGATGATAAATATCTTCTAATCAGCAAAACAAGGCATATCAAAATAACACGTCTGCGTCGGAAACAAGTGTTGAACACATCAGATGGCAAAGTGGTGCATGGGGTGGAGGTGAACCTGGGAGAGAATAAACAGAGCTTGCAGACGTTGTAATGAGAATTTGCTCCATTTGGCAGTAGCCCGCAGCAAAGGTCTCCCATCTGTTTCCTATTGGAAAGGGAGTCAACAGTTTGGAGGGGGACGGATGAAAAGGGAAGTGCAAGAAATGAACGGACCACAGTGACATCTTACGGCAGCAGCTGATAACACAGAGGAGGGAGTGGAGGGATGCATGCATGTACAGGATTCAGACTTCATTCTTTTAAAAGAATCAATTGGTAAACCACTTAATTAGTGATACAGGAAAGCATTGATTAGTTAATTTGCATTTAGTTTCAGCTTTGTGTGTGTTACTTTAAAAGGGCAATTAAAGGGCATCTAAGTGGAATACATGGCAAGAGATGCTAACACTTGGGTAGAATCTGCAGGTACTTTTAAGAGGAAGTGGAAGACAGATATGTATCTATGTCAAAAACAGAGACGACTGTCCATGTTTCTCTGGAAAACAATCCACGAAGACATTAAAAAGGTGCCGAGAGCATATTATTCAACAAATAGGGCGACGTTGTTTGTCTTTGCCTCTTATTTGCTCATATCTCTCATGTACATGGTCACTCCTTGTCTTAAGGCAGAAAGCGGGAGACAACAAAGCTTCCAACATCACCTTCAGGCTGACCTCAACCTCTAAACTAATTTTAAAAAAAAAAGAGAAAACAAAGCCAAAAAAGACAACACAATTCTGTATGACAGAAGTAGAATATGTTAATTAGGGCTGTCAATCGATTAAAATATTTAATCGCGATTAATCGCAAATTAACCGCATATTTTTTATCTGTTCAAAATGTACCTTAAGGGGAGACATGTCAAGTATTTAATACTCTTATCAACATGGGGGTGGGCAAATATGCTTGCTTTTACTGCATTTAGCAAAAAAATATGAACATATATAACATGGCAAACTCAAGCCCAACAGGCAACAACAGCTGTCAGTGTGTCAGTGTGTTGACTTGACTATGACTTGCCCCAAACTGCATGTGATTATCATAAAGTGGGCATGTCTGTAAAGGGGAGACTCGTGGGTACCCATAGAACCCATTTTCATTCACATATCTTGAGGTCAGAGGTCAAGGGACCCCTTTGAAAATAGCTATGACATGTTTAAAATGTTTATAATGTTTTGTCAGTGATTTCTAAATAAACTTGAATCTCATGAAAATTCAGACCTGCCTTGTTTTTAGTTGACAAATAATGCAATAAGAGCACTGACAATAACCTGTATTGGCTTTAGAGTGTAATATTTTAATTATCTCAGGACACAGAATAGTCTCAGCTTTGTCCTTGTGTTCGCCTTCTCAAAAGAACATGGGAGTTGGCTGACAGTGACAAAAGATTTGTTTGCATATCAAGTGACGGTCGTTTGTGCAGGAAGATTAAACTCTAAGGTCAATGTTGAACCTGTAAAAGCACTCGACAAAGAATGGCATTACAGTTGTTATTAATGTGTGTGTTTAAACTGGGTACACACACTCATGTTTAGTGTGTGTGTGAGAGAGTGTGTGTGTGTGTGTGTATTAAGGGGGTGTGAGAGGCTTTTAGCAAGATCAACAGGCAAAGCAGGTAAACAGGCTTAACAGTGGCCATCACCTGTGGAGGATGTTACAGCTTTACTTCGCACACAAGCCCTGCCTTTAACTTTCAAACTGAAAGCAAGATTCACAGACCACATACAGAATGATTTCACTACCGTCACAACAACACACGCAAAATTATCCATGTGTCCGACATGAAATGGCTACAGTGTGCGAAAAACCCTGTGGTAATCGGGGGGGGGGGCGGGGGGGGGCTACCTAATGCTCCAGTGTTATGCTGAAGTCTATATTCGATACGTAATATAGGCCTACAAGGTTTCATCGATGCAAGCCAAGGCAATCATCTAGGCTATAGGTTACACTTTACACACACATCACCAAGTCCAATATCGTTAAGGCCACTCACACAACTACACAACCACACAAATACACCCTGCAGCAACAGAATCCAGACAGCACCTTTGCAAATGATGTCTTTAAGAACCCTTTCATAATACTTCAAAATCTTAAAAATAGTTGAGTGAGTAGGATTTAGCTACTACTGTCCCATCTGAAGACAGTTGAACTAGTCTGGTCACGGAAAATAGGAGTTGTCTGATTGTCTGTGTCCATTATAATATGAAGTTAACACAGTTCTAGAATCAGTACATAACAACAAAAGGTATGGTTAACTGCAGCAGGTGACTGTAGCAAAAATTAAGCTATAGCCCACTTTTCCGTTACTCACCTTGTCTGCTGTCTTCAGTTAACATCATCAGATGGTGTGGGAGCGGGGGGGGGCAGGTGCTTCAGCCTGTGGTAGTTTCTGAGCGCCATGTTGCTTACTTGGCCTTCATTTTGAAAAACATTAAAATGATTATGGTGTGATGTTTGCAGGGCCAAACAAAAATGTTTTCTTAAGTTCGTAGAAATTATGTGTAGGCCAGGACATCTCTGCAGCATCACAATATTTAATTTAAAATGGTATTTTGACACACATCTTGTCTTCAACAAATATTGCACCTCCTGCGATTTGAAAATTGCACTGCCAGTTACACAATTTATGGGAAGTTCAGCAAGAGCAAACTCCGGTCTATGGTGTCAAAGCCAAGCACATTGTATGCCCACCATCCCCTTGACTACCTGCCTACTACTTCTGTGTGGTACAAGAACATAGCACTTCACAATGTAATCCAGGCAGCAATTAAGTTGTTTGTTTTAGTGGTCTATAAAAACAAGTTTTAGGAGACAAGGTTGCATATTGCGGTCATTCCTAAAAACAACTTCTTCCACCCACAATGAATGCGTCCCATTGGTTAAACCCCATCCTCGCTAAGTGCAACGTTATTTACAGTAGCTACACATTTATTTTACTATCACAAATGTGATAAAACTGTGTTGACTTTCACTCAACAAGGTAAGGCAATAGGTATGGACCACTGCGGTGCGACCTGAAAACTAAATGGGAAACAAGGGAACCCAGTACAGCTTCAAACCACCATTGTTTACTCTGAACGCTCATGTACACACACACACACACACACACAAACGGCTGTACAAACACTGTTTGTTGACTCGGAAGGAGACACAGGAGGTAGGTGGAAAGAAGAGGGGGTTGATGTGGAAGAGGGCTGTCGTATATTTTCTAAGACAAAGGTGGCAGAGGGTGTAATTTAGAACGACTAGGGGGTTAAATCAATGTATTTAAGCCATGACACCATATTTTATTATGGTGCAAAAAATGGCCTTTGTTAAAAATACACGCGCAATGGCAACTGATACCAATATCTACGACACTGACCACATCTATAGATGGTCATATCTACATACTGTATAAAGCCAAAGATAAAAGAAAAATGCCCTGATCTGAATGTCCCCTATCAGTACAAAACAATTCCCTATCAGCCACAGCTACCTAATTTAACCTCGCCATTGTGTTCATGTGAGACAAAGCTAAAGCACAATACAGAATGATTGACAAGCCAGGATTCAAAGGAAAATCTTTCACTCCCTACACGAGTATTCAGGTCAAAAATAGCCCCACATTAAACAACACAAGGGGATTCATTGGTGTGGGCATGTTGTATAGAGAGGTAAAGTCCCGTCCCTTCCGGTGGACCACCATGGGACCTTATTTCGGAAAAAATCTTAACGATAGTCAACGCCGAGAGACAAATATTTTTTTTATCCTGTTTGAATTGCGCCATTAATCACACATATGATGTTTGTCACTTTAAAAGATAATTTTGCAGGTCAACTCAGTTGTAAAACTATACGTAATTAGAAAGACTACATACCCAAAAGTCGCTTAAGACTCTCTCACTGAAGCTACGATGGCTGTGTGTTTCGTACTGGGATGTACTCACACGAGCAACAGGTCTTGCTTGTTCTTTCGTTTCCTGTCTGATAAAAAGACCAGGAGTCGCTGGATAAAACACATCAGGTCAGATAACGTTTCATTTGTGCGTGAAACATAGCTAAGTTAGCTAGCTAGCTAGTGTTGGTGACGTATATTGTGAGACGAGAGATGTAGTTCACTGAGCCGTTTCACAAAAAAATAAATGATACTACAACAAACCTACGACAAACTGCGACTTTCTTGACTTGCAAAATTATGTTTTAAATTGACAAACATCATATGATTGATTCATGGCGCAATTCAAATTGGATCAAAATATGATTTGTCTCTCGTCATTGACTACCGTACATATTTTTTCCCAAAAAAGAGCCCATGGGGTCCACCTGAAGGGGAGGAACTTCACCTCTCCATAGCTACAGGTACCATTGGGAAGATGGAATATGATCCAGAAATATAATACTGTATGAGGCAGGATTTACAAAGGAAAAGTTATCACAGCACCAATCATTTTATCCTGTGTTGCTATGATTGCAAAGTAAACAGCAGTATTAAGCCATACACCTTACAAAGTAATCTCTCAGGAATGTGCTCTTGCACGTACTTGATTGGGCATCATTGACAGATATCGATATGGCAAAAGTTGAGTCAGGTTCAACTTTTTTTGCTGGAGCTCTCAGTGTCAGTGTAGCCTCACTGTGCCAAAGCAGTGTTCTGATTGAAATGAATGAGCAGGCCATGTATTTTTTGAAGTGATATTGTTGGTCTAAACACGGCCACACAGTACACCAAGCATGACAAACAACTAAGCAAATCTGAATGGGAGACCTGGCTCCAACAAGTTCCTCATTGGCTGTTTGCATGCACATTTAACAACCTGGTTCATGGACAGTCCCTAAAATTTACCAAATGCCACAATATCATACAACAATATGCCATTATGAATGTATAAAAAAAAAATAGGTTTAAGGTTATTTTAAACTCTTTGCACTAATACACCCATAGAAATAGAATGTTTTATTTTTTATTTATTTGATTATTTATTCTATTTTATTTCTATGAATACACCCATCCGAGCACTGTTGGTATACTTGTTTACAATTTACAGAATCAGTTTTGACTTGTGTATAGACCTTGTATATTGTTGTTTTCATATGCATTTCTTTTCTCCCACTTGTTTGTAAACATTGAGAGCACATTTGGTTACTTTACCTAAAACATACAACATCCTCACCAATATGTAACCAAACAGAAAACCCCAGTATCGCTGGAACACCTTATAAAATCTCCCACATAGAGAGGGGCCCTTTTAATACCCGAATAAGACTCTCATGACAGGTGCATATAGGAAAAATAAATAACCAAAAGCTATTAAACAAGAACACAGCAGGTGTTAATCAAAATGTGATATTTTAGCTCCCCATGAAATTGTCAACCTTCAAAAAAGGTGAGCAGACAGTATGACTTCATGTGGCCATTGTTTCATTCATCTATAAACTATCTTTAACTATGGTCAGTTAGTGCTAATGATACAGTGGGATAACTATTTTTGAATCCAACAATACATTTTGTAAAGGAGGTGGAGGACTGAGATCTGGGCCCCTTGCAAATCAAATCAAATCAAATCAAATCAATTTTATTTGTATAGCCCAAAATCACAAATCACAAATTTGCCTCGGGGGCTTTACAATCTGTACAGGATACAACACCCTCTGTCCTTGACAGTGCAACCCTCACATCGGCTAAGGAAAAACTTAACCACAAAAAAAAACCTTTTAACAGGGAGAAAAAAATGGAAGAAACCTCAGGAAGAGCGACAGAGGAGGGATCCCCCTTCCAGGATGGACAGACGTGCAATAGATGTGGTGTGTACAGAGTAACAACATAATGAAAACACAACATAGACAATTCATGACAAAAATGATGTATTGAAGAACCCTTTCCTTACACTTGAAAATAAAAAAAAAACAGTTCAGGAAGTAGGATTTAGATTTACTACAGTGCCATCTGAAGAAAACAGGGGTGTCTGATTGTCTGAAGTTACCACAGCTCACAGATATATAACACCAATGGTATTGTAAAACTGCAGGTGATTGTAGCAAAAATTAAGCTATAGTCCACTTTTCAGTTAACGTTACTCACCTTGTCTGCTGTCTTCAGTAACATCATCATCAGATGGTGGTCGGCCTGGGGTTTGTTTCTGAAGATTGCTCGCTGAGGCTGAAAGTAACAGATAACAATCTCATTTGATGTTTTAATGAAATGTTATTGTGGCCTCCACTACTATCCAAACAGCCAGCTATCTAACGAAATTGACAGCTACTTTGCATTGTATTCCTAAGAGTGTGCACCACACGTCCTCAAGTCACTGTAGGCCTGGCTACTCGCACGGCAGGACATTTAGCTATCTAGCTAACTAGCCAGTTAGCCGCATATTAGCGAACATTAACTTGAAGCACTCAGTCGGTGCAATAAACTCACCTTTTATCTGTCAGAAATGTGTCAAATGTTGCCTGCTTGCGTTGTTTTCTTTCCTACCGTATTCATGTTTTAATAACCTTACTGAACTTTAAAAAAAAATGTAAACAAATGAGTCGCGTTAGCCGTGATCTTGACCCGTAACCAAACCAGCGCAGGTGCGGACAAATTGCGTGGGGGGGGTTGGACGGGGTTGCTACGTAGCTGCCTCACCATGGTAACCGTAGTCTTGGAACCTCCTTATTTTGGGGCCTCCAGGAAATGTAGTTTGCTGTGGTATTCAAATGAAAACTTCACTTAACTAAATAAACTAAACTAATGTTCAACTTTAGGGCTGTGTTACAAGTTAGTGAGTGGACCTTGAGTTAGATTATTTATTTTTTTTGTCAAATAATAGTTAAAATAATCAGAATCAGAAATACATTATTGATCCCCGGGGGGGAAATTGGGGCGTTACAGTTGCTCTTGTATAAACCTAAAGAAATGTAAATACACATAAAGGAGTATAAATAATGCTACAATACAAACACAATATATGTAGAGAAATATAAGTAAGTAATACAATTAAAAATAAGAAAATCAGAAAATGAGAATATAAGAAATATGAAATATGAACAAATATTTGCATCAAGATGTGCAATATATAACAAATAACCACAGTGAAAATAAGTAAATACAAAATGCTGAGAAGTGGGATCTATTAAGTGTGTTAAATAGCCTATAAATGCCAGAATGGTATAAATAAGACATGAATATGAATATTTCTTGAAATGTACAGTATAAATGCAGTATTAATGACAGTATTACACAGTTGTATTATTGCACAAAGTATTGTAGTGCAGTTGAGTTAAGTCAGTATTGTATATAGCAAACAGATGGCATATCATAACAGTATCCTTAAATTATCCAAGAGATTTCAGTGTTTCTGTGTTGAGAAAAATTGAGGATTATATAATAAAAAGAAAACCATAAATACTTTCACCAAAACAAACCCAGTCACACTATCTACTCAATATTGTATCAATTTATATTTTTCCAAAGAACTGTAGCCTATACAAATTCAGTGATCTTAAAGCAAAACAGGAACAAATATTTTTTGGTGCACAGTGTACAATAATGTATGTCCTATTAAATCCCAACTGATGGCTCTCTGTCCTATAGTTAGGCCCACAAGCAGATAATCCATCATGTTATTAAAGTCAACTGGTTGCAGTTATTTCCACTGGTGTGACAGAAAGTCTATATGTACCAAAAATGCATACCAAGTATCATCTAAACCAAGTTTGATCTTGTTTTTCATCATGTAATGCACATTTAGCCTCTCAAACCCCCTTATTCAACAACATGCTTGTTTTTCCACCTTTTTTTATTTTAACTTTACTTGTACATCAACACATCTTGGTGTGTGTACACAGGCCATCAAAACCCACCGCACGCTGTGTATCCACATCATACTTGTGTCACACCAGACAGAAAATTACCCTGAAAGTAAAAGCCTCAAACATCAAATAGCCTACAGTGTTTTGTAATCTCTCACTTTCACACTCAGCAGTACACAAAAAGGTGACCGGTCTAATACAATGTCCCAAAGCAAACACGAAGCCCACGGCGGATAAGAGGAGCCCTGTTTAAGTACCCATTAGCCAGTGTTTGAGCTAAAGAAGCCATTTAGTAAAGCAGTGCTGTCATGTGGTATTTGCTCCAACACTGTTTAAAGGCCGGCTAGTTAAACAGGCCGGGAAGGAAGGGTCAATATTTTCACAGGCAGGCCTGGAGACACAAGGGTTGAGATTGGCTGATAGCTGTTTCCCACATTTTCACCACTTCCAACTGGTGCTCACACTGGTTGGGCCACGAGACAGGATGGACATCCTGCGGTAAATGACCAACTAATATTTGGTAATTTATGGTGAGAAGTAATGCATTAGCCTTGTCAGGAGTTTTTACAGTGGAATATAAAAAGCCCTGTAAACATACTGTGAGCCAGGGATTAATAGGTCTATTTGTTAAACCCTTATCTATAACTTTATAGCTCTAGTAGTCTAAATGTACAGTACTGTCTACTGGGATTGAAGATATTAGAAAATAATATTTCATTTTTAGGTATTAATTGGATTTATTTGGTAGGCCTATGTTTGTTTAAAAAGTAAGCCAACTTAGTTTTATTTATTTATTTATTCTTTTGATACATTTTTTGTTGCCTATATTTGAACAGAATTTGCAATAAATTAAGGTATCGCAGTCAAATTTGCAAAACACATATACACACACATTTTCCCTCATTTGTATGATAATTTACCTGTAAAACATTGGATTGTTTTTATTCTGTTTCTGTGTTTTTTTTTAAATTTTATATATATATACTTGATTTGTTTATGTCTTTTAAATACCTGTACTTAAAGTAATTCTTGCTTTTTTAAAATATTATTATTTATTTTTTTAATTATTACTTTTTTCTTTTTTTCTGTTGGTTAGACTGTTGGCAAGGCAAAACACTACAGTATTAAGTTTTCAAATAAGTACTGTATCATTATATATTATACTATATATTATCCATTCAATATTTATTCCAGCACTCTTTGCACTAATACCCATAGATATTTTAATATTTGATTTATATGTATTTATTTATTTATTTTATTTCTATGAATACACCCATCCGTGCACTGTTGGTATACTTGTTTACAATTTACAGCATCAGTTGTGACTTGTATATATACCTTTTATATTGTTGTTTTTATATGCATTTCTTTTTTCCTACTTGTTTATACACATTGAGAGCACATTTGGTTACTTTACCTAAAACATACAACATCCTCACCAATATGTAACCAAACAGAAAATCCCAGTATTGCTGGAAACACCTTGTAAAATCTCCCATAAAGAAGGCCCTTTTAATACCTGTATAAGACTCTCATGACAGGTGCATATAGGAAAAATAAATAACCAAATGCTATTAAACAAGAACACAGCAGGCGTTTATTAATCAAAATGTGAGATTTTAGCCCCCCATGAAATCTTCAAAAAAGTTGAGCAGACAGTATGACTTCATGTTCAGTTCCCTCTTAATAGAAAAAAACAGCTCATATTTGATCAACCAGTTCCAGTAACCTAATTGCCTTCCATAGTCAATTTGCCAAGTGCACATTGCCCATTACCATTCACACTTTTCAGCTTCATTTGCTATGAAGTGAAAAAGCGGCAATTTCAATCTTAGGGAGACATTAATGACAGCTCATCATCCAGGCAGAAAAGCAGTTCAGCAAATCAGTGACCTCGTCATCCTGGTTGTCCAGGCATTCACTGTGAAATGATACCAACGAGGCAGCAGGGCATCCTGGGAAGCACTAAGCCATCTAAAGTCAGTTGCAGTGACACACCTCCATAAATGGACGTCTGTCAAACTCATTGCATTATTGAGTCATTTCATGTCTGGAAAGAAACTTGTAGAAAAAGCTTTTTTAAATGATAATAAATATCACATCAGATTTAACCTAAATCCTAAATGATTATGTGCTTCCTAAAGGTATCTAGTTCCACCTGCTGTTCACATTGTAAACTACAAGTCCTGTCTGCCAGACCAAACAGTGGATGTAATGTTAAACAAACTGACTGCATACATACTGTACTGCTCCTTTCAGCACTATAATAGTAACCCTCCGAGACCCACAATAGACCAGTTTTGGTCTTTTTAGGGGGGAACGGGGGGTCTTCAGGGGGAGATAGCAGGTCAGCAGTAGATGTCACATAGAAGTGGGGTACATCATCTGAAAGCTGGGAACCTGAAGATTAATTTGAGCATAAATAATTAATTAAAATAAATTGTGAAAGTGTATAAGGGCTTAGAACATTATGATATAAGTATATGATGGCCATTCCCATGCTCTATTATGTCTCGTAAGTTGCTGCAGCAATTTTTGGGTTGATACCATTTGTTACACAGATTTGGTGCTAAATTTAACCAGTTTTTACCACTCAAGAATTGATAAAAATGATCAATAATCCCTCCAAAATACCACATTAAGACACCAAGACCTTGAGGAACATCATAGAAGAAGCCATGCTGTGATTTGGTATCAAAAACTTTTGACATTTGGAGATTTCTACAAGAATCACATTTTTCTGTGATTGGTTAGCGAGCACTTCTGTTGTGGAAACTGCTCAGAAACCCCATTATTGTCAATTATTCAGTAAGGTCAAATTTTATAAAATGGTCTCACTACAATGAAATGGCTACTATGGAGACTAACATTATCACACATGAATACAATTGGGCTCATTGGATCCACATGAGTCTCAGCTTTACAGCGATACCCAATTTATGCAAGTCCAAGACCGTTTAGGGACCCCAGTATGCAGAAATATTCAAGTACATCATTTTTAGAATAGGCGAAAATAACACATTTATACTGCATTCAAAAAACTGTATGTGATTATCATAAAGTGGGCATGTCTGTAAAAGGGGAGACTCGTGGGTACCCAGAGAACTCATTTTCATTCACATAACCGTGTCATACTAGCTTGTCGGGCTAAATAACGATCCAAAGTTAGATGCAAGTATGGCGGGGAAAATCCGGCATGGCCATTTTCAAAGGAGTCCCTTGACCTCTGACGTCAAGATATATGAATGAAAATGGTTCTATGGGTACCCACGAGTCTCCCCTTTACAGACATGCCCACTTTATGATAATCACATTCAGTTTGGGGCAAAAACATGGAGTTGTTTGCATACAGTATAAATGTGTTGCCTATTCTAAAAATGGTGTATTTGAATATTTCTGCATACTGGGGTCCCTAAACAATCTTGGAATTGCATAAATGGGTATCACTAGAAATGAGCAAAATTGTATTCAGCGGGTGGGTTTAATGGGTTAACTAGGTAAAAGCTAAACAAATATTCAATTAGGGGAACTTGGGATCCTAGTACCATTGTGCACCTTAACAAATATAATACAATACATGTATGCCCTTGGCCCGTCGCCCACCATTAAGTTCCAGTTTTGGCCCTCTAAGGGAAAAGGTATGGGCAACCCTGCTTTAAACCTTTCTATCTTCACAGATTAAGAAATCATTATGACGACAGTTGGTGTTCGAATAAATTTAATGCCAGCAAAAAGGGTAGTGTGTTACACATCTGAGAAGTTGTTTCAATTAACAGAAGTAAAAAGCTTCATAATATGTATTTACAGTTAGTCAGAGATTGATTTTAGCAAAACCTACTTCACGGCTCTATATTTACAGGTCTACACATTGTAATTCTAAAACAACGGTGTTCTTTTCTCTATTTTTTGAAATCAGTCATATGCACAGTGTAACATCCGATAAATGAATGACCCTCGAAAAAAGCAAGAAATGATGCTATAAAAATATAAACATTTTCTATTGTTCAAAAGCTCAAATATTCTAGTCTTTGGGTCGCAATAAAAAAAGGCGGTGAAGAGATTAAGTAATAAAACATGAAATGTTTCACAGAATATTCATATTGGGCTATTTAATGTCCATGTCTTTAAGAAATAATAATTCCAGCATTCAAAAATGAGAAAGCAACACTAATCCAGCAAATTACAATTCAAATATTCTACATTGTTTAATCAATGTCATTTTGGCTATGATTAAATAAGAATTGCACCCTAATACTTCGTAATAAGATAAGTCGTAATAGAAAAATGCCCCGACTCTAAAAAAGATGCATAGTTTCACATGGCGGTCCCTTCACTGTTCCGATAGTCAGGAAAAATCTTCATGTTTTCAAAAAGAAAAAAGTTCCTTCATATGTCCAGCAACTTAAGGCTTTCTGCGTCTGGAAGAAAGAAAACAAAAAACATACAAACCTTAATAATAATAATAATTCTAAATCCAAGGCAACAGCTGAAATCTTATATAACATGGTAAACAGTGCATACACATAAACACAAACACATGCTTTTATTTGCTTACTTTTGATACCCAAAGATTGAACTTGTGCTTGCCACTGGAGCCTAATGGGAGGAGAAAAGTTGACATAAATTAGGCACACAACTGCACACACATCAAACTATCCAATTCATATTAAAGTGCAACTTCACCCCCAGGACTGAGCCTAACTTCACCCACTGTATAATTTGGAAAAATGCAAAAAAGTGGGCAAGGGTCTGAGGAGGGGGGTGGGCAGTCTCCGAGTGGTAAGGTAAGGTTTCATGACATAAAGACCCAACCAGTCGACTCTCTGGCCCAATCCCAGTGTCCCCCCTAAAGCCTAAAGCCCTGAACCCTCAGGGACTTAACTCACGTCACCTGGTAAAAGTGTGAGAGGCTGCAAGGGCTTTGTGGCGACATATCATGTTACCTTAAGTACACAGAAACATGTAACTATGTACGGTTGTGGGTTTTATGTTTATACTTTTTCAAATAAAAAATTACTTGCTCCCGCACACACTTTTCTCTGCTTTATTAGTCAACGTTTCGGTTTTATGTTTATACTCTCTGATCTAAACGTCTTCCAGGCTCTTGCCTTACGAATCAAGAGGTAATTGTCAAATAATCAATTTACTTGTTTTTGTCAAAGCATCATGTGTAACCAGGTGTGTGTAATATAGCCTATGCTTGCATTCCTTGATTGTGAGTGTTTTTTTATGTGCCACTTTAAATCCTTAATGTTAATGTCTCTATGCAGAAATGCAGACGTACGGAAAGTGTGCATGAAAGGGCTCAAAATATCTATGAGAGAGACCTCACTTGACGATTTGACAGTGGGCCCTGAACCCTCGTGGACTTTGCAGGAACGCGCCTCAAAGTCCGTGAGTGTGGACATTGGAATTGGGCCTACGTCACCATTGGCCTTGCGAGGTTTAGGACTGATTTAAAACAGTAGATGGCGTGTTGAGCCATTTTCAACCATGAAATGACGATTTTATAAATTTGGTAATAAATGTCAATATGAACACCAGCAGCATTGATGTGTTTCATCACAATACAGTCACATCTTTTACTGTACAGCTCAAAAAAACTCATTTAAGTGTGCAGTGCCTCTTTGAATTAAGAATTTCTGTAAAAATAACTGGCTAAAGAACCTAATCATTGATACCTGAGAATGTGTAGAAGAAGATTATAAATTATTTTAATTGGTCATTCTAAAATGACCAGAAAGCATTTAACAGTAATTTAATATTTTCATGTCTTGTGTGATGTGTTTTTAGTTTAGTTAAGTAAGAGCTTACCCTGTTTTCTATGTCCTCCATTTGAGCGGCTCCTTCTCCAGACCCCGAGCGCCTCTTGCGACTGAAACAAAACATAAAAATGATTCACCCAACTTGATCTTACAAATTACTCATTCACAATAGATGTATCAGAATGTGTTGACATTTATCTTATGTATATATTAATGCTAGATGAATTAGTGACTCTAAAATCTCTGTTGGTGTTAACATGAACTTAATGACATTTTACCTCTTCAGTATCACAAATCTTTAATTTCAAGTTTTAACAAGTTTAGTTTGGTTTTCAAAACACCTAAAATTTATATTTCTGTTACAGATTTTGGTGTCAATCCACCAGTTTTCGAGAGGGGAGACAACATCCTTTTTCCAGTTTCTTTCAGTCAGTGTATCTTTAAGTGTAAAACTACAAATAAATGAACCGAATGTTTGTCCCTATAAGTGCGTTTCAATCCACTAGTTTTTACTTGCATAAAAAAAAACTCCACAGGCTCCTAGGCAGAGTTGTCAACAGTTTTTTGGCTCGTCTTAATTTTGAACTTCCTCCTCCAAAACACTTCTCTGTTTTAATGTGTCAAATGTGAAAGTTCTTGCTGCAAAAGGGTAAAAGTATGTGGTATGTAAATACATTTTTATACACGTTACTTTTAAATTAACATTTTAAAATTCGATTTGACTTGAAATCATAACATGATGCCTTTAAATATATTACATCTATGCGTGTGGCAAGCATTTACTGACCGTATTAACTGTATAATAGGTGATGTCATATAGCTCTACCTGTAGAACTGGGCAAATACAGTACCTTGATGCTGTTGGGCACTCATGTTTTAGTGTCTCAATGTCAGTGAACTGCACAGCTTGTCCTCCGCCTCTGGTCTTAAAAACATTGCCCTGAGGAAGTCAAAAGAAAAAAATCTCACAGAAGTCCAAAGGAGAATAGAGGAAGAAACACATACTCACAATCACAGTGAAAAAGGTAGCAGTGTCCCAGTAATATATAAAACAGGACCTCAATGTGAAATCAGATGTGATCAAATTCATGCAAGATATAAAATAATCAGAAGTCTCAAATTAAGTAATTACGTAATTTTTTTTTACCTTGATCAATTTGGTTTCGATCTCCCCGTCTGAGGCAAGCTCTTGATGTCTGAGCACATACTTGTGGCATTTAGACAGAGCTTTCTCATTCGGGGCCGACACCTTGATTGCATTGGGTAAGATTGGCTGCATGATAGTGTCTAGGTCCAAATTAGAAGGTGGTTTGTGGTCTACCCATTTCTCCCCACCCGCAGAGTGTGAGCGCCTGTGCGTTGGATGAACCGGAGGGGCCGCCTGGAGAACCCGGCGTGAGAGAGACAAACCAGGAAGTTATTCACATGTGACACCATTTACCAAGTTTGTCGAGGGTTAGTAGTGAAGGTCGATCATTAGAGGGTGTTAGCTTGTGTTGAAAATAAATGTACAACTGGAAGTCCAAGAGGGACAGGGCATGTCCCAATAGAGAGATCTTTTTTTTTTAAATAATCATTTTTACATTTCAGGGGGAATAAGTATTTCCAAGGTACTGTAGCCCAAACAAACAATATTCTGTCCTTCCAGCAATACATATTTTCATGAAGTAATTAGAAACACATTGCATTGAAATCAGCCCAGTAGAGTGAATAAGAATTAACATGCAGAACAGCGCAAAAGTAGGGTGGAAAAGGGTCTGGCAATTAAGACTACATGCAAACTGAATACAGATGTGGTTTGCAGGTTAAAGATGTATTCTAAAGCACAGAAGTGACATCGCGGTTTTAAAATGGCAACTGACACAGTGAAGTCTTAGACAGAAGACCATTATAAGATTATTCTGTTCCGGTCCCAACATACTAAGCAGGGCCATAAGGAACATGGCCCACTGTGGATGGAAGATTTGATTTCTACATGGAAGTCAGCCTGATAATCAGACTGAATTGCCGTTTCGTTTCACTTCATTAATTATTTGAATCGCTGAAAAAATGTTGGCAGTAATTTTAGAAGTCTGGAACCGGGCTAGGTGAAACCATAATTTTACAATAAAAAGCAAATCAAAGGCCTGACTCGGACCTTGACCAAAAGACCAAACAGCTGCACATGTGCATATTTTGTAAGAAGCCAAATATCTCAGTATGGAGCTGCAGGTTTTAATTTGTTGGTTTGGTCCATACATGTGCACATGTGTTCATACCATTTCTAACCCCGGTCCATTAAGTCAAGTAAAGGTTGTAGTTCGTTTGTACACGTGGGCACCCAAAACCCAGAAATATGTCTTGCAATCCCATGAAGATATGAAAATGAGCACTAGATGGAAACTAGATGATAGGGCTGTCCTGAATACCATTTTTTTGGGCTTCGAAGCTCAGGTAAAAAATATTTGAAGGTATTCGAAGCTTCGAGTCAGAGCTGCTGCCGCACTACTGTACACACACGCACCTCTACATATAACAAACAGTGATATCCATCTGAGAATAACTACTAATAATTAATGTTGAATATGAATAAAGTTGTAGGATTATTCCTTATTTCATGGGCTATTTTGGGATTTATACATTATTATTACATACTTAAAAAAGTATAAAAAACAACAACAAAGCATTCGAATACTGATTTGGAGGTTGATTACCATGACAACGGTCGAAGCTTTGAAGCCTTCGGATCAGCCCTACTAGATGGCCAGATTTATTTGATTATAGCAATTCTTAAAAGTGGGACACTCCAGATGTTTGTACAAGCTGAGTACACTGAAAAGCATCAGTGTTGAGTGCCACATCAAATCACTCCATACAGAAGCCCCAACACTGAGTCCAATGATGTCTTAGGTTTTAAATGTTTTTTTTTCCTTACCCATTTCTGGTCTACTTTTTATGAATATCTGGTTAATAAACATGCAGCGGTCAGCATCAGTCTTTTAAAATGCAATACTGCTGCTGCTTCGTGACGGCGTTTTCTTGGATAAGCGGGTATTTGTGTGTGTTTACTTTAGATGTGATAGTCTTTTTTGTCATTTTATGTGGTGCTACTGAAATGTGTGATGATACAGTACAAGGAAAAAGCTATTCTAGAGAGCAGGTGGCAACAAGCAACAGAAACAACTACAAACATGATATTAGGCTTGGGCGGTATTACGATGCACCGGGGTATTTAGAAATCCCTTTGGTATGATTTTTAATTCCGTCATAAATACAGACGCTCTGCTTTCCATTATGCTGTATTGATGTGATGTATTGTAGTGCACAGAACGCGCCATCAGAGGTCGGTCTCTACGGTGGCAGCTGAGCTCAGAAAGATTGTGAAAGACTGTTTTGGGTCTTCATCAAACTACACAAGCAGTTTACCACATGATTTTATCCAACTGCCAGTCTGCCAACACCACCCGCATATCATTTCCGTTCAGCCCACTGATATGTCGGCACCGTCGGTAATAACGGAGCCACTAACATTGGCTACGTTCGAAATCGCACCACTTTTTCTTTTTACTTTTACTACATACTGCAGCTGCCCTTACAAAGTATGTACTGTTGCATGCAGTATGCATACAATTGGGACATACTACTTCGTCTTAACATTGCGCCTTGAACTTTGACCCTCTTGCTCATATATCCGCTAAGCAGAGGATTGTGGGTCAGAATAGCCAGAAAAGCATGCTGGCTTGCATACTGCAAAATGTGACCGTATGCAGTAGGACATCCTGGTATTTTTGTCATACTGCATTTGACATGCTATGTATTGGGACATACTAAATCTTTTTCTGGCATAGTAAGTAGTATGGTAATATGGGTATTGGAACGCAGAGGTAGTGTCTGACAGACATGCCCAATTTACTGCGGAGCCGAGGCCCGGTGAAATGTTAAGAAGGTATGAAAAAAACAGATACCGCCCAAGCCTACATGATATTAACTACTGCTACTACGAAGGCTTAAGATGCAAGTCAAGAGGATCTACAAGCATGGCAGATCAGTCTGCCTTTGGATAAGAGAAACACCAGCCTACACTGATGCAGTGCTTCTACCAGATGCATTTTCTAAACAAGCAGACATCTACTGATAGCATTATGGGAGCAGTTCTACACTAAAGCAAAGCTTAAACTACAGACTCGCAGAGAAAAACTAAATACATCCTTAACGACATCTAGGCTCTAACACACACACTAACCCTTGTGCCTGCCTCTAGGTCTAGCCCATAGACAAGACTCGTGGCAGGGGCCTCAGTGTCTGCGGCCCAGCGCTGGCCTCTCCTGCGACCCACGCTGCTGGTGCCGTGGCATGGGGCGGGAGTCCGGCTCCTGCACTGGGGAGTCCCAGGGTGCCTAGCTTGTTTGCTTGAGTCTACAGGGAACTTGTGCTCCCAATCAGAGATGCAGGAGGCTACTGAGGGATAGGCTGAGGAGGAGGAGGAGGAGGAGGAGGAGAAGGAGGAGGTGGTGGAGTCGGGGTAAGCGTCCTGAACTGCCCTAACATTGGCTCGATTTTGGTGGGAAGGGGTTTGGCCGAAGTCCTGAAAAGTGATGAGGGAACGGGGCCAAGCATTGTGGATGTTAGAGGCTCCAGATGAACACAATTACAACAACAGGGTGATACAGAAGAGAAGATGCTGTGTACAGTAAGCATATACAGATTATCACAGTAATAATTAGCAGCATGCAACATTTCCACATTAGATAAAGTTTCATAAGAGAGTGATGAAGTGCACACTGATGAGCAGGCTACAGAGTGAATAACTCACATGAAGTGGTGAAGGTGAGGCAGACCTCTTCTGGCCCATGTTGTGATCTCTCTCCCTTGAAGGTCTCTCAGGTTTCTCTGGACGCTCAGTGGGAAACCCACTGCCACCGCCACCGCCACCGCCACCACCACCACCACCACCGCTGCTGCTGCTCTCTGTCACTATGGCCTTGAGCTGCTTCAGCTTTTCGTCCTTCACCCACAACTTGTTCTGCATCTCCAGCTGCTTGGCGTTCACTCGCCTCTCCTAATTAGAAAACACCAGCGGGAAATAATTGAAAGAACGGTCTCATAATCTAATCCAATATGACAAAGATTCTCTGGAGGTATTGTGGTCCACATTTCTCATTCCTAAATGAACGGTAAAAAAGATTTCTAACAGCTATGAAGTTCTTGCACTCCAGATAGTGTCTGAATTTTACCTGATGAAGGTTTGAGGAGTAAAACATTGTGATAGACAGTATCTACGATTTCTTCTACCAAAATCTGTCACAGCTTTTTTTGTTTTATGTTTTGTTGTATTAAAAAAAAAAAAAATCACTGCTACTTGTATTTTGTTTTAGGGATGCACAATATATCAATGGTCAAGAAGTAAAAAAAAATTAATTGTTGTTATGATTACTTTGTATCAATATTAAAAAAAAAACTAAATACAAATAAGTCTACAATAAATTAATGTATTGTTTATTCGAGAGCTGCAACTTTTAGTTGACCAATTGATTAGTTGATCAACAGAAAAATAATTGCCAACTATTTTGATAAACGAGTAATCGCCAAGTAATTTTTCATGCAAAAATGGCAAATGCTATTTTCAGCATCTCAAATATGGAGATTTCCTGCTTTTCTTTTAGATCATATTAAACTGAATATCTTTGGGCTTTGGACTGACAAAAACATTTAAAGGCATCACCTTGGACTTTGAGAAACTAGGGTAGACATTTTGCACTAGTTCTGGACATTTTATAGACCAAACAATTAATTTATTAATCTTGAAAATAATCTGTAGATTAATGGATAATGAAAATAATCGTCAGTTGCAGCCGTAGTTTATTCTAGAGATCGTGATTGCTCTCTAAATATTGCGGCTATATTAGAAAAATAAAACATGTCAGTCTAAAAATATGTACTAATTTTCCGCTTCACTTTTTTTGCACTTGTAAGATTAATATTATTATGTTCATCGTATCTGTATCGGCCACAACAAACAGATAATTATCAGTTATTATCATTATCTGCCCTGAAATTAAATTAACACCCATCCACAAGGGAAGAGTAGTCTTACAATGTTTTGGCACTGCTTCTTTTACTTGTCTTACTTACTATGACACACTCGGCTACTAATATATGAGGTGGACGGCATGTCACAAACATACATATACAGATCCACTGATGTAAATTGTTGAGGTATGTGCAATCCCTCAATATACAAACCCCAAAAATAGTAGGGCTACTGTCAATAATTCCACTTACACACTCCTTCTCCCACTTGTGTTTGGTGTCAGTCACCATGCCCTGCATGCGCTGCTCCATGCGCCTCCTGTCTGCCAGCTCTCTCTGTAGCCGCTGCTCCCGAGTCTCCAGCTCTTGCCGAAGTGAACGCTTGTCATGCTCGTACATGTCCGTTGTCTTCTGCAGGATATCGACCTGAAGAGGAAGACCAGTAAAAAAAAAAATGAATTCACATATCCTTACTTAAGCATGTTTAACATGTTGCAAACCAAATGTAGAAAAGAGTAGAATAAGAGAGATCTCTTAGTGAAGAAGACACCTTGTATTCCAGCGTTTTGGATTTTTTCTCTAATCGTTCCAGCTCCGACCTCTGGCTGAGGATCATTTTGTCTTTCTCGCTCAGTTTGCTTCGTTGATCATGGAGGAACGTCTCCTTTGCATTGATCTGACTGTCAAACTGCTGAAGCATGGACTTCAGTGTGTTGGCTGTGGGAGAAAACGCATTCATGGAAGCTGTTAAGTTACAGTATTGCTCTTAAAAAAAAAATACACTCAGTGACCAGAAAAACCTCCTATCCCGAGTCAGTGACTAACCTAGAGTAGGGGGTATAAGCCAGAGTTTGAATAAATGCTGCCTTCTATAAGTTACTGATGCATTATTGCTGAACTGAATAAATTAATTCATTGCTGCCTAAAATAAGTTATGAAGTAGGGTCTCTATAAACCAGACAATTATTTGTGGAGTAGAAAATGGACCCGTACCAGTATTGTTAAACTGCTCTGTCATCATCTGACGGACACGATGCCTCCTCTCCAGGACCTCAATCAGGCGGGGCAACGACTGATCATCAGCTGGGTCCACCAGCTCACAGCGAGGCATGGCTGGAAGGCTTTCTATGAGCTGATTCAGCAGAGCGGGGTCATCCACTGGGAGAATAACAACAAGTCATGGAAATGTTTGTGTGGAATTAGTAACATGCAGTAAATAAAACAGTTACATTTCTGAAATGCATATCTGACATGTAAGAATACAGCATGACACGCGCTGACAATGAGCTAGTAGTAGAGATTTGAGGGGGATTTACCAGCATTACCGGTACCTCCTCGCTCATCAAGGCGACGTGACAGCTCATCTTTGAAGGCCCGGTTTCTGTGTCTGCGTCCTGCAGCAAGGCCACAGATTGGCCGGTCAACCGGCCGCGCCACCTCCACCTCCTGGGTCATCTCTGCAAAGCGCATCACCAGCTGCAGCACACACAATGGAATACCGTTAGAAATACACTTCCTAGTTTCCTTAAATACCCAGCAGTGCTACACATCAAATGTTGAGGTTTTTAAAGTCAACAGTGAACTTTGTTGTTCAAAGCGTCGACAGTAATTTTGGAGGAAATCTGTATAATTGTGGGACACTATTATCCTTGCGCGGCAGCTGGATTCTCGCGATGTCACTAGACCACGTGAGAATCGCCGGACCAAATGTCACAAGAAAATCCATCTTGTCAGGCTCCAAGTGATGCGTTTGTGTCCAGCTCACCAGACAACGGACCGATCAGCGTCCTGTGAGGAGCTACTGCAGCTACGGGCGTGACTTAGGTGTGTGAGACCATAGCGTGAGACGACACAGAGAGGCGACTGACCGTTCTTAACAATGGCGGCTCCTGAAGAGTTTAGCGTAGATGCTGCAATAACATCAGTTATATCAGAACTGGAGAATATTTCTTGATTGAAAGAAGAGCAAAGTATGGCACTGAACGTGTAAAGTACGGCGATGTGACAGATGGTTCATCCAATCACCTGCCAAGTATATTTTGAAAGTGTCTGCCCTTTTCCAAATAGTTTCCAATGACGGCTTCTCAGATGGTTCTGTGAAACAAACGTTCTGACGGGGACAGGTTAGGACACTATTGGGCAAAACAACAAAACCAGGGAGCACATATTTAACCATTTTGTCAAATTTTCATTGTGTGATTGAAGGCAAACTAGCCAGCAGTTGCGATGATAGTTCAGCCATGCAAAGGATAAGATGATTTTCATCTGGGAGAGCAAGTGAGATTAAAGAAACCATTCTGCAACACAAATACAATGTCTCACCATAGTTTCGTCGTAATCGTCAGCCTTCGGGTTGACACACACAATCATCCTGACTTTTCCTTCTCCATCAAAGTAGTTTTTAAACAGATGTGTGACTTTAGAGTCCCTGTATGGCACCATCTGGAAGAAAATAAAGGCTTTGTGAAACTGCACCTACTGGAAAATTACCACTGACATCAACGAAGATTAATAATGTTACTCTAGATAGAAATAAAACAGAGCAACGAATTATGCATTATTATACAATGAACAGATGATAAAATACCAACCTTATTAGTTCCACACATCTGGTTTTCACGCAGGACTTCCATACATGTGCGCAGCGTCATCAAGGACTGGTTAATATTACCTGTAAATGAGACATTACTAGAGACGTTTGGTGTCTGAACAAACGTTACTACTTAACACATTGAAAATCTGCAGAAACACAGAAAATGCCTCTGGTTGACTTCAGAGAGAAGGCCACAGTAAGGAATGAACTGACCTGCTTCACGGAGACGGCTTCCCTCTGCTCTGGTTCTGCTGGTGCGCTCACTGCCTGCCAGGTCAACCAGACACAGCTGACTCACATTCACCTGGCTTTTGTCCTGCAATTCAATAACATGCTGTTAGCATCACCAAACATCAGCTGGAATCCTTTGTGACACATGGGGTGTACTTATTTGTCACATTTGAAAACCAGAAAGGATTCACTGGCTTCCTTAGAATAAACATTTATTATACAAACAAAACATACAAGAAATTAACTCAATATGAAACTCTGGAGCTGCATGTCACCTGCAGAATGTGGTCCCCATCAGCATCAAGTGGTGCCTGGGCCAGCTTTACTGTGAACACACTGTGGGAGCGACTGGATTCACGATTCAGTTCAGTGTTGGCGATCCTCCTTTTCTTTTGCCCTGGAGACACAGCAGAGCATCATTAATACAATGTGCGACATGAACAACTGTAACAATAGAAGTCAAATAATTGCTTCATAAAAGTCAACAGATGTATTGTATTGACCAATTATTCCTGCTGATTTGATTGGTGAACTGAATAGGAATGCTGATAATGGCAACTGGAAGCTATGCGTCAATCAGCAGAGTCAGCTCTGCAACAATATTGTAACAAAGGAAAGTAATGGCTGCCTCCTTATATGCAATGCAGACTTTAGGAAAATTCTTTAAGGGCGCTTTTACAAGCCGACCTTTAGCCTGTTTTAATTGAACTCTGGTGCGGTTCGTTTGGGCGGTTATGAACGCAGTAATCGCACTCTGGTGCGAATCAAAACAACCGTTCTGAGACCGCTTGCGAGAGGTGGTCTCGGACCGTTTCCAAGCGAACCGAAACGCAGGCTGCCTGTGTGGGAATTTGTGAGATGGACACAGATAAATGACAGGTTAACATGAGCGGGAGAGGACGGACCTGGGGTTTCTCTATCTAGTTATGAGCCCGTTCACATGAACGGGGAGGTGTTTGCAGCATCTGACCAATCACAGACATGGACAAGTCTACTGTCAGCAGACAGACAGACAGAGCGGCACATATTACAAAGGAAGAGCAAACTATATTAGACAAATACGAAGAAGTTAAACACTTAATCCAGACTAAAAGTAACACAGTTGAAGCTGCCAAATGCAGGAAGAACAGCTGGCTAAAGAAAAAACTCCCGATGTGTGAATGCGTAAATTAACAGATTTAGTAATTTAACGGAACACTCAAAAGTCGGATAAAGTCGTCGGGTTATAAATAGCTATAAGAAAGTATATTGATGGCTGGATGGACGGTTACACGTTATTATACCCATTATTAAACAAAAGGCGTGTATAACTATTTCAACCTCCTCTCATGTGCGTCCCCGTTTCCTGCGGTGTGAAACGGACTCAAGAGCAAGTAAAAAAATAAGTATAAAAATATAATTCAAAGCACTTCTGCAAAAGTCTGATGTTTGTTTGACATCTGTCCCAAAGAGAACAGACAGAATATGCTAAATAATGTCCACAAAAACAGTGACGTTTTATATATATAAAGTCATTCCAGATAAACTGGGGGAGAAGGGATTCATGCGCACAGTAGATCAGTGCCAAGTGAAAGTGAGGAAACTTCGTCATATTGAAGTATATATATCAAAGTCCACAAATCCCTGCATAGAAGTTGCAGCTCTTGAGATGAAACAGATAAATTTGCTCCTTCGTACACGCCCCTCTGCGACTTAATTTTTTTAAATTTGGTCTGCTTTAATTTATGCACTTTTAAGCCGAACCAGACTAAATAGAAAACGGATCAAAAGTATCAATTTCACTCTGAGTCGGACCAGCCGAACAGAAGACGGCTTGTGAAAGCACCCTAGCAATCATTCTTTTGAAATATGTTAATTGCTTATATGATGAGAAGATACAAAAGTTAAGAATAAAAAGTTTAAAACCTTACAGTGCAAAACATTTTAAGTCAAAGTGGTCTGCATATTAGGAGAACAAACACAGTTATTATTACCACTCACCCTTCCAAAACACTTCAAACGCCTCCTCTGTAGATTTGACCTCAACCTCTGTGCAGCCAGCCACGTACATGTTATGATTCTGATCCTCACGGAGAATCTTAGATTGAGGTGGTCTGAAACAAGTTAATGAAAAGAATCAACATAATGTAGCACAATGATGTGTTGCTTTAGTAAGACAAGCAGCAAAAGCTAAAATGACAAATACTTGATGTTAGTGTCAACGTTAACATAAAATACAATCTAGGGAGACACGTTCAGGGGTACAGACACATGCACACTGGGTTTGCACACAAGCTTGAGCCATTCAGGGACGTAATGTGTCTCCACACTAACAGCAACAGCAGGGAGACAATCCTTGAAGCCACCAAAATGACACACAGCTACAAAGCTACACGTATGCTATTTACAGGGCTTTGGATTAATGGGATGGAAATGTACAGATGATGACCTATGCGACAGCAGCTACAGCCAAGTTACTGCTACGAATAAACAGAGTACTGTGTAGGGTACGTTCACCGGCCACATACATGAACTCCTTGTTCCGTACAGGCGTCGCTCCACCGAGCCACCTAACAAAAACAGGATTCTTAAAAGTGCATCATGTCAACACAAGAAAGTGTCTCATTGAACTTATTCAGCACATACATGGAACACAGTCAAAGTGGTCGTAATGCAGACATGCTACTAGATGAACACTGATCATAATAGTAGTGTGTAATTGTGTGGGTGCATTTGTTGACAGAGCCGTCTCATACGTGAAAAGCACCACAAATAACCTGAAAACAAATAAGACGTTGTACAGAAAACCCTTCAGCATGACACTGGGCACACGCATTCGGATTCATGACACGTGCGCACCGGCCAATTTTGTTCTTACCACCGTGCGTATGTTAGTGAATCAGAATCATTCTAAACTGACAGGTGCGTGCTTGCTATTTGCAATCAGCATACTGACACGCCATGTTAAAGAGAGAAGCATTGCCCCTAAAGCAAAAATACTAAAAACAAATTGAGACAATAGTGTCCGAGGTGGAAGGCAGAAAAGGAAGACTTTTCCGAAGTGTTTCCAAGGGAGTGACAATGATAAAAAAAATAATAAAAAAAGGCAATAACCGAGGTGGTGAATGTTGGGTCCCTTGAGATACAGACTGTGGCACAGGTAAAATGAAATTGTTTGATATTAAAGTTGATGTGAAAAAGAGAATAACAGACCAGAAGAAAGCCTGATCTGTCAACCCAAGATGAGAGACTCGCCGCAAATGGGATATGTCCAAGAATTGAGGGTGAAAGTGATGACATCCAACAAGGACTTTCACCAAGAGGTAATTTAGTTTTTCTAGGGTGATGGCATCATAAAATATGACAACAGACATTTGAAGCTTCATTCAAAAACCTCATTAGAAGCCTCGAAATATATAATATATTCTAATTATGATAATAATTGATGAGGATGAAAGGGCATCGATTTCATAGTTATTCAATACATTTGTCTAATGCATTAGTACATTGATAGTTTTAAATATTGTTGTCTATTAAAGCCTTTTTTAATGAATGCGGTTTTAATATGAGATGCATTTAGTTAAAAGGTGTGTGTTTACAATAAGACAGTCGGCCGGGCCTTCATCATTTGTGCGTACGCATGGTCTGAGGCAATTCTAAATTTGTTCGCAGAGTAAGAACAAATTCAGGTAAGAAAATATTGATGAATCCCGGATTTGTGTGTAAAAGATTTGTATGTGCGGTTTAAGCACAGATTTGGGTGTAAACACCGTTTGTGAATGAGGCCCATCGTGTTTCAAAAAGCACACACTGGTTTGACATGCTGTCTCTTACTTTGGTCTGATTGGGTCAAACGGGGCGTCTTCGAGGAGATCGTAGATATAGTTGTTGTAGATCTCGATGTAGGACACAAAAACGCTGTAACAACAGTCTTCATCCACATTCTCAGATTTACACGCCTCCTCTGAGCTGATCATATCCGCGAACTCTGGGTCAGCCTTCTGCCTAAAAAGAACAAACCGAAAGAAAAGCAACATGATCAACAGCAGTCAACATGCACTTTAAATTCTTTATTAGTACTTGTGAACACCATGAACAGTAGGGGTGTAACGATACACCGATATGGATCGATGTATCGATTAAATGATCAACGATCCAATATCATTGATGCAAAGTGAAAACATCGAAACATGTCGTCATCTTTAAGATATGCTTTTATTTTGAAATTCCCATGAAACGTCTGTGTCACCATTTCTGTCCAAGCACCTTCATCCTAAATATTCAAACAGTGCTTAAACATGACAAATGTGGCACTTTACAGTGAACAACAACGGGTCTAGTTTTATTCTTTTTTATTAAAAAAATAACACATTGTTTTTCATTTAAATGTCTGGAAGAGCCCGGTACTAAAATTGTCAAATCATATTTTAGTTGCTTTTTGTGAGTTGACATAAATGTAACCGATTGTGTTAAATGGGCATATGATATCATCCTATATCGATCACAGGCCCCTGAATTAAATCAAATCAAAATCGTATCGTGGCAGACTTTGTGATATCGAAAAATATCCTATCGTTGTCCAAATAATCAATATAATATTGTATCTTGATGAAACGTGATTTACACCCCTAATAAATAGTATAGAAAGTAAAAAGTGAAATGTAGTTACCTGGAGGATGGTGTTTTGGGCACCGACTGCTGACTGTCTCGCTTTTGTCTCTCCAGGAGAGCATCAACTTGACTCTGGATCTCCATCCCATTCTTGTCATCTGGTTTAAACACCTGATGCAGATTTAAAACACTTCCAGTAAATGTCCCACCCCTCTCCAAAAATGTAATCTAAGAGACCAACGATGCAAATCCTTAATGAAAGTCTTACATATCTTTTGGCCTGAAAGGGGCCGATGGTGTTGAAGAGCATGTCAAGAGAGCGGGGGAGGAGTCCACCTTCTCCAGGTGAGCCGGTCATGGTGAAGGTCTTACCACTTCCAGTAACACCATACGTAAACAGCAGACCTATGAACATGGAATATCACAATTACATAACCAGGTTTGAGATTTTTTGGTCAGATAAAACTTATATGTGTGATTGCATGTTTTTAACTGACCAGCAGTCCATATCCCAATCAGACTTTAATGAATAATCAATAATCTAAATTGTTTTCAACATATTTCCTGTTGATCAACTACTCCTTTTCAGCACTGGAGAGAATACATAGTCTTGATGAGATTCTGCACAGTGCACATCATACATCATACATGTAATGCCTCAAAAAAACTTGAATTAACTTACCATTTTTACATTGAATAAGGTCCTCTATCAGAGGCTTGGCAACATCCTCAAACAGCTCCATTTGAGTGGTATTAATACCAAATACTTTTTTAAAGGAGTACTGTGTCTAAAGGATAAACAGAAACAAAACATACAGTACATGCAAATCCTCATGTATTAAACCAGTTAATGTCAAAGAAAGTATCAGGTCTCTACTGAATACAACTATGACCAAAGCACATATATAGATATTTTTGTTCAGTATGGCTGTGTGATTTTATTTTTTTCTTTGCTAAATAACAAAACAAATATCTAACCAAATCACTAACTAGTAAAGCCATTAGGGTCATTTGACATGATAAACTAAGTACAAAGATATCTGTTGAGGTCAACTGAAATACATCACTGGTGGCGCCTAGAGCAGCAACAATTAATAGATTAGTTGTCAACTATTAAATTAATCGCTAACTATTTTGATTATAATTAATCGGTTTGGGTAACTTTTTAAGAAAAAAAAGTCAAAGTCCTCTGATTCCAGCTTCTTAAATGTGAATATTTTCTGGTTTCTTTACTCCTCTATGACAGTAAACTGAATATCTTTGAGTTGTGGACAAAACAAGACATTTGAGGACGTCATCTTGGGCTTTGAGAAACACTGATCGACATTTTTCACAATTTTCTGACATTTTCTAGACTCGACAACTATTCGATTAATCGAGAAAATAATCAACAGATTAATCAGTCAGTTGCAACCCTAGTGGCGTCTAATATTAACTCTATTTACCTGCTTGTTTAGACAATAGCTCTTGCGTGAGATATCGGGAGGGAACATAACAAGTATAGATGGTCAATTTGCTTTACTTGCTCAGGTGCCAAGCAGAGAGAGCTGCAACACACTTACCTCTTTGTATTCCCCATTGCGGTTGGCTTTAAGGCCATCAGGGGCATGTAGCTGAATAGTGGAGCTGCTGATCATCTCAACACAACACTCCACATCTTCTGCTCCAAGTGGACGTATACGGCAGTATACCTAAAAAAACAGATCATTAAATACATTTTGAAATCAGTTTTAGGCCACTTCTGTACAGCTCATTTTTGATATCTGAATGTGAACTCTGTCCATAAGTTGAACAGCAAGACATCAATTCAGTGTTAGTAGACCAACTCCAAAAAGTGTCACCATAAGTCTTTATATGTTGCATTTGTAAGAATCACTGGATTAGCGCAATGTAAAATTGGTTTTAGGGTGAATTTTCCATTAATTACTATTGAGGGCTTAAATAGGGGAAACAAACTGCCCTTTTACAGCAACTGTGAAGAATAACAAAGTAAGTAGCGTTCACTTACTCCAACAGGATCTTTCTCTATGTTGGATGCCTTTTTGTGGCCAGGCCTCCGAGGAGTCTTCCCTTTGCTGTAAGTGATAAAGAAATACAGAATCAATGTCAAACACACACAAAATGTATGCTACATTACAAAAAATTAGACACATGACTAATTAATAATCCAGATAATTCACCTAAGTAACTAACACTATGTGGACACCTGAACATTACCTAGCTCGCACTCCACCAAACCGACAAAAAATATGTCTTTATGGCTTCATGCACTGTCATGTAGAGACAGGAAAATGAATTTCCACAAAGTTGGGAACACACTATTGTCTGTCATAGTCTTTTAACATAAAGATGCCTCCTTAATTGTAAGTAAAGGGCCAAGGCCAAACCATGGGATATGTCCAGACCAAAAGTACATATAGCTACACAGGTATGTGGGGGGTAAAAGTGTCCTCATATATATATATTTTTTTATTTCAAAATTTGTTTCGAACATGTAAAATAATAATAATAATAAAAAAAAAAAGAGAATCATCATACAACAAGTGGACTGCCAGGAAAAAAAGCAATATCCACATACAATGAAAATCATAAGCAAAAGAAATTGTCAAACACTTGCCTTGGTTTACATATTCGAAAAAGAGTGAGAAGAAGTACAAACTTATTTAATCCCACCCCTTCTCCATTTTTGGCTATATAGTATTATATTCTGTGATATATATATGTCTAATATACTCACTTAAAGTTAACCTCTTATCAGTTAACGCTAACTAGCTGAGTTAGCTCAGGTGTCACTTGCTAACGACAATTCACAGGTGACGGTCAACAAAAATATGAACTAACTTAACGTGACATTTGCCAGTTTAACGTGATGCTAACCAAAGTTTGATGACGTTTTTGCCGTTGTCATAGAGATAACACACATTGCTGAGAGATTAGCTGTGATATTCCGATATTGACCAGTAGCCAGGCAACCGGTGAGCTAACGTAATGCTAACGTTACGAAGCGAACGTCAGCTAATACTCCTTTTCTTACAAAACAACCGTAACCGGGATCGTTTTGCTAACACAACGCATAGTTGTAGATTGTTAGGCGTCTATCGAGTTGAATATAAAACAGATGGTAATACTCACTTTGGTCTCTGCATTGTTTGTGTTGTTAAACTCCTCTCCGCCGAACACAGAGCGCCTCTTCTCGATTTGAAAAATTCCCTCTGTGTAACGTTTTTTCCGAGTGGCTGATATTTCAACCAATCACAGAGCAGACACGGCGGTCAGCGGCGGAAGTCCCGCCTCCGGCACCTAGCCCTGTGTTAGCTCAAACAAAGAGTATAGAAGTAAAGAGACGAAATTCCGGGGCTTTTTTGACAACAGCCGCTGCCGCCATTTTGGACTGAAACGTTTATTGTATTTATAATATTTTATTGTTCAACACAGGCCATTTCGGGCGAATATGACAATAGAATATAAATGATTATGTTTTACTTTTGTACAGCACTTTTTTTCTTTTTAGGCGGATGATTTACTGGCGTCTGGTATTTGCTTTCAGTCCAAAATGTCGGAAGAGTAGCTTTGTTGCTGGGTGCTGATGTTGCAATGGAACGAACAATTGACTTTCACTTCTTGGCAAGATACGTTCTTTGGCTCGAATCTCAAATATTATAAAGTTTAATTTTCATATGTCATGTAGAGCATGTTTTGGAAATGCTTAAACTGAATATTTACATTTCTGTGTAGTACTTCTCATGATGTGGTCTAAATATATAAACTATACTTCATTTGAGGATAAAATAACTCAAGGTCCACTAATATAGTTTTACAAACCACTACTTGTAATGCTAGGAAGCTACTCAAATATTATTTCATTTTCTAAAATATTATTTAGGAACATCGGTCATGTGACTATGCTGTATGACATGTTTTATTTTGAAAACACATACAATGGACAGCAATGTTATCATGTTATCCTTTATTATTTTCAGTAAATTCTACATAGAAATAAACCCAGCCATTTGTCACTTAATCATATTTACTCATATATCAACTTTGTTGCTAAATTGCAAAATAAAAGGCAGTGAAGACCTGAAAATTGAAAAACATTATATGAGATTATTGATTAAAATGACATGCTGTACGAGTTTTTCTCTTGTCCCATATTGTAATTTATATAATAAATATATGTTGTATATATAGATACATTTCTTTTAAAAATCATAATAAATAACATTGTACATAAATACTTTCAGTTTTGCATCAAAGGCACAATGTGGCATGTCTCGCTCATCTACAGGGACAGAAACAGCAATCATATGGGGGAAGTAAACTACTCTGAAAACATTTACTCTGTGTTAGGCTACATATTTTACATTAACGGTAACTAAACTTTGAATTCATTAAGTTGCTACTTTGCAGGCAACTCATCCTCAAGAGCAAAACATTTGTCTTCCCTTGTCAAACTGTCTCTTTTGTCTTGACATGTTTCATGTGAGTGATGTACATGCAATCCAATAGGCTGTGTACAAGCACAAGCACTATAAATATGAAAAGTTGCAGTGTCTAAAATGCAGCACTCGAAATTGAAATTGACCGTGAAATTAGCATTTTGCATATTGTTCCCTGCTGCTGACAATCTCTTCATACCCAACATGTGTGGAAATCAGAGAATTGAGCAACTGAGTAGGAAACAGTTTCAGTTTATGATAACAAACATTTTGTTAAATGTCCATCGTACGTTTGTGCAACATGCGCCCTTATTTTCAGTGTAACAGCAGTCATCACAGTGATGTCTGAAGGCCGAATACCACCTTGGGTTTAGCGCAGACTGTAAGTTACATTATGTCTGCTCCTCATAGCTCAGGAGTGTTCTTTACATGCTTTATGTCACCCATAATGCACTCTTTTCACATGTCTCGTGACCAGCTGGGATCCCTCAGCTGTGACTTATGAAACCGGAGGTTTAGCAGCAGGGGCCGACCTTAGCTGAGGCTTTCTTTGGACTTTTTTTTTTTTTCTTTCCTTGGTAGACTGGAGCAGAAAGGAGAGGCAGACTGTAGAGGGCGATGATAGTCAAATTCACCACCAGACAAAGCAGCGCTGCACCCACTGAGTTGGCAAAGGTGATGGGTATGGAGTGTTCAAGGAGCCAGGGGCGCCGGGTCACCATGTCCTGTTCAACGGCCTTCATCTGGAAGTGGGTGGCGAGGATGCCGCACACATGGAAGAGTTGATGGCTGTGACCTGCAGAGGGAGCAATCGAGTCATGTTTGAGCTCAGGCAGCACAGTCACGCGTCACAGTAGGAAACAGTGGCAGTAAATTAATGCCCTCACAACTGAGCAAATGATCTCGACAGAATGAAAAAATGTGGAGGTGGTTATTGATTAGCTCTATTTCACAATGTTTAACACAAATGAGAATACATTTAAGGAGTTAATGTGAATCCAGTGTTTCACAAAGTTTGTGAATTTATTCATAGTGTTTGAAGATCTGAAATGTGACATTTAACAGTGAGCTGTAAAAAAACACTGCATTCACAAGCTCACATTTTGATCAGGAAACTAATTCTTCCAACGCTGTAGGTGCACATGAACGCATCATTATGGCAAACCTTTCACTCCATCCACTTTTTAAATTGCTTTCATACAAGTTGCACATGCAAGTTTAAATCACACATTTCTTTTTAAGTAGGTATATTGATGTAATCTTTCAGTCATCTTTGACTTGGTGTGTTCAAAGTTTCTCAGTCAGTGCAGTCAGTTGGGTTGGAAGTGGAGTTTTTTTTGCTAAAAACAGCTGCCTGCTGTGACGGGAAACGACGCTGATGAGGGCAGTGAGAATGAATCAAAACAGTAAAGCTTAACCAAAAAATTAGCTGAACGATGCTGAAACACTCCTCAGAGCTGAGAGGAACAGCAGACTCTGTAGGTTGTGGTTGGCACACTTGGCAAATAAACCAATGCTTAACATGCTAATGACAACAAAAGTCTTACCTATGTAGTCGAAGCTGCCAGGTGCCAGGCGCTCAGGTAGATGTGTGGCAAACAGAGAGCCTGTGAGGAAAGCCAAGGCGATGTGGTTGTAGTGGAGGATGTTTGTGTCATTGTCTGTGCAGCCCTCTCCTACACACAGAAACACCTGTGAACACAACACACACACAGAGCAGATTTAACCGATTAGAGTGCCATCTCCATTATTACCACTTTTATCACCTTCAAATTTCTTAATGAGCCATAAACTCCTTTATTAAGTATCTGCTAATGGAGCTGCCGGGGGACTTGTAACATAAAACTGTGGTTCTAGTCTCAAGGGTGAATGAGTGAAATGTAACAGGACCAGATTCATATCATACATATCATAGTTTGTATAAATTTGCATTAAAAAAGGCAGATGCTATTAGCACCCAGGTGTCCATAGCTTTAAATCATACCACATCAGAGATAACCCTTGTCATGGACATTAACATAAAGTCATGTATATGAAAGTGTAAGCATGGAGCACCAGAGCCCCCAAAAATGTATGATTTTCTTGTTTAATTCCTTACTGTTCAGCAGAAAAGTCATTCCAGTTAAAGATTTGAGTTTTAAAAGGATGTCCAATGTATTGAATGTTATTTGAGACGTGTCTTGTGTGAAGACACACGTGTGAAGTGCAGAGATGTGGTCCTACCCTGTAGAACAGAGGAATGTTGTCGAACAGGTAGGGGTAGGCGAAGGCAACAACACGGAGATATCTGCTGAACTTTGGACTCTGGCACTCCGGGAATCTGAAATAAAAGGGGAACGATTTTATTTCAATAAAGACAAACAATACCTATATTCATTGAATGTTCCTACACAGTGTTCTAGCTGGGGAGGAAGCTATGTGGAAACGTTTTGCACAGCATCACCACTGGTGACAGTTAAAGTCAGTGAGTCAGGTTGCTGTAGAACACGTTTAGCCACTCGTTTTGTCAGCTCCTCTAACCGGCCCAGCTGAAACTACACTCAGAACAAATCACTGTTTAGGGCTGGTCCCTAGAGTCACGCTTGGGAAACACCCATTGTATTAAACAGAGAGTTGCTCAATTCTTGAAAGTCAACAATGTTCATGTGATGAACTCCGTCTGAAGACATGTTAATAATCACACATTTTAAAGGATGAACTTGCATTTCTCTATTTCTACCATCAGTTGAGGCACAATAAACACAATTTTGGACAGAATAGTGAAGCGATAGGAGGAGCAAATAGTATGCATTGTCTTTACCTCTTTACGATGTCATGATTATATTGCAGAAATGGTAGGCCAAGCCTTAGCAGCGAGGAGAGATGAAAGAACAATAAATTAGCAATACTGAACCAACATTAATCCAGTACATAAAGATACAACAGTGCTAACAATGTGAGAATTTGTACTTTATTTCGTCATTGAATAATTCTGATTATAATGAATGTACTCCATTCTGCCTTACTTGCCAACCAACATTCACAAATATTTGAGACCAGTGATGTTAAAATGTCGCCATGGGCCAGGACAGCGGTGGAACGTAACTAAGTACATTAAGTCAATTTCTGTACTTAGATATCATTTTGAGGTACTTGTACTTCAATTGAGTATTTCCATTTCCTGCTACTTTATACTTCTGCACCATTACAATTCAGAGGGGAATATTGTACTTTTATAATTGTATCTATTGTACTGAATGCTTAGTTCTGTGACTTAAAATTGGGGCTAGCTAAGGTTAGCGTTGTGTCTCTTTTCCTTTTTTAAAAAGATAACATTAGGATTTATTATTGGCTGTGTAAAGTGAATGTTCTCACTGTACCTGGAGTAGCAGGCCAAGCCGGTGCAGACAACAGTGTTGATCACAGCGATGGGGACGTAGCACCGGTGGAAGAAGCCGTTCACCCACTTGTCCGGGAAAACATAAGCTGAATAGATGATGGCTGACCCTGCAGCGAGACACATCAACAGTGCAAAATCGTAAACTTTTAACACTTTTAACACTTTTAACATATATCAGGAAAAAGATACTCCAGTATGAGGAATTTATCATTTATGATATTTTGTCCTGCACCATTTACATACAGGATGGAGACAGAATGCCTTTTACGAATACCTACTGATAAAATGCCATCCAATACAACACCATCACTAACTTAAATCAGTACCTAAAACTGAACATAAAAGCTTCACAAAAATTATTTTAACCAGTGAGTATAATTGATCTTTTCACACTGCATATTCTGGGCTAAGAGTTGACCCTGGGCTACTTTAGCCCCTTTTCACACACACATTGTTAACCCAGCGTTAACCTAAGCCCAGGGCTATTTGATTCACACTGCACTTCTACTAGCCCGGGGTTAAATGCCGTTGTAACATGTGACTACTGTTTACATTCTAGACATTAAAACAATTCCACTGTTAACTTTAGCCCTGTTTCACGCTGGAAACTTTTAGCTCAGTGTTAAGTCGATTTTCAGGGGATAACCCTGCATACTGCTCTGCAGCTGGGCCAGCAAGCCCTGGGCTAAAGTCGGGGTTAACCCACTTTGGATTGTGCCAGTGTTAGCCCCGGGCTAACAGCTAACTGAGGGTGTGGGGGAGTCACTTTAAAGGCCCATTAACTTCAACGATTAACGTTTTTTGTTCCCTCGTGGCTGGGTTACAGTACAGCCCTGGATCGGGGGTTACGTCATTGGCCACCGCAGCGTGATGTCGGTGTTTCTCCAAAAGTTGATTCTGTTTTTACTTTTCCACCGCAGGCCGCTGCGTTTTTTTTCGCCACCCCCTGTGTCCGCCGCAGCCCAAACGCACTACCCCCATTCAAAATGAATGGAAAAACTTGCGCTGATCTGGTGTGAATGCAGCCTTAGCCTGGGGCTTAGTGCAGTGTGAAAAGCCTAGTTGTGATGTGCAGTATGTTAGAGTATCTCTCTTGCTGTCTTTTTATTTTTTAATTATTTGAGAGGCAGAGCTTTGTTACATCTGGTTGAGCTACTGACTCTAAGTTGTTGTCATAAATTGCCTTAACCTGCCGGCGGGTTAGAATTAGAGTTAAAAGATGATTAACAATGTTTTGAATGATGGTAAAAGGTTTTATAGTCATCAAAATGCTTCAGTTTGTTTTCCAGTGTCACAGAAGTGAGTGCATTTTGATGACTATAAAACCTTTTACCATCATTCAAAACATTGTTGATCATCAGTTAACCCTAACCCCTAACCCCTAGCCCTTAACCCCTAACCCCTAACCCGCTGGTGGGCATGTGGGTTTTAAGAGGTTAAGTTACTGATAGAAGTTCAGTAACAACATTGTGCGTGGAGAGCTCAGTGCACAAAACAGAGACAGCGAACCACATCAACTCACCCAGACTGTAGAAACTGAGGGCGCCATAGTCAAAGAAGAAGCAGATGTGGCGTGCCCGCGCCGACATGCTACTGAAGGTGTGAGCACAGCTCGACGCCAGTGGATAGATGCAGCAGGAAAGCAGGAAGATCACCAGAGGCCAGATGAAGGAGTCCTGCCATGCCGTCTGCATCAACACCACCGTCACTACTTTCCATAGGAAGTACCTGTCGGGAGAAACGCGCCACATTAATTGACAACATTGATTAGATTAGATTAGATTGGATTGGTTTGGATGCAGCAGTCCTGACTTTTTGTGTGTGTTTAGTCACACTTCTGTCATTTCAAATCACTTAGTTTCGGAGCTTGATCATCATATCAAACGTCAAGAAAATGGCACCATGCATAATATAAAAATGAGTGTCTAAACATACTTCTGTATGTTTAGACACTCCGAAAACAAACTGGAACTGTGAAAGTAAACACTGAACCATTAAGCCAGTCAGAGAGAGGCTTATTAATAAGAAAAACTACAAAACAACATCCTGTGTAATGTCCAATTATCTTCTCTAGCAGACCTAAACAGAATGCCAACATTGTGATGGATAGTACTTTTACATCTTATTACCAGCCGCGACAGCGTATGGCTGGTTACCAGCCGCATTGTTTTCACCTTGTGAGTCTGTGTGTGTGTGCCATCATGGCAAAATGTGAACCTGGAGACACCTACTGTATCAGGAACTACCACAGAAGTGGTTTTGAGCTCTTTGCCAGGTGTTTCTATTTATAGTCTTTAAACTCTGCCTTCATTTTTATCTTAACTACATACCTGTAGAGTTTCGTGACTGCATGTTGCACAGTAGTGATGCTAATGTGGTGCCAAATATGCCCACAGACAGGCAGATGCCAAGATGACAGACAAACACGCACGCACGCGCGCGCGCGCTCACACACACACACACACACACACACACACACACACACACACACACACACACACACACACACACACACACACACACGCACACACGCACACGCACACGCACACGCACACACACACACACAGACTCACAAGGAGAAAACAATACCAGCGTTGCGGCTGATACAGTAATTAACTATGTTCATGGCATTTAAAAGACACACACTTGGCTTGTCACCCCTGTTAAGACTTGAATCTTGACTTGGACTTGCAAAAAATGACTTGTGAGCATCTCTACTTTTTAGTTCATGAAAGTAAACTTTGTATACTTTAACTTGCAGTCCTTATTCATGTATTACATAAAGAGACTTGCTCCTTTTGCTATTTGACTTGATGATTTGTGACGATATTAAAAAAATTTATAAAATGTGTTGTTCTCGCATGTCTCTACGGTGAACGGATAATCCAAAAACTTGACGGATTGAAATAAATTCATATCAAAACATCCTTTTACAAACTCTCACACACTTTAATAGACTACTCTATCAAAAAGTAAAGCACAACTACAAGCCAATTATTCTTTTCTGTAGGCCTATAAGGCAAGAATACTTAATTATACTTTTCTTAAGTATAGCTTTATCAAAAGATTAAGTAAGTAGGCCTACAGTATAAGCCAAATATACTTAAAGGGGCTATATGTAAGAATCAGAAATTGCTTGTTCACAGCGACACCTGTGGCCGCAATGTCAACGAAAGTCAGCGTCCTGTGGCTCGCGCTCGCGCTTTCGGCTCGCGCTACATTGACATGAACGAGCACCGGTCTAAACAGTGAGGCGACACACGTCAGCTAACACACAATATCACTCTATATTTCACCTGCTTGGCAGTAATGTTAGCTGACCAGAGGAAGGTCTCTCCATGAATCAATGCTGATCCTAGTGTTGGCTTTTCCTCCCGATCCGGAGGGAACGGAGGGGGCGGGGGGGGGGGGGAGACCGACACCCGGTCGGGACGATAACGTAACTCTCTGCGGAGCCCCGTCACTTCACAAGACACGGGAAACCTCTGTTGGTCTGGAGGAGCTGCAGCAGTTATTTCTGCAAAAACGTCCACTGCACATTCACCAGATATTCTCAGAGCTAAACTAACTCTTCTGCAGTGTGTAGTGTGCGCGCGTTCACGTGGAGGTGGAGCGAGCCGAGCGTGTGAGAACGAGCGCGGTGTGCAAACAGGCAGGAGCAGAGCTGCTGCGCGCTCGCGTACCCACACGCGAGCGCGCATGGGATATCGACCCGTTAAGATTTATGCGCGTGATAAGTTACAAATAGTCCCTTTAAGTGTACTTTTGTTAAGTATATCTCTGATAAGTACATAAAAAGTAAACTGAAAGTATAATCTTTTATTTTAAGTTCAAAAGAAGTATACTAAAAGCACACTTGAATAAACTTCATTTTGGTAAGGGCCAGTCAGTACATACAGTATGTACCAGTATCAATGTAGGAAAAAACAAGATGTTCATCACTTAATTAAATCCTGCATTTGTCAGTAACTCTCAGTTACATAACAGCTAACAGTTCTACACAAAGAGCTCAGTCTTATCAGGAGGCCATAGTTTGCCTTGTGTATCCGTTTCCACGTCTCAGCGCATCTCATTAACAAATAAACATTATTTGTGCTTTTCCCCATCACTGAGCAGTTAACTAATTGAGGCAACTCATATGAAAGCTTCAAGCACAGATCTGCTCATTAGCGGCTCGCCTGTAGGCCTCCGCCGGGCCCCAAGACACCAACTCACATGTGGCCTTAGCATATGCTCAACAAACACAAACACACACACACACACACACACACACACACACACACACACACATGCTCATAAAAACACACTTTCTCCCTGGACCGTGCAGTCAACGCAACTGGCATCTTAGCAGGGAGGAAGTGCAGCGTTGCTCGTGGGAGCAGTAACCTCTGTAGTAACTTTAAATCAGGAGATCCACTCACAAAAACATATTATGCATAATGAAATAATTACATTAGTTAAATTTTGGCTTTAACCTTCATGTTGTGATGCAGTGTTTGTCAAACAGAGAGGATACGCTAAACTTGGGGAGGATGTGCAGTACAGACAGATCTGGAAATGATCCTCATTCTTTCACTTCCTATCTATCTTTGGCATTTTTCCTCTTGAGCTCTCTGTCTGCACCTACAGGTGTTGCATCTTAAGTCTCTCAATACACTGTTTGAAAGCTGAGAAAACTCAAAGAAATAAGTCTACAAGCTGCAAAGTCTTCGATTTTATGGCCAGTTGTGTCAGCTCAGTTTAAGAAGTTCTACTGTTTGTTCAAACAGAAATAAAGTTGAGTCAATAATATGTTTAGTTATATTGTCAGTAGTTGTTAGACTGGATATCCAGTAAAAAAAACAGGTGTTTTTGCTTTTAATAAGTAAAACAATTCTGCCAATGGAACAAGTGGAAATACTCTTGGTAAGATTTCTTGAAATAAGATGTAATATTTAGGCCTTTCAAGATAAAAATAGACATTGGAATTAGCTGGTAAAACTCATTTTGAGCTATATTTCACTAGTATTATGACGTGTTGTGTGTCATAATAAGCCTGTAATACTCAAAAGCATTTTTTTTTCAAGATGCATTGTCTAAAAATAAGTCCCTATATCTCACTGACATGTTACTTGTTAGGTGTCAGGTTTGATTGCCCATCATGCACAGCAGCCAATCTAAGCGCTACAGCTTCTGATGTACTTCTGACAGCCACATTCAAACATGGATCATGGTTTGCAGGGTGAGGCTGAAATGTGTTACAAAGAGTGCGAGAAGTGGACTCTTAATCTTCATCTTGGTTTGAATTAAAACAATCAGAGGCAGACATATCAAACCTCCATCAAAATTGTCCTCAAATTAGTAAAAACAAGGCTTTCCGGAGTTGTCTAACTGTTTTGATGAAGTAGACATTCATTCATTGTATACCAAACAGTATATGCTGATGTTTTTACAGTGTATGTTGAATAAATGTATGAATTAGGGCTGTCAAAGTTAACGCAATAAAAATGTGTTCAAGCACATTCATTTTAACGCCACCATGTCATACTAGCTTGTCGCGAAGGAGTTTAAATAACGCTCCAAGCTTACACTAAATTTTGGCGAGGAAAAACTGGCATGGTCATTTTCAAAGGGGACCCTTGGCCTCTGACCTCAAGATATGTGAATGAAAATGGGTTCTATGGGTACCCACGAGTCTCAACTTTACAGACATTCCCACTTTATGATAATCACATGCAGTTTGGGGCAAGTCATAGTCAAGTCAGCACACTGACACACTGACAGCTGTTGTTGCCTGTTGGGCTTGAGTTTGCCATGTTAGGATTTCAGCATATTTCTTTATGCTAAATGCAGTACCTGTGAGGGTTCCTGGCCAATATTTGTCATTGTTTTGTGTTGTTAATTGATTTCCAATAATAAAAATATCCAAACATTTGCATAAAGTAAGCATATTTGCCCACTTCCATGTTGATAAGAGTGTTAAATACTTGACAAATCTCCCTATAAGGTACATTTTGAACAGATAAAAAGTGTGTGATTAATCACGATTAATCGCGATTAACTATGGACAATCATGCAATTAATTGCGATTAAATATTTTAATTGATTGACAGCCCTTGTATGAACTGAATAAAAGATAAATAAACTGTATAAATGCAGCTGTACTATGAGAGTCCTGTTTCTCATACAGTAAAAGGCCGTTGACAGGGAGGCACTGCAGGAGGTCTATGGGACACACATGGTTGCTGGGATGTATGACTTCAAAACAAACCTGTCTGTACATGCAATCCTCTTATACTACTAGTCAATCCAGGCTGTAAATCCTGTGAGTGATTTGGCACATACGTGTCCAACTGTCAGGATCCACAACGGCTTTATTACTATGTAAAGTTCACTGACATCTATTAAACTCCTTGAAGAGTGCATTTATGGTAATAAATACACACTGGGATGTATTCACTGACAGATACTATGAATACTAAGTAGACAGATACTGTAACGCTGGATATGGGCAGTAAAAATTAATGGTAGTCTTTAGTTAGTAAATGTGCCAGAACTGATATAATAAATCCTCTGTCTTTGCCTGATAGTAGGCATGATCGAGCTACGACTTCATTAAATGCCAGTCTGTAAAACCTCTACAAGTTATACAAGTTGCACAAGATTCCTTTAAACATGAAGCAAGACAAAGAAGGACTCGTGACTGTTATGAAAACAAAAAAACGCTCTGCTTTGCTTCAGGAGGAATTTGGAAAATCTTGCATTTGATATGAAGAAATCCCAAATCACAGAAGATGTAAGAAGTTACTAACTCTAACCCTAACTCTGTAGGGAGTTGAGTTGCGGTGAGTGAAATAAAACTGTACTTGGTTGCTGAGCTGGTTGCTGAGCTGTGGCCACTTGCCTCCAAAACAATTGAAAACACAAACAAGTTAAACTGCCCTCAGGTGTGTCCCATCACATGTTGTTAGTCTACAAACACATGACAGGTAGCAAACACACATCTAGGAATCTTAAACTTGCGATACATAGCAGCAAAAACAACAACATTAGTCAGCTGTACCAGGTGGGCAAAAAGTGGGTCCAGATGTTGAGCGTCTCATTGGTCAGCTGGAAGAGGCTCCTGATGCAGTCAGTGGCTGAGCTGCGGGGGTGTCGGTAGCCGGAGATGATGCCGTCCTCGTGGAAAACCTCGAGAGAGAAAACTCTTGGTTAGTCCTCAGCAGTTTGACAACTCTGCGCTCTGGAGGCAAAACAAGTCTCTCAACAAACAACAAAATACACAAAAACTAGGAAAGTGTTTGTTTGAGAGTGAGGTTCAGGATCCCCCCAAGGTGTTCCAACATAAATTGGTTTAAGGTAAGAAAGAAAAATAGATGTTTCTGTTGATCAAGATGAAGTTTTTGTCAGTCAGTGAGAGAAATCACTCTGATTAGTTGTTCATCTTAAACGAATCAGTGCACGAGAAGAAAGACAAAAGTGTGAAAAGCAAGTCAACGAGTAAAGTCAAGAGGAAAAACACACAAGGCTCTTCTCATTTTTCATCTTCATCTCATCTGATCGTTCCAACACACAGATATTTTCACAACGACATGGCCATCTGGAATGAAGCTAAGTGGTGAGTGAGAGTGATGTGAAATCATCGTATCATAACAACGGCTTGTATATCCGCCGTCCTCGATCTTCTGGTTTCTCTTTTTGAATGACGAATACAGACTACCTCAACCTGCTGGTGGGGAGAGTTATTCCATGTCATGCAGGCTCAGAACGTATGTGGTAGTTGGCCGTCGGCTGTCGTCTTTGCGGTGTGTTCGAGTGCAACTTTTTGGCCAAGATAAAGGCGAAGTGACAGGGCTTTCATCCAGGAGACCACTGTTCGCGTCCCTTGCATTATGTTTCACTTTCATGTTACAATCAGCTGTTCGTTTGTGTCCCGTGTTCACAACGTCAAGACACATTTTCACTGAACAAACGTAGTAATTTTAAGCCCAACCATGTTGTTTTTTCCTAAACCTAACTAAGTGGTTTTGTTGCCTAATCTTAAGCAAGTGTTTTTGTTTAATTCACAACATTAAGCACGTATTTACTGCGACTGTAAAGTGACGCCGAGCGGTCTGACAAAACATCAGTATGTGATGAGTTAGGATGAGAACGTGTTGGAATCAAACATGGCGGCCGGCTCCGTGAAGAGGACCTCTGTAGATATGAACGGCTCATTCTAAACTAACGAAAACACAACGATTCATATTTTCAGATGATTATACACTAAAGAAAACATACTTATTCAATATCTTTTAATTTACCAATCCAACACTCCTAATAGTGTCCAGCTCAGTCTGACTGTATGAATGTCCAGTAAAGATACAGTGAAGATGAACTTACTTTGGGCACTTGATTGATGGTGAAGACTCGTGGTAACTTGATGAGGCTGAGCATGATTACTGCGAGGTGCTGTCAGGCAGGCAGGAGAGCTGAACTGAGGCCGCCGGCAGGGTGTGCCTCCGTCTTTATAAGGTTTGTGTTGCCATGCTGCCCTCAAGGCTTCTCTCCTTCATCTCCTCCCTCTTCAAACCCAGCGAGAATATCCAGTGTACCTGTGTGCCACTCCTCCTCCTCCTCCTCCACCTCCTCCTCCTGGTTGCTGTCTCTCTGGAGGTGGAGGCTATGTGCACACAGGTGTATGCTCACACACATAAAGGCATGTACACACACACACACTCTCTCTGTAAAGGAAGACAAGTTTTTCAAGATCTTAACATTCACATTAAAAGACTGTTGTTTCCAAAATAAAGCTCTTATTTTTGTAATCCCCTGACAGTCAAGCCAGCAAGGCAGGCTTCAGTAAAACAAATCTCACTTCAGCTGTAATTAACATTAATGATCTGCAACTGAGGCTAATAATTTCCTGCCAGAAACTCTCAACAAGTGCAGCAGACGAGGAGGTCAGCTCAACGCTGATCTTAACAAGTGCTATCAGAGTTTCAGCCGGTCCAGATAAGGAATGAAGGGTGTGAATCGGTCTGGCAGAAAAGTCAACAGAGTTCCTTTCATGACACTTTCTTGCTCCTCTCCCGGTTCAACCGACATGTCCCCATCTGCCCACACAGAGCGACGGCGGCCGTCACACCCAGCAGAGACTGCCGAGCCCAGCCACAGCTCCCCGGGCCTGTTATCTTGTTCAAACTCTGAAGCAAAGAAAGCAAACACGTTTCACCGCCACTGCAGAATTAGGAAGAGGAAAAGCAGCAGGAGATGTTTGTGGTTTGTTTAACAGTTTGCTCATGTTGCAAAAGGAAAAGGAAAAGTCAATTACAGTTTCTTTGGTGTGATATATTTTTTCTTTATACAAAAGCTCTTTTTTTTTTTTTTGAAGCTCAAGTCAGATCGTCACGCTCCCTTAACTTTAAACACAGAAGATAAGTTAATGCTTTATCTCAAAGGCTTGAAGGAAAACCCAAATTATTCTGAAATGCCTAATCCTCAGTATCAAGTCCAAATGATTCTAGGCCAGACAGCAGACAGATGTATTCAGCCAAAAACCTGCCAAAACCCATTGCATGCTTCCTGTTCAGCACCAAACAGCAGGCAGATAAAGATATTGACTAGCTGGTGAACATAGTGGAGCACTTAGCTGCTAAAGAGCAGGCGGCAACCTCCGGTTCTGAAAAGTGAAGCCAATGCTGAAGTACCTTAAACTTGCATTCTTTCTAATAGCCAGCAGGGGGCGACTCCTCTGGTTGCAAAAATAAGTCTGGTTGTATAGAAGTCTATGAGAAAATGACCCTACTTCTCACTTGATTTATTACCTCAGTAAACATTATAAACATGAGTTTATGGTCTCAGTCGCTAGTTTCAAGTCTTCTTCAATACAGCATGATGTTCATTTAGTAAATTATGGTCCCATTTAGAGTCAAATAGACCATAAAGCAGGGTATGCTTTAGGGCGGGGCTACCTTGTGATTGACAGGTCGCTACCTTGTCCAGTCTGGGAGTTGTCCGTGTTTTCGTTTTAGAACTTTAACCCTTTCAAAATGTGTTTTCAGTTCATCAAAGTTAAGTGTAAAATTTTGGTCGACTTAAAATGTCTTATTTAGCATTCGGTTGTACTTAGCGCCACCCTCTCGTGTCAGTCCTTTAAACTCTTTGATTTTGTTACTCCAAATAAGTCAGCTCTAAAAGCTCTAAAACCATCAGCCATGCTTTCATTAAAAGCACTTTTAGTAATCCGCCATGTTGTGTTGTAAACTGGAATCATCCCAACAGATCAGTGTGATGAATTCACACATGTAGTAGAGCCGAGCACCGAGGGATCTCGTTCAGCTTTCTCTCTCAGAGGAGCAGAGCTGCAGTCAGAGCAACACCACAGGTTCAGAGCAAAAAGAAAATAAACAAAGAGGAGATGCACGTCAGACTGGAAGTCCGTGATGTTTGGCTCCGAGACACTTAGTTAATATGTAAGTCATTAAGACCTTAAGTGGCGACAGTGTAAACAAAGTCAAGTACGGTGGGTTATGCCCCAAGAGAGCCACGATGATAGAAGACAAGGTCAAGGGACAACAACAAAGTTATTATTGTAGGAATATGGTGAAAAAACAAACAAACAGAGAGGGAAATAACAGGAGTCTCTGTTGAGTGGAGCAGATTAGCATCCCTTCTTAGTTTTATAGTTATGTCAAAGGTGAAATAAAAAAAAGATGGTTGAAAGGTTCAACACTTCTGACCACGCCCATCCACACCCATCCAGCATTACTGATGGGTGGGGTCAGGAATGCTCTTTGTGGCTCCAAAACGGGACGGTGCAGATTTGTGCCAGTTGGGAAGAGTTTCCACTCCAGTTTGGCACACAGTTAAATATGGCACACGCTGCTCAACCTGAATCAACAAAACACCATATGCACCAACAGCATCGTAAACGATACAAACTGATAAAAACACGTCTCACATGACATCATCATCACATGACATGAATCCAAACAGAAAAGGTTCTGTAATGTCTTGCCAACACTGTAACACGCTGTAAAAAGATTCAATTTAAGTTGATCTCAGCATCTCTACCTCCTGCTGCTGTTTGGTTATCAGCTGATAGATACTCAACACCTCATAGTTGTTGTTACCATAGTTTCCTCATAGTTTCCACCTAAACAGGTTACTCTTCCCGTTAAGTGTTTGCACCTGAAACCAACAGTGATATCACTGCGTACTGACAAAGTTGAACCACTGGAGGTCGACAGATATTACATTTCCAGGTAGAGTTTAAGTACATTCACTGCTGCAACACCAAACTACTGTATTTTGTGGCATTATTTGCAGGTAATGATAAGGAGCTCTTACCTCACTCCTCTTGTGTTAGACACCTGTACAGAATAAATCTATAATAATGCACCATATTTCATGTTTAAGTTGAGGTGATGTTGATATTTGTATGTACAATCAAAATATACAAAGTAACTGCTAACTAAGCGTTTTAATCGCATGGTTCTTTTGTGTAAATTGTTCAGTTTTAACGTTGTATTATGATTGTTTTACCCTTTATGTAAAACAACTTGAGATTTTGCTGTATTTTAAAGTTAGACATATAGAAAAATAATTCTGATAATCTAATATTATTATTATTATTATTATTGTTATTATTATTATTATAAATGTAGCGGAGTAAAAAGTACAATATTTTAGAAGTGTAAAAATGAAAATACTCAGCCTAACAAACCTACAAATTGTACCTAAGTACTAACTGTATGAATAAATGTATTTATTTATATTCCACTGCTGGTGTGTGTTTTTGATTTCAGCATCTCAACAACGTGATAATTGAAATCCAGTCTGAATGAATTGTTTCAGGGTTATTATCACCTGATCAAACCCACTACACTCAACAGTAAAGGAAAATCTGGAAAACATAAGTGCATTTAAACCAGGAATTAATGTATGTACTGTATATATTAAAAAATCATCACTTATAATTACATAAAAAATAAATGTTTTAAAGTACAGTAACTGTTCCTGTCACATTGATCAATTGATATTCAGTAAAAGCTCAATCTTGATCTTGATTTATCAGTTTGATGGCTATAAGATACATAAAGATGATGACAAATTAATGGAAAAACCTGAATTAATGGGAGGAGAAACTTAACAAACGCACCGATGTTTCCATACAGGACACAACGGCGTCACTGAAAGGTTTCATGAAAATGACTCAAATGCTACATGAGGGAATATCTTTAGGAAGGATGGTGTTCATCCCTCCAGAAGGGAAGTATTTCTGATCTAGTACCTGCTGATACTTGTACTATCCCATCTCACCAGCAGGTGTCAGTGCTGTCAAACGGCAGCTGCTCAGGTGTGGGTGTGAACAGGTACTGGGCTGATTATGAAGATGTATGAGGGGAAGGAAAGGTTTTTTATTTTTAGCCTGAACTGAAGGTTTTCTTTAAAGGAATTCAGTGTCCTCAAACTGTGTCCTTAGATTTGATGTTTTACCTTTGTATTCTTTCTTTTTTATTCATTTATCACTCGGTGACCTTGGACTACACAGCTAAATGTTTTTGGAGACATCACAGGGCATTAAAGTGCATCACTGCAGGACAGAAAGGTCTTGGAGCGCTGCGTGCTTCTTTTATTGACTGTTAATGAGAAAAAGTAACAAGTTCGCTTCAGGCCAAAGCCCCCCCCCTCTCTCTCTCATGCAAGCCAGGCTGAGCCTCCTGTGTCAAGTCCTGGATGTTTGTGTAACATCAGCACAACTACTAAGTAGCTTCTCACATTAAGCATTCATTGAGTCGTTGCCGCTGATGCAAACGCTGCTTTCTTTAATACAGAAACAACTTTGTTTTTGTTTACTTCATTTGGTCCAAAGGCTTACAGCACAAATATTACATTTGCTTAAACACAACAAATATAAATATTTAATTTACATATATGCAGTGGTGGAAAGTAACTTTTTACTTCACATAAGTATTTCCACTTAATACTTCTTACCCCACTACATTTATATGACAGCTATTACACTGCAGATTCAGATTTTAAATACAACCCATGAGATTACAAAATCTGATGCACTGCTATAGATTAAACCACCTAGCAGCATATAAAGTAGTTAGACTTGCTCCACATCAATCACCTACATTAAAACCCTGTACATATATATATGCAAGCATTTTTATTTATTTATATGTATTTATTATTATTAATACTACTACTACTACTACTACTACTAATATTAATATACTAATAATTTATTTTTACAATAATTTAAGTATTAATTATTAGTGCCTCGTCAAAGATTGTGTATTTATTTGTGTTATGTAATTCAATAAACATTTTGGCGGAAAAAACTAACCCTGTTCCAATAACAATAATCCAATAATGTTAGAAACTGGTGGAAGTATTCAGATCTTTTACTTAAAGGGGACATATTATGAAAAACTCACTTTTTCAGTGCTTGTGCTCATACATTTGGATATCTGGAATGCCTACCAAACCACAAACTGTGAAATAAGACAACCCAGCTTGAGTTTTATGAACATTAAAGCATGTGATGAAACATGTTCTAGCAGAAACCCAAAATACAAGTATGAACCTGGAAATGAGCATGATATGTCCCATTTAAGTAAACGTAGCAATACTGCAATATAGATTAAAAGTCCTCGATTAGAACGAAGGCAGTATTAGCAAAATGTACTTAAAGTATCAAAACTAAAAGTACTAAAAGATAAATTGCTTCTGTGAGTGTTACACTATCATATATATTATATTCATGGATTATTGTTACTGCTGCTTTAATGTGCAAGCATAATTTTACTGTTGCAGTTGATCGAGATGGAGCTACTTTAATTCAAATTGTTTTATTTATTAAGGTAGTTTAATTTATAACAGTGCGTCATATTTTATAAGATTATCGTACAGTATGTTTTGTATGTTAAATCTTAATCTCCACATTGACCAGTAACTTTAGCTGCTAAATAAATGGACGGGAGTAAAAAAGTACAGAATCTCCCTCTGAAATGTAGTGTAATGGAGTAGAGTAGAGCCGCAACTAACGACTATTCTAATTGGTGATTAATCGATTAGTCTGGTCTATAAAATGTCAGAAAATGTCGATCAGTGTTTCCCAAAGCCCAAGATCACGTCCTCAAATGTCTTGTTTTGTCCACAACTCAAAGATATTCAGTTTACTGTCATAGAGGAGTAAAGAAACCAGAAAAGGTTCACATTTAAGAAGCTGGAATCAGAGGAGTTTGACTTTTATTTCTTAAAAAAGATACTCAAACCGATTAATTAATTATCAAAAGAGTTTTTTCGATTAATTTAATAGTTGACAACTAATCGATTAATTGTTGCAGATCCAGAATAGAGATGTAAAGACGCATGAAATGTAAATACTCAAGTAAAGCAGAAGTACTTCAAATTTGTACTTAAGTACAGTAGATGAGTAAATGTACATAGTTGCATTCCATCACTGCATATCTGTGATCATAAATAAGAAAAACAGTAAATGTACACAATAAAATTTCAGGTGCAAGTATAATAATGCCCAATAAACTTATTTTTTTACTGTATTTTTCTTGAATTATTTCATTATACAATCATTTTCCTTCTTTACATTTGCCATTTGTAGTAATAATACTGAATAATGATGAGTTTGTGTTGTGAAGTGTCGTGGCTGTGTGGTTACGGAGGGACAGATGTTGACAGACTTCACTGAACCAGGCTGCTGTGCTGCAGCTGCTCAAAGTGTTGGTTCCTCCCTGGTGTTTTGGCTGATGAGGTGTCGTTTGTGTCTCCAAATGAGGAGCGTGTGTGTGGCAGACGCCCCCCTGATACATTATTAATAGTTGTTACACTCCAGGCGCTCTTTTTTTCTCTTTTGAATCAGACATTCAAAGCATTTTCTTCTTTGCTCAATCTAGAAACTCCCCTGCCCGCCCGCCACAGACTTGCTTTCCCTCCCGTACATCTCTATATCATTTTTCTATTTACTCTACCCCCTACTGCTGCTCTGTCTCCTCATTGTCTCTTCCACCATCGTCACCATGTCTGACTCTGGCTGGTGATTACACTGTTAAAGACTTTTATTCTCTCTACCACGTAAACTAAAGTGTGCCAGCTGCTCACGAATGAGCAAAATACAGCAATTACCAGGTTTGGAACCTGAGGCAGGAGATTTATTTTGTTTTAGTGTAATGACAGTTTCTCTATATCTGGTGTTCATTTAGAAGAGAGGATGAGACTGAGCTGATGATAACACTGTCTGCTCGATAGCACAAATGACACCAGATAAGAAGTGATGTTTGAAGGCAGAAAGCTTAACAGCAGACTGCTCAGGTAGCTGCTAAAAAGAGGGCAGAGTTTTAAAGGAGCACTTCGACGTATTAGAAAATATTCTTGTTCCAGATTGATACCACTCTCGTATTTGTCCTCCCTCTTGTTCATTTATGAAGATTATCTTGCTGAACAAAACGTGTAAGTATCATAAACATTTGTTTGCCACAGAGCTTATTTTCTGCAATAATCCAAAACTCAATGGAAAAATCCCATTGGTCTTTTGTCAAGGGAACCAGGGCGATGCTAACTTCCTGGTTGGTCTACAAAAATACGTCATTCTGGAGCACTCTATGTGAAGCTACAGTCAGCAGCCAGTTAGCTTAGCTTAGCATGAAGACTGTAAACAGAGGGAAACAGCTAGCATGGATGTGTGTCCAAATGTAAAAAAATCCACCCACCAGCATCTCTAAAGCTCACTAACTGACACGTTATATTTTGTTTGTTTAATCCGTACAAAAAGCAATGTGTAAAATGAATAATTCGTCTGGCATCCAGCAACCAGTAGAGAGTCCAGAAAGTTACTGCTCAGAGCCAAAAAATCAATTGGTGAGATATTAAAGGACCAGTGTGTAACATTTAGGGGGATCTATTGGCAGGAATTGAATATAATATTAATAAGTATGTTTTCTTCAGTGTTTAATCACCTGAAAATAAGGATTGTTGTGTTTTCGTTAGCTTAGAATGAGCCCTTCATATCTATAGGGACCGGGTCCTCTTCATGGAGTCCACCGGTTTGCACTGCCATGTTTCTACAGTAGCCCAGAACGGACAAACCAAACTCTGTTAATGTTTCCTGCTTCGGCCGGAGTCGATAACGTTAATCGCTGCCGTCACCGCCGCTCTCTCTCTTGCTTCACCACTCACTTCCCTTGTACACACACACCCTCTAACTCTGAATTCACACCAGAGCAGCGGTGAAGTGCGGCCTGCAAACTGCCATGCAATGTCTATGAAAAGCTGCGGAAGAGAGAGCTCAGCGAGCTGTGACTGTTTGAATCTGCGGCGAAGTGCAGCCAAACAAAAGTTGAGAAAGTGCGGCCAGAGAGGACCCGCAGCCAATCAGTAAACAGATCCTGTGACTCCTGTTACATGTTGACCTATGTTACAAAATAATTTCTTCCTGCTTGAAACACATGAATATGCCTCCCGGTCGCAGAAAAAGTTAAGTATTGTGGCAAGCCGCACTTTGCTTCTGTCTGGTGTGAATTCGGCGTAAGCTCTGGCTCTGCTCCAAATTATCTGCTCTTACAGCACCTGGCTCTATGAGAGGGCCATTTGCGTGTTCACGTCGGCCACCGTAGTTCTCCTACACACCTTGCACACGGGAGGAGTTTCAGTTGGTTGCAATCTGCAACCTCACCGCTAGATACTGCCAGATCCTACACACTGCTCCTTTAACATGTTAATTAGTGAGTGAGCTTTAAAGGTGCTGGATGGTGGATTTTTAAAAATTTTGGAGCTTGGCTAGCTGTTTCCCCCTGCTTACAGTTTTTGTGCTAAACTAAGCTAAGCTAAGCTAAACTATGCTAAGCTTAGTGGCTGCTGGTTATATTAGCTGTACGCTCATATCTGTTGAATGGACAAATATGACAGTGATATTGATTTTCTCATCTATAACTTACTGTCAGAAAGCAAAAAGGCGTATTTCCCAAAATATCAGACTTTTGCTTTAAGATTAAAACTTTGGAGGAAAGCCACTCAACAAGATCACAAACCTCAGAAACCTGCTGGGACGTAAATTGTCAAATTGCAGGTGTATTGCTTCTGTTTTCCTTTCACTGGATGCTTCCACATCCAGTTTCACCTTTCCCACCTCCTCCGAGACCCCCAAACAACACACAAATAAATCCAATAATGCAGGGTTCAACGGAGTGTTAATCTCATCAAGTGGGTAAATTTATGGACCCCATAAAGCCCGGGGCCTCCGGATGCCGGAGTAGCAAGGATTCACTGTAATGTCATCACGGCCATCTCAAAGGCATCTGAATGGCAGCAGAAGAGGCCATGAAGAGACTGAGCTTATCGGGTTTATGTAGGGCTAATTACAGGAGTGGGAGACAGACTCGCTGTCAGGAGGGACGGTAATGTCATTAGCGTCGAGGAAAGAAGAGGAATGAGATGTGTGAGGCGAAGTGTGTGGCTGTGAGGGAGAAGTTATGGCTGGATTGTGTAAATGCCAGAAGGTAATGAAAAATGCAGGCGGGTGGCAGCAGATACAGTCCTTCTCAGGTGCCTGCGCTTCTCTCTGGATCAGAATAGCCTAATTAGGATAAATTATTAATCAGGATTGTTTTTCGTCTGAGCAGTTTCACAGAGACGGCGCTCAGTATGAACAAACTGTTTCTCTACTGCAGTCAGAGCTGCTTAACAATAGACAATATTCTGGGTATAACAACACCTGAACTAACTCTAGAAATAGACCAATAACTGGGTAGAATCATCTGAATAAATAGGATCTGGTTTAAATCAACCATCTCTTCAACATTTTAAGTTAGCAATTAATGAAACTCTCAAGATATTGAGAACTTGTATCAAAGATGTAAATTATTAAAGCTGGGGTCTGCGATCTTGGAAAACTAGCATAATTTGAAAGTCGCATCGCCTCAGGAGCTCCGTCTAAGCCCCCCCCTCCCCTCGAAACTCCTTATAAGGCAACGCCCCCCACACACATGCACGAGCACCGCCGCATCGTAACTACTTCACATTTTTCGTAGCTATTTCATCACTAAATTCACTTCTGAAAAATGTTGAGGCGAGAAATCAACGGTGTAGATTTAGAATATTGACAGTTTTACGATGTTAGATGGCGAATCAAACATTTTCTCAACTGTTGTCGGAGTTTAGAAGCTCCACAAACTGCCGGCACAGCTAGCTAGCTCCTGCCGGGATCGCCACCTCTCCACCCGGGCATTCACTCACACAGACCCCGCTATGAGCTGGAGCTCTCTCAAGAGACCGGTCTCGTAGACGAGGGGCTTTATTTCCTGGTTGACGGAGAGGGGAGGGGGGGGTGCAGCAGCTCGCTGGAGAGCCGGCCACAGAGCAGCAGAGAGGGGAGGGACAGAGAGAGATACCTGCTGAGACAACACGACCCTTTTTAACGTTACTCTAATATCTGGAGGGAGATCAGTCCACTCGTTTGTTTCTGTAACTGAAAAAGCAGTTTGAGTAACGTAACTTTTGTTCGGCAATGTTTTCTATCCGCCGTCCCCCCTCGTTGATAATCCTGTTTGTCTGACTTCACTTTGAGCTGTTAGAATAAATAGTTTAAATCTGCAGTATCTTATAAAGTAGACTAACAGAACATAAACAACTAAATCAAAGTTGTATTTTTCGATAATATGGTAATAGTGGTACGAGTTCGTTCTCGTTGTCCGGTGTTTTAAGAGCTGAGTTTTCTCTTCCACTCTCCAGTGAACGTGCGGCGGACACGCGCTTTGAGTTCACGCTGGTGCACGCTGAGGCTAGAGTACGAGCAGGGAGGCAGGGAGGCATCTGATTGGTTCCTTACAACCGGGACCATTTTTACTGACTGGTAGACGTTTTTACAGGATTACAGCAGCTACAGATGACTGATCTTTTCCGGTCTTTTTTCAGTGCTCATAAGAAACGGATTGCTGTCGGGGTGTAAAGACCATTTCAACCAATATAACAAAAAGTGTATACTGGATAAATCGCAGACCCCATCTTTAAATGGTCTCACAATTAATTAATATAGAAGTGTTAGTAGACTTGAGAATAATAGATGTAATGTTATAGATGTTTAGCTGATGGACTAAACGATTACATTGATGATCAATCAAATGAATAAATTGGTCATTCCACTGCTTGTATTTACTTCAATAAATCTGAGATTAAAAAGTTAAGAAAAGGAATAATATTCATGTTCTTTTTGGTTATACCTTTGTATTGTTTCTTGTTTTACTTTTAAAAATAAGTAAATAAAAATAATAAAAAATAAAAATTATATAAAATTATACAAAATTATATATACATACATACTGTACCTATACATATATACATACATACGTTCATATACTTACATAAGTATACATATATACGTATACACATATATTATATATAAATGTATATACATTTATATATAATACTACACATTTACATTTGTATGTATATATATTATATATTTGCAGAAATAATACATATAAATATAAAATAAAACATGCATAAAAATCTGATGTTTATTTAGTCTATAAAATAGACAAAAATGTCCCCGTTTTCCAATCTATTACTTGTTTTGTCCGACCAACAGCTCAAAAACACAAAGATATTCAGTTTTTGATCATAAAAAAACAAAGAAAAGCCGTAAATCTTCACAACTGAGAAGCTGGAAACAATAAATGTTTTGCATATTTTCTTGAAAAATGGCTAAAACCAATAATAGATTAACAAAATAGTAGCAGATTAATTTTCTGCTGATCGATACATTGTGTCAGCTCAACAACAGGGGACAGGGAGGATAATAAATCAGTCATAAATCTGTAAGGAGATCTTCATTAAACTGCTGAGTCTCTGTTAAACGTCACAAAGGAAAAGATTCGACCAGAAGTTTAAGAAAAATGCTTTTATTTTTTACACCTTTAAAAAGCACATTTTAAAGCACAAAGATTTACTCTGTATATAAACACCTCTCTTCCTTGGACTAAAAAATGGTAGCATTTGCACATTGTGCTTGAATTGCAAAGTCTGTACATCCGCTCTGGGTCTCCTGTGGTGTTCCCGACCCCAGTAAACATTTTATTGCATAAATCACATTTGACCTCAGGGGTCATTTGTTGAAGTCTTTAACAGATCGTGGAAAGACAGAAAAGATAACCACTAAAATGAGGAAAAAGAAGCTGTCATGCCTGTTACACAGTGAACAATCATAGCAGCTTTCTTAATGAAGGCGTTGCACATTGTCCTGAAAAGAAAAACAAAGCAATCCCAAAGAAATACAACAAAAAATGTGACAATAAACGGCAGTTGTGCTTTTGTCTATCTAGCAAAACATCTTTCTCCTCTGCAAATTATTCCAACAAATGAATGATGCAAACTCACTCCAACACAAAAGAAAAACTTTCAAGGAGAACTTGCAGCTACCGGCTCATTTCCCTTTAAAACAGTAGCTGACTAAATGCTAATCTCTAGTTGCACACATCCCCTTTACAATAAGCAAGTTTTACACATCGTATTTTTGCTATAATCTATTCAACCTACATTTGAAAAACTAGCATTCCTCAAAAGGCAGTGTCTCTCTGTGACATCTCCAAGGAGACTTTACATCTTTAAATGCTGAATGGAAATCGGTTTGCACAAAAATAGACAAATTCAAATATACTTGAATCAATGACTTTGGTATAAACAAAATAAAGATAGTTATTCACACACAAAACTTCCATTCCTGAATGTTCCTTTTGAACTACATATTTCTAGCTGTCCTGTCAAAATGGAAAAGAATGGAAGAAGTGGTCATGGGAAGAAAACAGGAAATTAACAAAATAAGGACCAGCAAGTTTACAAAAAACTGGGATTATCAAAACGTGCACTCATACCTCTTCTCTGATGATATTTTTTTTTAATCTTTTTAACTTTAAAAACAGAACATCTATATAATTCCTTCCATCCACAGTATAAACCACTACAGCAAAAATCAGAGCGTTTGGGAATAAAGTCAAATTATCTTGAGAAGTCATAAGAAAAAGTTGTCATTTGGAAGAAAAGGCATAATTTTACGAGAAAATGTCATAATATTTCAAGAACAAAGTCATAATATTACAGGACAAAAGTCATAGTAATACATGAAAAAGGTTGCTTCGAGAACAATATGCTGTATATTATGATTAAACTGGGTAGATTGGATTACATGTGAAGTTTATATATATGCACTACATACTGTATATATGCACTACATATATACACACACACATACAGTATATATACATATACTGTATACATACACATATACATATGTGTATGTGTATATACATACAGTATATACATTTTCCCTCTTAATACTGTTCCTTATTTTCCTTATAATATTATGATTTATTCTTGAAATTTTACCACTTTTTCTTGAAATGTCAGATTACTTTCTTCCCATCAGTGGCCCTAATACTCTGTTGTAAATCCTCACTTGGTTCTGAATGCAAGAGGTTGAGTTACAGATGAAGCTGTGAGGAAGAGGAAGATGTACCCGGAGGAATTAATAAGGAGTGTGAACGAAAGGATGACTTGTCTTCTATCCAACTTCGCATCGAAATGAATCAACGCTTCTCTGTTTCAGTCTTATCGGTTCACACTACGACAACTTGAAAGCGGGGAAAATGTTTTCATCTCAAAGTTTACATGAAAATGACAAAAGAAAATTCACCGTCAGCACCTTCAAGAGAGCAAACGGGCTGATTCTGCTCCATTAATAATCTTTAAGGTAGATCGATGAAAGCCTCATTGATGCTGAGGGCTCCACTTTGTTTTGTTTGTGAGTGCTGACTCATCCCCGACCAGCGACTGTACTGTGTGTGCGGGCGCTCCAGCCTATTAGCCGGCTGAATTGTTAGTGTCTTGGCGAGCTTTCTTTCTCCTCGTACAGCGGTCAACAGGTCAGCTCTCGGATTAAAAACGCTGAGTTCACGCACCCACAACAGCTGAGAGGAGCAATGAGAGCCTGCTGGGACCGACAGCCTCTTTATGCTTGTCAACAATTGACCTCGACCTTCACTACTCCTGGCATCGTCTATTTAAATGTTATAAAGAGGCGTGTTAGCGAGACGCAGCTGTGGCTCTGCTGCCCACATGTCTTTCTACCCGAATACACAACACATACATCTACCACCACCTACACTTGTGTCCTGCAATTATCGTCCGGCAGTTTGAGTTTTAGAGCTTTTCAGAGGAGTTTCCAAAGGGGTCAAAAGCGGGGCATGAAAATGAATGAAAGTGTAGCTAATGGTGCTGAAGTTCAAACCAAGGGAAATAAAAGGGATTTAAAGACTCTAAAGTTTAAAACTGACAGGTCAACGGACTCATCTGGAGCTAAAATTTGGCTTTTAAAGACAGTTTATTGGAAATAAAAGTTAGTTTAAAGTATGTTCTGCTGTGTGTATTTCTTATGGGGTGAAGGAAGACTGATCTGATCTTTTCTATTTGTATTTCTCTGATCTATCTGGGACATTAATCATAACTGTAATGTGCCAGAGTTAAAGGGATAGTTTGGGTGCTTTTGAAGTGGGGTTGTATGAGGTACTTGTCCATAGTCAGCGTATTACCTACAGTAGATGACGGTCGGCACGCCCCCAGTTTGGAGAAACTGACAGGAGTTACCGCACGGAAGCAAAGCAATGTACTGCTGTGGACGGGGCCGGCAGCAAAACATATTCAGCCTCCAAAAAGGAAGGCCTAAACCTAAAAAAAATCAATATCAGTTTAACTGTACGCTATATTTAGAATATTTTCACCATTTTATCTTACTGTCAGACGACCCTTTCCTTCTCCTTTCTGACTTTGGTTAGTTCGGATTCACCAAAGTCACACAATAACACAAACTAAACTAACCGATCGAGGCAGCGTTAGACCAGCAACTCTCTAAAATTACAGTTTTTTTCAATGGAGTCTGGTGTCTTTGGCAAAAGGGCTGTCTGACGACAAGTTAAAGCGATGAAAATATTCTTAATATAGCGTACACTTACTGTACACTGATATTAATTTTTTTAGGTGGGCCTTTTAGGTGGCTAAAATACGTTTTCCTGCCAGCGCCGTCTACAGCAGTACATTACTTTGCTCCGGTGTCGGTACTCCTGTCTGTTTCTCCAAACTGGGGGAACGCTGACCGTCATCTACTGTAGGTAATACACTGACTATGGATAAGTACCTCATACAACCCCACTTCAAAACACCCAAACTATCCCTTTACAGACAGTTTAATGGAAATACAAGTTTTAGTCCTCAGTATATTTCTTATGGGGTGAAGGGAGCTTAAAAATGACACTGCTGGGCTGTATTTAGACTGATCTATTTGTATTTCTCTTATTTATCTGGGACATTCATCAATATTGTAATGTGTCAAGATTTAGTCATTTAAAAATGCAGAAGTCAGAATAGTTAAAAAATACCTGCAAAGATCTGAAGAAATTACTGCTAATATTATCAGAGATATTTGTAGTAAAGTCTGCACACTGGGAATTACCCGTGTCCACTTCAAGACAACACACCCATGAAGAAGTTAAGTCTATTCAGCTGACTGACTCGATCTAAATCCCAACTGTTTTCTAGCTTTAACCCAAAACTGTGCACATGAGAAGAACAGAGCGACTCTTGAACTCAAACTGATGCTACTATTTGTAGCTGTGTTCTGCAGTAGCACATGAATTATTGAGTTTTTTTGTGACCAGACTTTAGTGGGGTTTGGTTTACAGCTAAGAATGGTAGCACACAGTTTGTCATCTTAAAACATCCCATAAAGGTAACAGCGTTACAGTGGCTTCAGCACTGACGGCTGATTAGAATAAATGATTAATTATCTCAGGGAATGTAACAGGGACTCTCATGTAGTGGCATCGAGCTACCTGCAGTCTTCCACCTGAAACACAACAGTCAAACAACTAAAGATGCAGTCATGCAGTCATACGCTGACCAGATGTGGCTACACAACAGCTAAACACAGTGGAATTGTGGGTAGAAACCAAGGAGACCTGCTGGTAGCGGAGCCAGTTTAACTATCTGAAATCAAATATGGTGGTTTGAGGTGTTTCGTCCTCAGAGCTGCTTGACAGAAACCTAATCCATGATTTAATATTTCTATTAAAAGGAAAATATTAAAGTTAAGCTCACTAAAGAAATGACAAAAATATTTGCAACTATTCATGTGTGTTTTTAGGGAAAATATATTCACAAAAGAACTGGAAGCTGCCAGTTTGGAAGCATAAAGCTTTTCTGTAAAGGGATGATAGCAAAATGAATTCATCTCACCTAACAGCTTAACATGATGTACTTAAAACTTCTAAGTTTTGAGGCTTATGGGATAAAAAAACAAACTTTGCAGTGGAGGAATTAAATTCAAAATGTTTACGTATGTCATATTAATAAGAGAAAATTGTTTTGGCAACATTCTCCTCCAAATAATTTATAATATATTCAGTTTTTTTTTTAGTTTATATGTTTCACAAAACTTTGCAAATCTGGGATGAAATGGTAAAAATAACAAGGATTCATCTTTCTCTAACGCATATAGAGAGGTGAAGACCCGCCCCTTCCAGTGGACCACCATGGGACCTTATTTCGGAAAAAATATGAACGGTAGTCAACGGAGAGAGACAAACAACTTTTTGATCCCGGTTTAATGAATGAATGAATCATACATATGGTGTTTGTCAATTTAAAACATGATTTTGCAAGTCAAGAAAGTCGCAGTTTGTTGTAAAACTGTTGCAGTATCAGACTGTGAGAATACGTAATTAGAAAGACTACACACCCAAAAGTCGCATAGTGACGTCTCTCTCTCTGAAGCTACGATGTCTGTGTGTTTCAGACTGGGATGTACTCATACGATCAACGGGTCTGACTCGTTCTTTCTCTTCCCGGCTGATAAAAAGAACCGGAGTCGCTGGATAAAACACATCAGGTCAGATAACGTTTCATTTGTGCGTGAAACATAGCTAAGTTATCTAGCTAGCTAGTGTCTGTGACTTATATTGTGTGAGGCGAGAGATGTCGTTCACTGGGCGGTTTCACACAAAACTAAATGATACTACGATAAACTGTGACTTTCTTGACTTGCAAAATGATCTTTTAAATTGACAAACATCATATGTGTGATTCATGGCGCAATTCGAGATAAAAAAAAATATTTGTCTCTCGCCGTTGACTAATGTACATATTTTTTCCGAAATAAGGTCCCATGGGGTCCACCGGAAGGGGCGGGACTTCTCCTCTCCACATTGTTACTTTAAACACACTCACACATGTTCTTCATGAACACACACGCACGCACGCACACACACACACACACACACACACACACACACACACACACACACACTCACACTCTGAAACTAGGTCTGTGCATAATTACAAACACTAGCTCAAGGAGAAACAGAGGAGGGGAGAGCTACAGTCAGTGTTGCAGAAAATATAAAACCTGCAACAGAGCACACGAGAAACTTTAAGTGTTGAGAGCTGCAGCTGAATAAACTCGTCCTTTAGATTATGAACCTCAACCCAAAACTGAGATGCAAACACACACTCAATGTGAGCACCCGCCTCACATCCATCCATCCATTAAGAGTATATTCATCTTTTCAGTCAGCTGTTTACTATATGTGGGTTACAGCTTGTCTAGTTGTGCTTGGCACGAATCCCTTTTAAGTAGTTCTTCCAGCGCTTGACCACATCCTTAAAGACGGGAGCGTTGTCTATGGACGCCAGCAGCTGCAGCTGGTTAATGTGCGTGGTGTGATAGTCCCAGCGTGCCAGGTTGGGCGCGGTGGCCAACATGAAGTGACGCAGGTCGTAGATGCTCCCGGACCCCGTGTCGTAGAGCGGCAGCATGGCCTTCAGCGACTCCATGCCGCGGCTGAACAGCTGCCCCGCCTCCCTGCCCAGCTTCTCCCCGGCCGTCTCAGTCAAGTCGTAGAGTCCCAGCAGGGAGTAGATGAAGCCGTTGAGGACGAAGGAGCTGGGCGTGGTGGGGTACTCCTCATACCAGTCGTATTTGTTCATGAACACGGCTTTGACCCCGTGCTGCGCCGAAGGCACCTTGTAGGGTCCCACCGCCTTGAGGGCAGCGTTGAGGTACGCCTGGTCCTTGGTGAGGAGGTAGGCTCTCACCAGGGTGGACATTGCCTGGCCCTGAGCCATGGCCGAGTACCAGCCGGGCTCCAGAGGCCGGAAGCCTTCGCCCAGTTTACGGGTGACCATGATGGGCCAGCCGCCTCGTTCGTCCTGGTTGCGCGTCAGCCAGTCGCTGGCGGCGAAGAAGGCGGCCATGTGGGCCGTAGTGGAGATAGTGACGTTGTCAACAAAGCCGCGCCCGTGTAGGACTAATCGCACCACCCTTCTGGGCATGATCTGAGACGCAAAGGCAGACAAAATTATTATTATGACTGGAGTTAGGATTTGGCATTAATTCAATAATTTTGTTTATCATGTGTACATGTAATTATTTAGCGTCAAAGTTGTCATTATGAAATAATGCACTATTTATATTGTTTACACTTATAGAACACTTGCCTTGCACATAGATGTTTTTATTTTATTTCGTATTTTATTATGGTCACTGGTGCTTTATATATATATATATATATATTTATATATATATATATTTATATATAATATTATATACAAACCTATTTCTTTCACTACTTGTGTACATAACAGTCCTGTCTATTCCTCACCTTTATTTGTCCAGCTTTGTTGTCTTGTCCCTAGCTGTTATTTCTATTTCTGTGTAAGTACGCTTAGAGAGATGCTTAAAAGCCAAATTGAGAGGTCAGATTCCTTGTATGTATGTAGTTGGCGAATAAAACCCTCTGATATAAGCTAAATGTTACAAAAATCTACATGTACATTGAATCTATATTTACAAATTTTACAAAAATCTAAAAATAATGCTGCAATATTTATCGTGGTATTAGTTTTGTTTATACCACCGACTGAAATACAGCTTTAAAAGGATAGTTTGGTTTTGAAGTGGGGTTGTATGAGGTACTTATCCAAAGTCAGTGTATTACCTACAGTAGATGACGGTCGCCCCCAGTTTGGAGAAGCAGACAGTAGAACCGGCACGAGAGTAAAGTAATGTACCACTGTGGACGGGGCCGACAGAAATACATATTTTAGCCACCTAAAAGAAAGGCTCATCTAAAAAAATCAATATCAGTTTAAAGGGGCTATATGTAAGAATCAGAAATTGCTTGTTCACAGCGACACCTGTGGCCGCAATGTCAACGAAAGTCAGCGTCCTGTTGCTCGCGCTCGCGCATACATTGACATGAACGAGCACCGGTCTAAACAGTGAGGCGACACACGTCAGCTAACACACAATATCACTCTATATTTCACCTGCTTGGCAGTAATGTTAGCTGACCAGACGAAGGTCTCTCCATGAATCAATGCTGATTCTAGTGCTGGCTTTTCCTGTTCAGCCCGCCGACCGCGGAGGGAACGGGGGGGGGGGGAGCGCGACACCCGGTCGGGGGGGGGGGAGACAGCGACACCCGGTCGGGACGATAACGTAACTCGCTGCGGAGCCCCGTCACTTCACAAGACACGGGAAACCTCTGTTGGTCTGGAGGAGCGGCAGCATTTATTTCTGCAAAAACGTCCACTGCACATTCACTAGATATTCTCAGAGCTAAACTAACTCTCTGCAGTGTGTAGTGTGCGCGCGTTCACGTGGAGGTGGAGCGAGCCGAGCGCGGTGTGCAGGCAGCAGGCAGCAGGAGCAGAGCTGCTGCGCGCTCGCGTACCCACACCCGAGCGCGCATGGGAATCCAACCCGTTAGGATTTATGCGCGTGAAAAGTTACAAATAGTCCCTTTAAGTCTACGCTATATTTAGAATATTTTCTCTGCTATTTCTTGCCGTCAGACAGCTCTTTTTGACGGGGAACTGAAGCCGTTGTATCCATCTATGCTCAAGACACAAGACTCCATTGAAAAAAACTGTAATGGGGTCTGGTGGCTTTGGCAAGAGCATAGATAACAGCTTCAGTTCCCCGTCGGAAACATAGACTGTATACTGTAGCTGTCTGACTGTGAGGTAAAGTGGTGAAAATATTCTAAAATATATCGTACACTTGAACTGATACTGATTATTTTAGGTGAGCCTTGCTTTTAGGTGGCTAAAATACATTTTGCTGCTGGCCCCCGTCCACAATAGTACATTACTTTGCTTCCGTGCTGTAACTCCTGTCTGCTTCTCCAAACTGGGGGCGACCGTCATCTACTGTAGGTAATACACTGACTATGGATAAGTACCTCATACAAACCCACTTCAAAACACCAGAACTATCCCTTTAAGATGGGAAATATATTATGATTAATTATGTACGGTCCGGTTTCGGGCTGCAACCATCGATGATTTTCATTATTGATGAATCTGCTGATTATTTTCTTGACTAATCGGTGAATGGTTTTGTCTATTAGAATTTCTTAAATCCCAAGATGACGTCTTCAAATTACTTGTTTTGTCTGAAACCCAAAAATATTCCGTTGACCATGACACAAGACGAAGAAAAGCAGCAAATCATCATATATGAGAAGCTCAAACAGAGAAACGTTTTTTTTTTTTGCTTTAAAAATGACTTAAACGATTTCCCAATAATCAACATGGTTGCAAATTAATTTTCTATTGATCAACTAATTGTTTCAGCTCTAGTCCAGTTGAATAGTTATTAGAACATATGTGTTTTATCAAAGGTACCAAACGTTCGACATAAACCAACCTTTGTGGCTTTCACAGCCTTGGTGTTGGACAGCCCGACGCCCTTCCTGAGGTCGGTGAGCAGGTCTCGGGTCAGAGTGCTCCAGGCGGTTCGCGGCCCGACGCCGTACGTGATTTCATGGTCTTTGAAGGCGATGAGCTGCGTGCTGGTCACGTAGTGGATGGTGAATGGCGGGCCCTTCTCCGTGGTTTCCAGGATCACAGACACGCTGCCGTTGGAGACGAACTTGATGTCCAAGCTGAGGATGAAGTCTTTGGAGTTCCCCAGCTGGAGGGACACACCTTCTGAGGACTCTGTGGTGGTGGGACGAGAGGAGGGTCGAAGTTAGAAACGTCTATAATGAACCAAAAACAAAGTAGAATAGTTTTTCTGACTTTCTAAACATTATGTACATTTAAAGTCCAGTAACTATTGTTTAATCCTGTTTACAATGTTTGTACATATCAGTATTTTTACTTCTACAGTATTTTTTCCACTTTATGTAAATTGTGTATTGATTAAAGCTGTCAATCGATTCAAATATATAATCCCGATTAATCGCAAATTAATCGCACATTTTTTATCTGTTTAGAATGTACCTTTTAGGGAGATTTTTCAAGTATTTAATACTCTTACCAACATGGGAGTGGGCAAATATGCTGCTTTATGCAAATTAATGTATATATTTATTATTGGAAATCAATTAACAACACAAAACAATGACAAGTATTGTCCAAAAACCCTCACAGGTACTGCATTTAGCATAAAAAATATGCTCAAATCATAACATGTCAAACTGAAGCCCAACAGGCAACAACAGCTGTCAGTGTGTCAGTGTGCTGACTTGACTATGACTTGCCCCAAACTGCATGTGATTATCATAAAGTGGGCATGTCTGTAAAAGGGGAGACTCGGGGGTACCCATAGAACCCATTTTCATTCATATATCTTGAGGTCAGAGGGCAAGGGACCCCTTTGAAAATAGAACAGAAACAGTTTTTCCTCTCCACAATTTAGCGCATGTTTGGAGCATTATTTAACCTCCTTCTTGACAAGCTAGTATGACGTATATAGGAACACCTGCAGTTCATACAGTCTGCTATAGTGCAGAGGAATTCTGCTCCATAGTTCGCTCTTTTCTCTCCGCTGCTGTTGTCATTCAGTCAATGTACAAATACTTTGAGTTTGTAAACAGATACATAATATAATGTAATAGTCTGAAATCTATGTAGAACGCTTTAGAATTATAAACACTGAGTCAGACAGTAGAAATAAGGAATATATCATGTAACATGAAACCTTGACTATTTTTAACGTAGGAATTGCTTTTTAAAAAATAATGTTTCTAGGAAAACCTATCTGCCACAGCCAACATTTACCCTGTATTTTGCAGGGCAGATGCTTATTTCATTCCCTGCTTATATGGTCCATTGGTACCAGTGGATTCCTTAGGTTTTTCTAGTTTTATATGATGCCAGTATCTTCCCTCTAGCTTTAAAACTGAGCCCTCTACAACCTCCGAAAGATCGATTGCGTTAATGCGTTAAAGAAATTAGTGGCGTTAAAACAAATTTGCCCTGACAGCCCTAGTACGGATATTATGCATTTTTCTATACTTATATTTCTTTGACATACTATATGCATGCATGTGGCCCTTGTTAACGCTTTAGCGCGATCTATTGGTTATATACAAGGCCTTACTGTATGAATGCCACCCACGGCTGGTATATAATCCTGACTGATTAGTTGTTTGTCGTTACGCGTTGGTCTGTTTTATTGCCTTTACTCAAAAAAAATAAAATCACTGTATATTTTTTCACCTGAAGACGGAGTGCTTTCGTTTTTTTTCCATGGACGTCTGCACCACTTGAGGACTTTTTATCCAGCAAGACTTCCTGGATTCGGTTTCATGTACTTTTACCTGCCTTTCTAAAGAGCACCGGTCGTGCGAGCCACCAGGACCAAGCAGCGCTTCCTTCCTCTGTTTTAAACTAGAAGTTTTATAGCGTTTCTTCAAGTGCATTTGGTCTGAAAAACATAACTAACCTCATTTGACTGATTTTACAAACGTCTGACGGTTACTGGATGTCGATGGACTATTTTTAGCCGACTGACTGGAAGCCTTTTACAGTGCGTCTGTCTCCTTTGATGTTGTGTTTCAATGAAAGCTCGTCCCTTCCTCATGTTTCCAAGATTCACTCTGTAGTCCCATTATTTTGCGGTCAAAACCTTGTATCATTATTACCTGTGTGAAGTGACTATCTGTGTGTGTGAGTGTGTGTGTGTGAGTGTGAGTGTGTGTGTGTGTGTGTGTGTGTGTGTGTGTGTGTGTGTGTGTGTGTGTGTGTGTGAGTGAGAGAGCCTCGAACACACACGGAGACAAGCTTCTCATGGGATGTACAGTACAGATGTGTCACTGCACACAGAGCTGAATTAGGAGGAGGACATAAGGGAGGGAATAGAATAACTTAGTAGTAGGAAGAGAGCGAAAGAGGAAGTGGATGCACAGCAGCAACTTTTCCATTTGCATCTTTGCATCTCTTCCCTGCAAACTTAGGAACTCATATATTCAGTTTCCACACAGCCACTGCTCCTCTCACATTATATCAACTCAGTACAGGCACTTCAGTTGCTCTTCTGAATTTCACCCCACTAAAACACTAACAGCGTCTGGAATGATCTCTCCTTTGGCCTTGTTAAAAACAACAACCAAAAAAACCTTTTCTAATGAAGGCTCCTGAAAGGATGAAGAGAAGAAAGTAGGAGTAGGAGTCAAGAAAAAGAAGGGTAATGGCACGATGGGTCGCCTCAAGTGCCCTCAACGCCAGCCTAAGGCTGCCGGAGAGAGCGAAAATGAGCCAATAGTGAGAAGACAATTGAGAATCAGATCTCACATGACATGAGCTGAGAAAGCAGGAGCAGACGAGGCCGCCTGAGACACAAAGACAGTCGATCAGAAGGAGAATGGAGGAGAGAGCCAGTCTGGCAGGGGCCTCTGGATGACTACGGCTCTTTAATGCACTCATAAATCCATTACTTAAGGCAATGCAGAGAGTAAGTGGATTTGTACTCTGGCCCCGTGATTACTCTGGCATCAATAAAGGATGGGCAGGGAATATAGACGAGATTCCACCTCCTCTGCTCTGCTCTCCGGCTGTTTAGCAATGAGACAGAGATGACATGTAGCTACAAATATGTCAGCGTAGAAACAACGCTTGTATACATGAGTGAGCATGACGAATACTTGAAAACACATGTTCAGTACGTGTTGTGCTTGCGCGACAAGACAACAGTCGATGCACGTTGAGTATTCATCCACATCCTCCGGTGATTACATCGGGACATGCAGCGCCTATAAAAAGTATCCACCGCCTCGGGATGTTTTCATGTTTTTAGGGCTGCAAATAACAATTTTTTTCATTATCAATTAATCAGCCAATTATTTCTCAATTTATCTTTTTTTCCATGATCATAATATCCCAGAGAAATAAAGGTTAAATAAAAATAAATAAATTAAATAGAGCCCAAGGTGACAATTGCTTGTTTTATGCGGGCAACGGTCCAAAACTTAAATATGTTCAATTTACTAAGAAATAGATCAAATCCCCACATTTGACAAGCTGAGACCATCGAGTCATCGGCATATTGGCTTGAAAAATGACTGAAACGATTTAAAGATATCAAATTAGTTAAATTATTTTATGGCGATCGACTAATCGATTAATTAACTAATTGTTTCAGCTCTACATGTTTTATTGTCTCACAACATTGTATCAAAGTAGATTTAACATGGCTTTTTGACACTGATAAAACGATAAAATACCATTTAAAAGTGATCTACTCTAGAGCAGCAACGATTAATCAATTAGCTGTCAACTTTTGAATTAATCGTCAACTAGTTTGATAATTGTTTAATCGCTTTGAGTAATTTTTTAAGAAAAAAAAAGTCAAACTTCTATAATTCCAGCTTCTTCAAATATCATGATATTTTTTACCAAATACCTTGATATCAATATTGCAATGATGTTGTTGATAAATACTTATCAGTAATGTGGATATAATAGAACAGCTACAACGGTGTGGTAGGTTCAGAAAATGACATCACTTTACTGTAATGCAGCTTTTAAAACCAGGAAATGACAACCCTTGAGCCATATTATGATATTCAAAATCTAAGACTATGTCTAGTACTATATACTTATATCACGATATTGATATAATATTGATATATTGCCCAGCCCTAAAACAAGACATTTGAGGACGTCATCTTGGGCTTCGGGAAACACTGATCAACATTTTTCACCATTTTCTGACATTTTATAGACCAAACAACTAATTGATTAATTGAGAAAATAATCAACAGATTAATCAACATTGAAAATAATCGTTAGTTGCAGCCCTAATCAATAAAATACAAAGATTTAGCACCTTTGACAGAGTTGGCAGCCTTGAGTCTGTGTGGATGTGTTGGTCTCTATCAGTTTTGCACATCTGGATAAATGTGCAGAACTGCAAATGTTTTCCCCATTCGTCTTTGCAAAACTGCTCGAGCTCCATCAGGTTGTATGGAGATCGTGAGTTAACAGCCTTTTTCAAGTTCGGCAACAAATAATCGATTGGATTGAGATCTGGAGTCTGACGTGGCCAATACATATCTGTATTCACTTTGACATTTGGATTGTCAATGGATTGAAATATTTATGATATTTATGATATGCGTGATTGTCCATAGTTAATCATGATTAATCGCATGATTGTCCATAGTTACAAATATATGTATATATTTATTATTGGAAATCAATTAACAACACAAAACAATGACAAATATTGTCCAGAAACCCTCACAGGTACTGCATTTAGCATAAAAATATGCTCAAATCATAACATGGCAAACCAAGCCCAACAGGCAACAACAGCTGTCAGTGTGTCAGTGTGCTGACTTGACTATGACTTGCCCCAAAACTGCATGTGATTATCATAAAGTGGGCCTGTCTGTAAAGGGGAGACTCGTGGTTACCTATAGAACCCATTTACATTCACATATCTTAAGTTCAGAGGTCAAGGGACCCCTTTGAAAATGTTTTTTCCTCGCCAAAATTTAGCGTAAGTTTTGAGCATTACTTAACCTCCTTCGCAACGAGCTAGTAGGACATGAGCCCGCTACAACCTAAAAATCGATATTATCGCGTACCTTTGACAGCCCTAGTTATAATCCATAACATTTTCATGAAATCAAACTCCATTTTTGATATTTATGCTTAGCATTTCTCCTGCAATAGCCATTCAATGTATTTATATGCAGAAATATTCTCTCTACGTAGTAGTTTTTACTGGTAGTCTAGTTTCAGATTGCCTAACGCCTAAACACGAGAGATTTACAGGAAGATGATGCATGCGTGTATTCAGTGTTACAGTTTTTGATATCAGCCTCATGTTTACGGTTCACTCTCCTAAAGCTGCATCAGAGCTGTGTCAAGTTTCTGCTAACAACAACGCAAGTTTGTTTGGTTGAAAAAACAACAACACACCAGCAGTTTCTCTTCCGTTTGTCACCAAGGAGCTGCTCAAGGAGTGTTGCTGTTACCACGGTAAACACGGGTGGGCGTCAAATCATCATGGGCTGAAATCTTAAGAATTACAACTTTAGAGAGTCAAAGAGTCAAAAAAAGACACTTTAACTCTACTTTGATTCCATTTTGTGAGACAATAAGACATCAAAACTTCCAGGGTTGGTGAACACTTCTTAAAGTCACTGTAGCTGGTGACAGCTGTCACTCCGCTGTATCTCCGTACACAGATCACCTCGCTAATTCTGGCAAAAACTGCATTTCTGAACAACAACGACCACGAGGGAATTCAGGAAATAAAGGTGCTCAGTGGCCGACAGTGTTGGTGCAGCAATGTGCAGATGGTAGATGGTAGGTTATTATCAGTGGACAGACGATTGATCCACTTGTCAGAGGATTTGAGAGGCTGTTCAACACCAGTGTCCTAGATACAGTAAGGAGGAAAGAAGACCCAAATAGAGAGAAGGGAGTAGGAGGAGGAAGTGGAGGGAGGCAGAGACAGAAAGAGAAACTGACAGCAGAGGAAGAAAAACAGGAAAAGTTTTGGATGAGGGAGCAGATTAAGGCGTTAAAATGGACAGAGCGTAATATGATTGCAATGTTCAGGAAGCACAAGAGGGCTGAGGGGTGATAAGTGGGTGGAAATGAGTAAAGAGAGGTGGAAAACGGACTGAAATCTGGGGATAGACGAGGAAGATTAATGGAGAATGAAGACTGCCGAGGGAGGGCTGAGGAGCGATGATGAAAACATGATGATGTCGAGGAAAGAGAGAGCTGATGGTGGCGAGTCGAGTGCTGTGAGGCAAGGTGAGCGAGGAGCAGAGAGAGAAAGGAAAGTGTAGAGCGGTGAAATGAAAAGAAATTGTTGATGATGAGAGGCTGAAAGCGGAGGAATTAGGAGGAGGGGGAAATTACAGTGGAGGCAGCAGCTCAACAGAGAGAGAGAGAGAGAGAGAGAGAGTCCTGGAAATATCAGCAGGAGATCAAAGAAGAATACAGACCGCTCACTGTCAACACTCAGTAAAAGACTTCTCCCAAATCCCAAAATAACTGACAACTATCTCGTGGCTTTGGTCATTTAACAGCTGTAAAACTAGGCCAGATTTCCAATCTCCATCATAATAAACAATCCGATTTTATTTATAGTTTAGTGTTTTAGACCACTCTGACATATTCACAATTCCAATTGCAATTTTTCTGACCGATATTGCACTTTAAATTAAAACCATTTTTCTCAGAATTTAGCTACAAGTCTGTATTTGTGGACTAACGGCACCTCGTCAACCCGGGGACGATAGAAAATGTGTTTGGGACGCAGTAAACAGGGGACGCATCCTATTTTTCCCTGACAACAAATCCGTATTGAAATTGTCAGGACGAGAGCTAGTTAACGTTAGCTGTTGCTTACCGGCTGCTAGCTGCTAACGTTAACTAGCTCTCGTCCTGACGATTTCAACACGGGAGGTGCCATTGATGTACATTATGACGCGTTCAGGCTCTATTCAGTAACAAGACTGGACCGTGTAAGGTCAGTCTGTGAATTTGTGGCTAAATTGTTATATAAATAGTCAGTGGTCACGTCTATAATGTTAAATCCAGTGCCTGGCAACGACTTGTTGTGAAGTGAATGTAATTGAACGGGGGAGGGAGAATGCGACATCTAGTGGCTGAATGTCATCAACGTTAAAAATAGCACCTTTAACTCGCTCTTGTAATTTGAAAACTTTCACTCTTTCAAATCATATCTGAATCAGTCTATCGAACACATACTGCAGCCCTGAATGCAATTCTGTTTGGAGCATAATGAAAAGGACAAAAGGAGTGACGAGAGCGACAGGTTATTTTTTTCATATTTTCCCTCTTTATAGATCAAGTCTTAGATGCATAAGAGAGAAGGCTGCACACATTAAACGACTGTACACTCGAGTGTCCTCAGTACCAGATGAGCCTTCATACAAAGTGAGTGAGGTGGAATAAATGAGATTCCTTGGAGTTGAAACAGTGCACCAAGGACAGAGCCATCCTTCAATCAGTTTCATCACAAGGGGCTGTTAACTATGCACTGACGGAGAATTAAACAGATAATATTGTGACAATTTTTTTTAAAGTTCTTACTGCAATATTCAGATCTCACTAAATCCCTCTAAAACAACAAAAGGTTGAACAAAAAAAAAAAAAGGTTTCAATGCCTGACTCATCAGAGATCTCCATATCTTATAAATTCATTCTGTTATGATGCTGCTTGTTTTATGCTCTTGTAATATATCTTACTGAAAATGGGTTGCTTAAAAAATGAAAACATGTGCATCTTTTCCTAATATCAAATACTGTAAATATTAATGACATCACAGATAAATAATTTCTGATAATGTTAAAGCTAATGATATCTGCTCTCCACTGTAGCAGAATGAGCTAACATTAGCCTCACAGACTGACAGCACAAGCAGCTCTGAATCCTGGAAACCAGAGCTATTAAGTTGATTCGCTTAAAATATAAATATTTTATGCTTAAAGGAATAATCTGGTGATATTCTATATTTCTCTTTTGTCAACAAATACCAGGAAAAGACCAAAACCGAACCTGAATTTATCCTATGTAGCCAAAGCTTGATATACTGTAGCTTGCAAATTTCCCCACTGTGGGACTAATAAAGGAATATCTTATCTTATCTGATCTTATTCCTCTGTGCCAAAGACCTCCATTGAAAAACATATTAATTTTGCATTGGGTGACATGAATCTTCAGGACAATGAACATGAAGTTTGTTTTACAGTCAATCTAACATACACTGCCCTGCTGCTGTAAATACTCACAAGACGACCGAAAGTGCATTAATCTGCAGCTGAAAATAGTCCAAAAACAAATGCATTATTACCAGAGGTGTAGACTCGAGTCACATGACTTGGACTCGAGTCAGACTGGAGTCACAATTTTGATGACTTTAGACTCGACAAAATAAAAAAAAGACTTGCAACTCGACTTGGACTTTAACACCAGTGACTCGTGACTTCACTTGGACTTTGAACCTTTTGTCTTGAAAATATTTGATACCTTCCCCCAGGCCCAAAGATTAAAATGTATGTTATTTAAAAACTGTGTGCACAAAGACGATCAACTGCCAGGTACCAGAGGAAACTCCGGAAGCGTCGGCGATGTTGGGTTTTTATATTTACGTGATAATAATGCGTTAACGCAAGTTCGTTTTAACGGCACTAATTTCTTCAACACATTAACGCAATCGATCTTTCAGAGGTTGTAGTGGGCTCAATTTTAAAGCTATGAAACTAGAAAACCTAAGGAATCCATTGGTACCAACCATGTCATGCTAGCTTGTCGAGAAGGAGGCTAAATATCGCTCCAAACTTGCGTTAATTTTGTCGAGGAAAAACTGGGATGGCCATTTTCAAAGGGGTCCCTTGACCTCTGACCTCAAGATATGTGAAATATCTGACACACTGACAGCTGTTGTTGCCTTTTGGGCTTGAGTTTGCCATGTTATGATTTGTGCATATTTTTGCTAAATGCAGTACCTGTGAGGGTTTCTGGACAATATTTTTCATTGTTTTGTGTTGTTAACTGATTTCCAATAATAAATATATACAAACATTTGCATATTGCAAGCAGCATATTTGCCCACTCCAACGTTGATAAGAGTATCAAATACTTGACAAATCTCTCTTTAAAGGGACTATATGTAAGAATCAGAAATTGCTTGTTCACAGCGACACCTGTGGCCGCAGTGTCAACGAAAGTCGGCGTCCTGTTGCTCGCGCTCGCGCTTGTGCTCGCTCTACATAGACATGAACGAGCACCGGTCTAAACAGTGAGGCGACACACGTCAGCTAACACAAAATATCACTCTATATTTCACCTGCTTGGCAGTAATGTTAGCTGACCAGACGAAGGTCTCTCCATGAATCAATGCTGATCCTAGAGTTGGCTTTTCCTGCCTCAGCCTGACGACCGCGGAGGGAAGGTGGGGGGGAGACACCGACACCCGGTCGGGATAACGTAACTCTCTACGGAGCCCCGTCACTTCACAAGACACGGGAAACCTCTGTTGGTCTGGAGGAGCTGCAGCATTTATTTCTGCACAAACGTCCACTGCACATTCACTAGATATTCTCAGAGCTAAACTAACTCTTCTGCAGTGTGTAGTGTGCGCGGGTGCACGTGGAGTTGGAGCGAGCAGAGCGGGTGAGAACGAGCGCGGTGTGCAAGCAGGCAGGAGCAGACAGCAGGAGCAGAGCTGCTGCGCGCTTGCGTACCCACGCGTGAGCGCGCATTGGACACCGACCCGGTATGATTTATGCGCGTAATAAGTTACATATAGTCCCTTTAAAAGGTACATTTTGCACAGATAAAAAATGTGCGATTAATCACGATTAACTACTCTAATTGATTGACAGCCCTAGTTTACTTATTTTTTGAGAGATCCTTTATTGATTTGTTTGGGAAGATGATTTACTTGTGGGGGAAAAACTGAACTGAGCTGAACAAACTGAATTTCTACCTTTTGTTGTTTATTGCTGAATCTCCAAAAAGTGGTGTTGTTTTGTTGACCTCTTGACTCTTTATTTTTGGTGAATATTATTGGGACTTGAATTTGATTATCTTACATTTAATTCCCCAAATCTACTTTGTTTGTTTGAACAAATGTTACGTTACTGAGCGTCAGTTGGCGCCAGTTACTCTGTTGTTAAAATTATGATGAATTACATTTGGTGGAGAGCACATATGACTTGTTTAGGACTTTGGGAATCGAAACTTGAAGTTTGACTTTCCCACTTCTGCTGTTTACTCTGTTCGCTAAAAACTGCATTGCCCAGCTGTTCTAAGAAATTATTTAGCATTTTTGAATGGTGAAATAAATATTTGTGACTTGTTTTTAAAGATTTATATCTAGTACTCAACCACCTGTCTGAAACGATCAACTAGATTGTTTCACTGAGGAGACTCGCCGCGCTGTTGGTGTTTCTGAACAACAAAAAGGCAACAGTTAACTACCTTCCATTAAAGCCCATATGGAGCGTACAATGGCTTGCGTAGAGCACACGAACCAGACAACAGCCCAGAGATTTAGTCTGTCCTTTGACACAATTAAGGTTAATTGGCTCCAGCTGACAACAGTTATCATTTCAACCGCTGATATTAATGCTCTGGATAAAAAGGAGAAGTCTGCCGTGAAAATAATGTTGACTAAATGAGTTTCTGCCTGTAGCATCAGCGGGAATTTTCACAATACATTTAGACATCACAAATGTGACAATGTCTGACTCAGTGAACTAAATAGGATGCGATGTGTGATGTTGTGTGTGCTGGTTCTTTAATCATGATAATTTTCAGGATTCTGTCATTATGTGGTGGGTCCACTGTCAACCAACACGGTCTGCCAGTAATCTCGCTCTGTGGCGGTGACTCACACTGCACACTATCATCCTGTCCTGAGGGCGTAGTCGCATATCGAGCCTCCTACAGCCACAGTTAACAGGAGATAAGCTCCTTGCCCCGAGGCCATCTGGGCTCATGGAAGGCTTACATACCTGGAGCAGTGAACTGACGCACGGAGGTAGCCCGGGTCTTGTCGTGGACACGGCTGAGACCGCAACCTTTTGGCACACTCCAGGGCGCCGTGCTGGCCCGGCTGTCCCTGTCCTCGGCTGTATCGTAGACCTCCACGTGGGGAGGGCGCTCCGTCAGGTTTTTGCTGTAGTGGCTCAGGCCATACTGGGCGATCTGGATGGCGTAGAAGTAGCCCTGAGGGCCCCACTGGGTGGACAGAGGAACGCCTGGGTGGAAGAGAGGGAGAAGGAGGATAAGGACAATGATGTTAAATGAATATAGAAAATGACCTCCTTATATGCAAAGAGATCATAGAGTGGTGCAGGGATGACGTATTTTTGTAGGCCAACCAGGAAGTTTGCATCGCCCTGGTTCCATCAACAAAAAGCCAATTGGGATTTGTCCATTGAGTTTTGGATTATGGCAGAAAATGTTGCAACAAACGTTTATGATACCGACACGTTTTGTTCAGCAAGATAACAAATAAATAAATTGGTAACACTATAATTAGCATCATTGAATGTTAATTAAACTTAGTTAATAGTTATTTTACATATATATATATACACATATATATATATATATATATATATATACATATATATGTATATATATATATACATATATATGTATATATATATATATATATACATATATATATATATATATATATATACATATATATATATATATATACATATATATATATATATATATACATATATATATATATATATATACATATATATACATATATATACATATATATACATATATATATATATATATATATATATATATATATATATATATATATATATATATATATATATATATATATATATATATATATATATATATACATATATATATATATATATATATATACATACATATATATATATATATATATGTATATATATATATATGTATATATATAATGGTTAATAATTGGTTCAATCTATAAACATTATTTGGATGGCTATCATAAAGTTGCAACTGATGATTATAATACCGTGTGAAATGGTTAATAAATACTTTTTAAAGCATTTATAAACATTATTTAGATAGATAGTTAATACTTTGGCAATGGTTAATAATTGGTTTGTGATCCATCTATCTATGTAACGTTTATAGATGTTTTACAAACAATTTCTTAATGGTTTAGAAATCATTTGGTAATCAACAAATACTTAATATAGTATATAAAATGTTATAATTTGTGCAACAATAAACTGATAATACTGGTAAATACTTTCTTACAGAAATTGTAGCATAGCTAATAATTAGTAAACATTATAAATTATCATTTCATTGTTTGTTAACAGTAAAATAACTATTAACTAAGTGTAACTAACTATCATTTTAAAAATGTATAAATGATGGTTACTATAAAGTGTTAAAAATAAATTAATGAACACCATTTTTATGATTTTTGACGCGTAAATGCAATCGTCAGATGGTAAAAAACTAAAATTAGGCTATAAACAAACTACACCACGGTCAAATGACTTCACGTCGCCACCACTAAGCTAAAAGCGGACTAGTGTTTGCGTGATGACATTTAATAATCTCATTTAGCCAAAAACACCTTTTCTAAGACATGTAAAAGTAAAAATTCACGAGTGAGATATTAACTGATGTATTTTATGTCGTAGAACAAAACGTTAAAATCTCTTCAGCTTGTGTTAACCACAGACCTTATTTCAGGCATCTAATCAAAAACCCATCGAGACGAGGGAACTGGAAGTGCTGAAATGTAGAGCTGCAACAATTAATCGTTATTCGGCAACTATGAAATTAAATGTCAACTATTTTGATAATCAATTAATCGGTTTGAGCATTTTTTTCAAAGGGAAAAAAAGTCTAAATTCTCTGATAACAGCTTCTTAATTGTCCCTAATTTTCTGGTTTCTTTACTCCTCTATGACAGCAAACTGAATATCTTTGAGTTGTGACAAAACTAGACATTTGGGAAACACTGATCGATATTTTTCACCATTTTCTGACATTTTATAGACCAAACAACTAATTGATTAATTGAGAAAATAATCAACAGAATAATCAACAATGAAAATAATCGTTAGTTGCAGCACTAGAAAAACTCATTTCGGGGTTTTAGGAATAATTCCAGCAGCTCTCTATAGACTTCACATTATTATGCTTCTGTAGTTGTTTTTTTCTGGTTGTCTTTTTATATAGTGTCTTAAAATGCTTCTAAATCTTGTGCTTACATGAGCATCTTGTTTATGGAAAGAATGTTATTTAAAGCTCTTGGCAGTCTATTTCAAGCTCCTTTTTTTAGATGGCAGTTGTCATAACAGCTTGTTTTGGTGCAGTATCACATTGACTTCATAATCATGTTGGTCATATCAATAAAACTGGTCTGCAATTAATTACTGATATCAAACATACACATTTTAAGACTTTGCATTAATTGGAACAGACTGTGGCAAAAACAAAGATTCAAATCTGGGTCTATTTTATAAACAAGCAGAGAAAGGTTTAAAAAAAAAAAATCCACCACCAGCTATGTAAATGATTGGACGGTGTGGTGAAATTCAAGCTAATCTAGTGCGTTTCACCGGAGGCGAGCTTCCCTGTTCACGCAGCCAGAAATAGCTCAGGCAGGAGAATCACTCTGATTAACAGATAGTTCACTTAAAGACCTTGTGACAGAGACAGCACATGAGCAACCCAAACCCCGTCCTTCTGAGAACAAAAACATCATAATACACTCATGTTAGGGCTGCTGGGTTGATAACGTCCTTTCAAACTAATCACTGCATACAAAGCTGATCACTTATGTTCTACTTTCCTCATTGCCATTTGTGCTGCTTCCCCCAATAGAACGCATTGTGCACAAAAGACTCATTTCATTATTTGCTGTTCTCCAGTGTACGGGCTCAGACAGTGAACACAGAGAGAAAGCTGCTCTTTCTTTTTATGACAAAAAAGACTGTTAATGGGTTTTCATTCTAGCTCAAAATTGAAAATGGAGTTGAAGAATGAACTCATGGAGATTATAATCAACTTGTTGTTATCGTTACACTGTTTAGAGACCATACAGCTAGTAATGGTGCGTCTAATGAACTTTATGTATAGTGCACCTTTCATACATAAAATGCAGCTCAAAGTGCTTTACAAAGCAAAAAAAAATGAAAGAGCAGACAATTTGATCACCAGTTAAAATGACAATGATTGACAATACATTTGCACACTGGTCATGCAGGGACAAGCCGGGTAACTTATACCATGAGTCTTTTAGCTCTTACTAGCCATATATTTATTAATCATACACTAATAGTTTTGCAAGAACGTGATCTTACTAATCATTTTCCAATTTGTCTACCTATCTGGAACGTCTAACATCTACCTTTGGTCCTCCTGTTGTTAAGACATGAATTCGCTTTTCACCTGTCAGTGAGGAGCTTCACCAAAACCCTCCATCCACCCCTCATCCCCTTATTTTCATGGACTGTTTGTGCATTACTGTGAAGATTTAGTTCAGACAGACCAAATTCATTGCACAAAAACAATCATAGCTTCTTAATTTTAGAGTGGCAGTGACACTGATGAGCGGAAGTAAAAGATCACAGACATTTCCCAGCTGCTCCCTGCAGTGTCTCCAATGCAGAGAGCCTATCTGGACATCCACATAGATCCACTCCAATCCACAAAGATTTTTCATGTGTATGTACAGATTTACTTTCCTTTCAAAAGTCAAAGTGATATACAGATGACTATCAATAAGTTGTGTGAGCAGTCCCTCCTCCCTGCACTCTTGTATCACGCCAGGCGGAGCTGAAGTCGTGCTTTTTTAAAAAAAAAATCTGCATATACAATACATGATTTCATCCATGCGTAGCTATTGAATGTGTTGCCTGAATGAATGACCCAGAATCAGAGGGTTTTTACCTATTACAGTGGAAACATCTTATGGCGATCACGTCTGTCCGGGTCGATTATTATAACCATTTTTTTCCTTCTTTCTCATGCAGAATACCATATAATTTACATTTGTATATTTATTGCATGAATATAAAGTATGGAATGGACAGCTTCGCTATTTACTGAATTTTATTAACTGTTTCAAAATACAGTGCAGCTGTTCCAAACCACAGGTGCTTTCCCCGGCACATTCGTTTTCTGTCTCCATCAATAGCAGCCACGACTGTTTGTCATTGTTTGAGTAGACAACACAAGGTAACCTGAGGAACACCAAGTTTCGCTGCTGCATCTCGTTGGTTCGTTTTTGGCAGTTTGTAATAAGCTTCGAGGAGACTACGATTTTCATTGAGAGAAAATGACTTTTTTTCCCATCATAATTTCAATGTGCACACAGCACCAGCCTCAGGTAGCCAGTCGGAAGCAAACGGGTTACCGAGAGCCAAGGTATCAAGGATGTAAAGTTAAAAAAAATAGAATTACTGTACTTGTTTTCCATATGTTTTTGGGTATGAAAAGACCCAAAATGAACAGTAAGCAGTGTAAGCAGACTACTTGATTACTATAAGCAAATTATTTAAACAGCATTTGTATAGGAATGATTTTGTAACAAGCTTTTTGATCAATATCAGCGGTTGATCACTGTAACTGTGATCACTATAAGTGGTTTCCACTGTACTTATTTTTTATTTTTTTTTTTACTTTAGATAAGAGACAACAAAATGCTCAAATGTATGCTCAAATAAATGAATAGTTATTACTAGCTATTGTTTGTCTATGTCAGGGAAAAAATATTTTATAACTAAAACTAATTAAAATAATTTCCCCTGAAATAGTCAGTGCAAGTCCCTATAAAGTTAGAGTGTTACTGGTGTGCATTATGCATGATTGAAATCCTGTAAGCAACAATCACAGGGCAGCCTGCTTCATGGCAAACATTCTCAAATAATGCATCTGAAATAAGCATTTTCACATTACTAGTGGGGCATTAATGTATGCCCCGTTTTAATTTAGCCAAAAACACCTTTTCTAAGACATGTAAAAGTAAAAATTCACGAGTGAGATATTAACTGATGTATTTTATGTCGTAGAACAAAACGTTAAAATCTCTTCAGCTTGTGTTAACCACAGACCTTATTTCAGGCATCTAATCAAAAACCCATCGAGACGAGGGAACTGGAAGTGCTGAAATGTAGAGCTGCAACAATTAATCGTTATTCGGCAACTATGAAATTAAACGTCAACTATTTTGATAATCAATTAATCGGTTTGAGCATTTTTTTCAAAGGGAAAAAAAGTCTAAATTCTCTGATAACAGCTTCTTAATTGTCCCTAATTTTCTGGTTTCTTTACTCCTCTATGACAGCAAACTGAATATCTTTGAGTTGTGACAAAACTAGACATTTGGGAAACACTGATCGATATTTTTCACCATTTTCTGACATTTTATAGACCAAACAACTAATTGATTAATTGAGAAAATAATCAACAGAATAATCAACAATGAAAATAATCGTTAGTTGCAGCACTAGAAAAACTCATTTCGGGGTTTTAGGAATAATTCCAGCAGCTCTCTATAGACTTCACATTATTATGCTTCTGTAGTTGTTTTTTTCTGGTTGTCTTTTTATATAGTGTCTTAAAATGCTTCTAAATCTTGTGCTTACATGAGCATCTTGTTTATGGAAAGAATGTTATTTAAAGCTCTTGGCAGTCTATTTCAAGCTCCTTTTTTTAGATGGCAGTTGTCATAACAGCTTGTTTTGGTGCAGTATCACATTGACTTCATAATCATGTTGGTCATATCAATAAAACTGGTCTGCAATTAATTACTGATATCAAACATACACATTTTAAGACTTTGCATTAATTGGAACAGACTGTGGCAAAAACAAAGATTCAAATCTGGGTCTATTTTATAAACAAGCAGAGAAAGGTTTAAAAAAAAAAAATCCACCACCAGCTATGTAAATGATTGGACGGTGTGGTGAAATTCAAGCTAATCTAGTGCGTTTCACCGGAGGCGAGCTTCCCTGTTCACGCAGCCAGAAATAGCTCAGGCAGGAGAATCACTCTGATTAACAGATAGTTCACTTAAAGACCTTGTGACAGAGACAGCACATGAGCAACCCAAACCCCGTCTTCTGAGAACAAAAACATCATAATACACTCATGTTAGGGCTGCTGGGTTGATAACGTCCTTTCAAACTAATCACTGCATACAAAGCTGATCACTTATGTTCTACTTTCCTCATTGCCATTTGTGCTGCTTCCCCCAATAGGACGCATCGTGCAAAAAAGACTCATTTCATTATTTGCTGTTCTCCAGTGTACGGGCTCAGACAGTGAACACAGAGAGAAAGCTGCTCTTTCTTTTTATGACAAAAAAGACTGTTAATGGGTTTTCATTCTAGCTCAAAATTGAAAATGGAGTTGAAGAATGAACTCATGGAGATTATAATCAACTTGTTGTTATCGTTACACTGTTTAGAGACCATACAGCTAGTAATGGTGCGTCTAATGAACTTTATGTATAGTGCACCTTTCATACATAAAATGCAGCTCAAAGTGCTTTACAAAGCAAAAAAAAATGAAAGAGCAGACAATTTGATCACCAGTTAAAATGACAATGATTGACAATACATTTGCACACTGGTCATGCAGGGACAAGCCGGGTAACTTATACCATGAGTCTTTTAGCTCTTACTAGCCATATATTTATTAATCATACACTAATAGTTTTGCAAGAACGTGATCTAACTAATCATTTTCCAATTTGTCTACCTATCTGGAACGTCTAACATCTACCTTTGGTCCTCCTGTTGTTAAGACATGAATTCGCTTTTCACCTGTCAGTGAGGAGCTTCACCAAAACCCTCCATCCACCCCTCATCCCCTTATTTTCATGGACTGTTTGTGCATTACTGTGAAGATTTAGTTCAGACAGACCAAATTCATTGCACAAAAACAATCATAGCTTCTTAATTTTAGAGTGGCAGTGACACTGATGAGCGGAAGTAAAAGATCACAGACATTTCCCAGCTGCTCCCTGCAGTGTCTCCAATGCAGAGAGCCTATCTGGACATCCACATAGATCCACTCCAATCCACAAAGATTTTTCATGTGAATGTACAGATTTACTTTCCTTTCAAAAGTCAAAGTGATATACAGATGACTATCAATAAGTTGTGTGAGCAGTCCCTCCTCCCTGCACTCTTGTATCACGCTAGGCGGAGCTGAAGTCGTGCTTTTTTAAAAAAAAAATCTGCATATACAATTACATGATTTCATCCATGCGTAGCTATTGAATGTGTTGCCTGAATGAATGACCCAGAATCAGAGGGTTTTTACCTATTACAGTGGAAACATCTTATGGCGATCACGTCTGTCCGGGTCGATTATTATAACCATTTTTTTCCTTCTTTCTCATGCAGAATACCATATAATTTACATTTCTATATTTATTGCATGAATATAAAGTATGGAATGGACAGCTTCGCTATTTACTGAATTTTATTAACTGTTTCAAAATACAGTGCAGCTGTTCCAAACCACAGGTGCTTTCCCCGGCACATTCGTTTTCTGTCTCCATCAATAGCAGCCACGACTGTTTCTCATTGTTTGAGTAGACAACACAAGGTAACCTGAGGAACACCAAGTTTCGCTGCTGCATCTCGTTGGTTCGTTTTTGGCAGTTTGTAATAAGCTTCGAGGAGACTACGATTTTCATTGAGAGAAAATGACTTTTTTTCCCATCATAATTTCAATGTGCACACAGCACCAGCCTCAGGTAGCCAGTCGGAAGCAAACGGGTTACCGAGAGCCAAGGTATCAAGGATGTAAAGTTAAAAAAAATAGAATTACTGTACTTGTTTTCCATATGTTTTTGGGTATGAAAAGACCCAAAATGAACAGTAAGCAGTGTAAGCAGACTACTTGATTACTATAAGCAAATTATTTAAACAGCATTTGTATAGGAATGATTTTGTAACAAGCTTTTTGATCAATATCAGCGGTTGATCACTGTAACTGTGATCACTATAAGTGGTTTCCACTGTACTTATTTATTTTTTTTTTTTTTACTTTAGATCAGAGACAACAAAATGCTCAAATGTATGCTCAAATAAATGAATAGTTATTACTAGCTATTGTTTGTCTATGTCAGGGAAAAAATATTTTATAACTAAAACTAATTAAAATAATTTCCCCTGAAATAGTCAGTGCAAGTCCCTATAAAGTTAGAGTGTTACTGGTGTGCATTATGCATGATTGAAATCCTGTAAGCAACAATCACAGGGCAGCCTGCTTCATGGCAAACATTCTCAAATAATGCATCTGAAATAAGCATTTTCACATTACTAGTGGGGCATTAATGTATGCCCCGTTTTAATATTTATTATTAAAAGGGACAAGTACGTAGCATGGACCAATGCCACATACCACATTTAAGTAGTTAAGTCCTCACAAAAAACTCCTGATTGAGAACCGATACATTTGATTTATGTGTTCATAATAGAGCACATGACATGCATGTGCACACACACACACACAACACACACCACACAACACACACACACACACACACACACACATACACACACACACACACACACACACACACACACACACACACACACACACACACACACACACACACACACACACACACACACACACACACTTTCCAGTCCCATGCCAGACTTTTCTCCATGCCCTCTCTTGTTACTGGCGTCTCCCTTGACAACTTAAGTCAAATGACTGTCAAAATCCTAACGCTGTAACGCTGTGCTACTCACTGAATAACTCTAAGTAATCCATGTGGAATTGACTGTTAAGCCTGCACACATTTTCAGGACTCCAGAGAGCGGACTTTTCTAGAAATCTGAAAAACTAGGTCTTCTGCCAATTACAGTATAGGCTCTAAGCCTATAGAAACTTAATATAGCAGCAAAAGTGCTCCACCATCTTATTGTTATGCAAGTTTTGTTTTTGACCTCTAGTAGGTCAGCAGGACTGTAACATCTGGACGAAGGTGAGTAGACATTAAAGCTCCATTAAGCAATATGTTTAATATTAATATTGAACCAAATGACGAATGTGTCATGTGAAAGGGTCGATTCTTGTGCTGAGAATGAAGAGCCAACTAGGTCTTTGCAGCTTTTAGTTTCCTAAAACTGTTTCTGAGTAAACAAACTCAGACAATCTCACTGTGAACAACCAAAGTAAACTGGCGGAGAAAGCAGCTGATGGCCCAGATGTTTTCATTCGGAGTTGGTGGGGACCAAAGCAAAGCTAAAAAATAGGGCTGTCATCGACCAAACACATTCTTAGTCACTAACACTCGTACGATTTTGTCGATTAGTTGATTTAATTGACAGATTTGTAAAACTGGGTTTCTCCACAAAGAATCACACAAAAGCACCACCTTATATCTTGTGTTTACCAGAGATGTGCTCATGGGTTTCTTGGAAATAAGTCATTCAGCATGAAAATAGCAACAAAAATCAACCAAAGAAATCTTAGTAAACTAAGACCAAAACGTCAAGGGGTATGTGACGGTCAGTGGATATTGGACTGACATATGTCATGCGGTCAGAAACACGACACCAGTGGGATGCTCATGTTGTTCTGTGTCTGCTGGATGTATAAGTAAAGTGGTCAATTGTTTGCTAATACAATTTGCCATAAATAACCAATCAGGGCTGTGTTTTTGTGAATTATTTTATAGTCTATCTGCCTCCTAGTGGCCAAAATAGCTTCCTGTAACTTTAACGTTTACATTACGGCTAGGTATTCCAGCTGGGTACATCATGAAACACTTTGGGAGAATAATAATATATATGTTTAGCTGTATACACTAGTGATGGCGAGATGAAGCTTCATGAGGCATTGAAGCTTTCCAGCAAATTGGTTCGCAAAAGGGTTCTTTTCTCGAGGCTTCATGTGCACACAAAACCACCTGTTGGTCAAAGAGTGTAAAACAGGCAGATATATTACAGTGATCTCAACCATGTGATCTGTGATATAGACTACTGTAAAGGCTTGGGAATAATGACTGTCAACAATGAAAAAAAAAAAGAAATTTCCATGTAGGCTAATCCATTTATATCAATAGTGTCTATTTTCTGGTAAGTATATTATAATTGTATAATAATACAGTATAATAAACTATAGCCTTCTTGTGAATAATGCATCAAATGTGTGTAAATTAATCCTTTGGTCAATAATTGTATCATAATAATGGCAGGAGGGGCATTATTTTACACTGGAAAATGTCAGTGGTTTAACCAGGCAGAGGGCAATAAATGTGGTTGTGTAACTAGAAGAAAATGATAGAGATAGACTTTATTAATTTTTATTCAGGAACAATAATTTCTCAACTGCGTTTTGGCTTCGGACGTCATTAACGACGTCATTGGTCTAAAAGGATATAAGCCTCGATACGCGCTTCACAGAAAACTTCCTGGATTACTCGACACAAGCTCCGAAGCCTCGGCACAGCATGTAACATCACTAGGATATACCACGTTCTGCTACAAAGTGTTTCACAGAATACAGGAATTGAAGACTCGACAAATTGCAGCAGCTGGCTGTAACCCAGCTCCAGAAGCGTAATTATACGCAAATCGAGAGTAATGTCTGCACATTGACTTTAAACCACAATTTTAGAAAATGTTTGACATGGCACAGGACGAACTGGGATCGAAATTATTGTCTATTTAAATTAATTTGTGGTTTGGAGCCATTGTGACCCCGCTGTAAACACAGCAACAGTGTCCTGGATTCACAGACTATTCATCCAAATCCTCCTCTGTCTGCACTAGAAAACGCTGCATCCATCTTGGTCAGCACGTCTAGTGTGCGCAGGTGTTTGGTTAAGAGAGATCAGGCATCATGTACAGTATGTTTGCACCAAGGGTGTAAGTGAGAGTATGTGTGTGTTATCAAGCACTTTAAAGGTTAGAATATGTCTTTTAGGACTGTGTGTGTTTGTGCAAATGTTTAAGTGATGGAGGTCTGCAATAGAACCGGGTGTGAAGATAAAGATGGTTAAAAAGCGAGAGACACAGAAAACGAGACAGAACGTGATTTAAGAGGGAGTTGTAAGAGGATTAACTACTTCCACTAATGATAGTGCTCCGGCTGCTGGAGCTTCATTATTCTTAACTTTTGTTCTTTGTCTCACGGAGGCTCTGCTGCAACTAGGAAAAGTAAGACCTCAATTTCTAACCCTCGACTATAAAACCACAAAGCCCTACAGGAGACGTGACAACTGTAATGGCACATTAAAAGTGCTGCGTTTTTATAACTCTGTCTAATAACAAAAACCTTGAGAGCACACTTTTGTATTCAAATTCAGACTTATTTGTCTGAAATGCTCTCAATTTAAAGATTTATTTACATCCCAATAGCATCGCAGTTTAAAGAAGCGAGTGACTGATTTAGCTTGAAATATCAGTATGATCCGGGTGTCAAATGCTTTGGCTCCTGACGAGGCTAGAATGATGTAAAAGAGCCCTCATGAAGTTCAATGAATACTGCAGAGGTTCCTGTTAAATAACTTTTCCATGGTTAGAAGGGTGCGTTGGGAGTGAAATGCTCCCATGACCTTGTTTAAGCCCTGTGGTAACTTGGACTGTGACAAGCTAATTAATGAACTGCTATTTTCACCTATAAAAATATGCTAAGTTGAAGAGAGGTGTGTATGCTGGGGTGTGTGGAGTGCTAAATAGCAAGGAGCCTTGGGCTTAATTAATGGACCTTGTTAAATTGTGTGTGTGTGGGGGTATAGGAGTGTAGATGTGTTTCCTCTATATTGTACTAAAAGAAACGGTCTGCAGGAAATGAGAGGGTGAGAATAACTTGGCTCCCCAATGTTCAGCCCTGAGGGTCTAACAGTTTTGGTTAGATTCCCGTCTGACCCATTTCCTGCTATATACTGTATATATGTTCCCTCCCATACATGTGCTGTAGTGGGTCCTTAAGTGGGACTGCAGCTCAGATAAAAAAACTAATGAGAACTACAAAAACAAAACAAAGCAATATACTGAAAACCAGCCAAACTCAATGGAACTAATGGACCAAATGTGTTATCAGTGTCTCAGACCTGCCTCATGATTCGGTATTCTCTGCATCCTACGAAAGAGTGGAAAAACAGAATGACACACACACGCTTCTTGCAGATTTTACTATAAAGAATATAATTACTGCCTCGTTGTTGCACCATAGACTGTATATAAGAAGTGGACGTAGTCACCGTGACGTCACCCTTTGGTTTGTGGACTGCTGTTTTGAAGCCTCGAGTTCGGCATTTTGGCCATCACCATCTTGTTTTTTTGCAACCAGAGGTGACACGAGAGGGTGGAGCACAACCAAACGCTGAATAAAACATTTTTAGGCGACCAAAAATGTTATAATTAACTTTCATGCACTGAAAACACTGTGAAAGGTTTAAAGTTCTACGACGAAAACATGGACAAATCCCAGACCGGACAACACCGTGGTAGCGACCTGTCAATCACAAGGTAGCCACGCCTTAAAGCATACCCTGCTTTATGGTCTATTTCATTGTAGTGGGACCATAATTTACTAAATGAACATCATGCTGTTTTTCTGAGAAACAAACTAACCTTGAGAAACTTTGATTAAATTCGACTTATTGCAAAGCTATGGGATTTAGTCACTAACACTCGTACGATTTTGTCGATTAGTTGATTTAATTGACAGATCTGTAAAACTGGGTTTCTCCACAAAGAATCACACAAAAGCACCACCTTATATCTTGTGTTTACCAGAGATGTGCTCATGGGTTTCTTGGAAATAAGTCACTCAGCATGAAAAAAGCAACAAAAATCAACCAAAGAAATCTTAGTAAACTAAGACCAAAACGTCAAGGGGTATGTGACGGTCAGTGGATATTGGACTGACATATGTCATGCGGTCAGAAACACGACACCAGTGGGATGCTCATGTTGTTCTGTGTCTGCTGGATGTATAAGTAAAGTGGGCAATTGTTTGCTAATACAATTTGCCATAAATAACCAATCAGGGCTGTGTTTTTGTGAATTATTTTATAGTCTATCTGCCTCCTAGTGGCCAAAATAGCTTCCTGTAACTTTAACGTTTACATTACGGCTAGGTATTCCAGCTGGGTACATCATGAAACACTTTGGGAGAATAATAATATATATGTTTAGCTGTATACACTAGTGATGGCGAGATGAAGCTTCATGAGGCATTGAAGCTTTCCAGCAAATTGGTTCGCAAAAGGGTTCTTTTCTCGAGGCTTCATGTGCACACAAAACCACCTGTTGGTCAAAGAGTGTAAAACAGGCAGATATATTACGGTGATCTCAACCATGTGATCTGTGATATAGACTACTGTAGTTCGCACCAGTAAAGGCTTGGGAATATGACTGTCAACAATGAAAAAAAAAAAGAAATTTCCATGTAGGCTAATCCATTTATATCAATAGTGTCTATTTTCTGGTAAGTATATTATAATTGTATAATAATACTGTATAATAAACTATAACCTTCTTGTGAATAATGCATCAAATGTGTGTAAATTAATCCTTTGGTCAATAATTGTATCATAATAATGGCAGGAGGGGCATTATTCTACACTGGAAAATGTCAGTGGTTTAACCAGGCAGAGGGCAATAAATCTGGTTGTGTAACTAGAAGAAAATGATAGAGATAGACTTTATTAATTTTTATTCAGGAACAATAATTTCTCAACTGCGTTTTGGCTTTGGACGTCATTAACGACGTCATTGGTCTAAAAGGATATAAGCCTCGATACGCGCTTCACAGAAAACTTCCTGGATTACTCGACACAAGCTCCGAAGCCTCGGCACAGCATGTAACATCACTAGGATATACCACGTTCTGCTACAAAGTGTTTCACAGAATACAGGAATTGAAGACTCGACAAATTGCAGCAGCTGGCTGTAACCCAGCTCCAGAAGCGTAATTATACGCAAATCGAGAGTAATGTCTGCACATTGACTTTAAACCACAATTTTAGAAAATGTTTGACATGGCACAGGACGAACTGGGATCGAAATTATTGTCTATTTAAATTAATTTGTGGTTTGGAGCCATTGTGACCCCGCTGTAAACACAGCAACAGTGTCCTGGATTCACAGACTATTCATCCAAATCCTCCTCTGTCTGCACTAGAAAACGCTGCATCCATCTTGGTCAGCACGTCTAGTGTGCGCAGGTGTTTGGTTAAGAGAGATCAGGCATCATGTACAGTATGTTTGCACCAAGGGTGTAAGTGAGAGTATGTGTGTGTTATCAAGCACTTTAAAGGTTAGAATATGTCTTTTAGGACTGTGTGTGTTTGTGCAAATGTTTAAGTGATGGAGGTCTGCAATAGAACCAGGTGTGAAGATAGAGATGGTTAAAAAGCGAGAGACACAGAAAACGAGACAGAACGTGATTTAAGAGGGTGTTGTAAGAGGATTAACTACTTCCACTAATGATAGTGCTCCGGCTGCTGGAGCTTCATTATTCTTAACTTTTGTTCTTTGTCTCACGGAGGCTCTGCTGCAACCAGGAAAAGTAAGACCTCAATTTCTAACCCTCGACTATAAAACCACAAAGCCCTACAGGAGACGTGACAACTGTAATGGCACATTAAAAGTGCTGCGTTTTTATAACTCTGTCTAATAACAAAAACCTTGAGAGCACACTTTTGTATTCAAATTCAGACTTATTTGTCTGAAATGCTCTCAATTTAAAGATTTATTTACATCCCAATAGCATCGCCGTTTAAAGAAGCGAGTGACTGATTTAGCTTGAAATATCAGTATGATCCGGGTGTCAAGTGCTTTGGCTCCTGACAAGGCTAGAATGATGTAAAAGAGCCCTCATGACGTTCAATGAATACTGCAGAGGTTCCTGTTAAATAACTTTTCCATGGTTAGAAGGGTGCGTTGGGAGTGAAATGCTCCCATGACCTTGTTTAAGCCCTGTGGTAGCTTGGACTGTGACAAGCTAATTAATGAACTGCTATTTTCACCTATAAAAATATGCTAAGTTGAAGAGAGGTGTGTATGCTGGGGTGTGTGGAGTGCTAAATAGCAAGGAGCCTTGGGCTTAATTAATGGACCTTGTTAAATTGTGTGTGTGTGTGGGTATAGGAGTGTAGATGTGTTTCCTCTATATTGTACTAAAAGAAACGGTCTGCAGGAAATGAGAGGGTGAGAATAACTTGGCTCCCCACTGCTCAGCCCTGAGGGTCTAACAGTTTTGGCTAGATTCCCGTCTGACCCATTTCCTGCTATATACTGTATATATGTTCCCTCCCATACATGTGCTGTAGTGGGTCCTTAAGTGGGACTGCAGCTCAGATAAAAAAACTAATGAGAACTACAAAAACAAAACAAAGCAATATACTGAAAACCAGCCAAACTCAATGGAACTAATGGACCAAATGTGTTATCAGTGTCTCAGACCTGCCTCATGTTTCGGTATTCTCTGCATCCTACGAAAGAGTGGAAAAACAGAATGACACACACACGCTTCTTGCAGATTTTACTATAAAGAATATAATTACTGCCTCGTGGTTGCACCATAGACTGTATATAAGAAGTGGACGTAGTCACCGTGACGTCACCCTTTGGTTTGTGGACTGCTGTTTTGAAGCCTCGAGTTCGGCATTTTGGCCATCACCATCTTGTTTTTTTGCAACCAGAGGTGACACGAGAGGGTGGAGCACAACCAAACGCTGAATAAAACATTTTTAGACGACCAAAAATGTTATAATTAACTTTCATGCACTGAAAACACTGTGAAAGGTTTAAAGTTCTACGACGAAAACATGGACAAATCCCAGACCGGACAACACCGTGGTAGCGACCTGTCAATCACAAGGTAGCCACGCCTTAAAGCATACCCTGCTTTATGGTCTATTTCATTGTAGTGGGACCATAATTTACTAAATGAACATCATGCTGTATTGAAGAAGACTTGAAACTAGCGATTGAGACCATAAACTCATGTTTACTGAGGCAATAAATCAAGTGAGATGTAGGATCATTTTCTCATAGACTTCAAATCAATCAGACTTCTTTTTGCAACCAGAGGAGTCGCCCCCTGCTGGCTATTAGAAAGAATGCAAGTTTAAGGCACTTCAGCATTGGCTTCACTTCTCAGACCCGGAGGTTGCCCCCTGGGTTGTTTGCCTCCACCAACCAGTCAAGTTCCAGTTTAAATCCATGTCTGTCCAAAATGTCATCGCTTCATCATTTTATCCTGTTAGACGTTTGTGTGAAATTGTTAGCATATGAACTCTTGAGTTATGGCCATAAACGTGTTCTGTGAGGTCACTGTGACCTTCGACCACCAACATCTAATCAGTTCATCCTTGAGTCCAAGTGGACGTTTGTTTCAGATTTGAAGAAATTCCTTCAAGGTGTTCTTGAGACATCATGTTCACGATAATGGTACGGACGTGCGAATGGACGGACAGACAGACCAAAAACATAATGCCTCCAGACACAGCTGATGCCGACACGGAGGCATAAAACGACTGTGTGTGTTGCTCTGTTTGTGTGATGAACAGAAAAGCAGATTTGTGTCACTAGTAAAAAAAAAAAAAAACAATGTGGGGTATTTGCACAATCCATCTCAGCGAAAAATACCTATTTACTCCTGGCAAATTGCTCTTACAGACATTGCCTATCATTATTCATCAAGCTAACCGCAGCAGCTGACATTTTGCCAGTGAATATATCACCTTTTATCACATCTCCCCAACAAAACTAAAGCTTGCTTCTTGAGTGGAAAAGGACTAAGGACTGTGGCCGCAACCTACGTGTCTTCTACTTCTGTCAGTTTCACTGATAACACTAATATGTTTGAATTTAAAAGGAACGTCTTGTGGGGACTTAATACAACCACTATATTTTGATTTCCTGCTGTGATAGTGTTTCTTTTACCGGTGGCTCTAGCTGACAATAAAAGAAGGATAATGAATATCTATTTTGTAATTTCAGGCAAGTATACAGGGTCACTTCTTCAAGTGAGCGAGGCGCAAAACTATATTGATGACAATGTGGTTTGAACTAATAGCCTTTTAAAATGAGCTATTGATCCTTCCTGGTAATTATTTTAAAAGGAACCTTGAAGAGAAAACAACTTTGAGGATGGACTCAAAGTGTGAGCGAGCGGGGAGGGATACACTCACTTAACAGACATCCAGCAAGATATCTTTAAAGAAATGCTGACAGTGTCTGAGGGAAGAAAAGATACATTCCTAAATTGACTTCACACAAATCACGCTTGTGTGAGTGTTAAAGAAAGGCTAATAGCGTTTGGGAATGGGTGGCAGAGACTGAGTAGGTGCTTTTGAAATCTGATCTATCTTGTTAATCAACTCAAGAGAATTTACGATGCATCACTTAGCTGGAACAGACCTCATTAAGTAAATCATATATGTCTCAGTGACATAGCGTTTATTAAACACCTAAAAAAGAATCAAAGTTTAAAATCAAATACACTGTACATTGGAGGGGTAATTTTTGCCCACACACTGATGATCTATAGCAGGGTTTCTACCAAGAAGTTCCTGGTAGTTTAAGTCCCTGGAACTACTTTTCAAGGAACTAAAAGGTTCCTTCAGCTCATTGCTGTCTGCGTTTCCACCGCAGTCTAAAGACCTGCGAAGATTAGACAAATTAGTCTGCTGACGTATGAAAAAGCAACAGGACGTGGGACGAGGGCTGCTGGTGGTCACAGCGGTAAACACACTCTTTAGCCTGCAGTTCAGTGTGCCTGTCCATTTGATCTAACAAAACTCGATCAAAACCGAGTATATGGCTGGACCGTGTACGGTCAGTCTATGAGTGTGTGGCTAAATTATTACGCAAATAGTTAGTGGTCACGTCTATAATGTTAAATCCAGCGGTACATGTCCACCAGGTCTGGCGAGATCACTAGGGGACGCGTTGCTCCACTCAACTGACCGTTTAAGCGGTGACGTATCCCATCGTTGAATGCACCCGATTGGTCCCTGATTTTCTGCTCGCCGTTTCAAACAGGAAACATGGCGGTTTCTGTTAATCCATCTAAACAATACACAAAAATCTACTTCTGAAAACATTTTAAGCGAGAAAAACAGGCTATGCCACTGCTGTATCTCGTTTCATTTTAGAACTAGATCGCCTAGTTTCACAGCTTGGTCCAAGTTTCGTGAGCCGGACGCGGGACTCAGTGACAGAATTTGCGTTTGTAGGGCCGGCCATTGGTCCAGCCAAAACAACAGGCTGGAAAAAAATTAAACATTTTGTCTCACTGCTACAACATTTACTGCTACATAGTATTTACTGATGCACGTTGAATGTAATGAAGGAAATGCAGAAGAGGAAAATGAAACTAAGTCTCCACAGTAAATCATCTGTTGAGTGTTTGATGATTATTTATTTATGCTTTAGAACGTAACCGCCGTGAAACAATCAGAACATAACTTCATTTTCTCTCATTTACGGCACCGCTGCATTGTATGTTTATTCTCGCGACTCAAACTGTAAGCATGTGAAAATTTAAGATCTGACATACAGTAGGTGTGTGTATTCTCAAACATCCATGTGATGAACATCAATTAAAGAAAAGTCTTACCTTCCACTCCACTTATACACTTGACACGGTCGCGGACCTCCACGTTGTATCCCTCGAATGACATGAAGACTCCATCGGGGTGGTAGGGCTCGCGCTGCGTGTAAACCTTTGAGTAGCTGTGCTGGAACTCGAAGCGATCGTAGCCGTCGTACTGCACCGCCTTGCCGTACACCTCAAAGTATTTTTCCATCCAGCTGAAAGGCAGGTATATCTCTCCGCCCTCTCGCCGGCCTTTGACTGTAGATTCGTCATTGATCAGGCAGTCGATTTCTTCGTACTTGATCCCCGCGGCGACCCCAACAACAGGCGGGGGCTCTGGAGGTTGTGGAGGATGCTGCTGGCTGCTGATGCTGGCATCCCCCACCTTGGGACTCGGAGCCACCAAGGCGGCGCGGGGCAGGAAGCGTAGGGAGGTGTCGCTGGTGCAGCGGTTCCACAGCAACACGGTGATGAGCGTGAAGAGGGCGCAGATGACGATGAGGGTCTTGTAGTTCACCCGAGCAGCCAGGCAGCGCATGGTCACGAGTCGCCTGCAGGACACAAACGCAAGGGATACATTAGAAGCATGTATGATTGAGCATTTGTTGAGAAACAGTCGGGCCAATTAACGTATAATCTACAACTCTCAGCCCTGTGGCCTTGGAGCCCATCAAACAGTATCGACTCATCATATCCTACTTAATCACTATTATTAGAGAGCAAAGGATCATGCGGAAAAGGTGTAAATCTAAATACACTGACATAAATACAGTCTATTACATCTAATGCAACTTTCATAACAACAGTGAGTAGATTTAAAATAGAATAAAAGAGACCAGGTTACTGTAAAATCTGTCTTTTCAGATTTCTCTTGTACCCCTGACTCGGAGCCATGACTTCACAAGATACTTTTTATTGTCGGAGCATTTGGACTGACAGGGCAGCGAGAAGGACAGGCTGGCTGTGTGCACAGTTTGTCCTTCCAGCAACAATGGGTCTGAATTCATTTAAAAAATAGTCAAATGTTTAGCAGTAGAAACGGACTTATCTAGACTTCCAGAGGCCACTTACCGTAGTGTCAGTCTCAGTGTTAGTCAGACTTTGAATAAAATCATATTGAATACACATCGCTACGTGTTATGATAGATCCTTTCATCCTGCAGTATTTCTGGAACAGCGGGCCTCGTTTGAAGTCTTTGTCATGCACATGTGTCCATTTAAATAGCTGATTAGAAACCTGTATACAAGACATCAGCTTTCTCCAGGAGATATATGCCTGGGGAAATCTCTAATCCCCCACCTCCATTACTGAAACCGGGTTTGTGGTTTACTGTACACGACGTTTCAAAAAAAAAAAAAAAAAAAAAAAAATCAGCCTGCTGGAGGAAGTTGACTGTAACCTGGTTACTTAAGTGCATGTAAAAGCAATGAACGACATAACAGCTCTGCTCTTTAACAATAAGTTTAATTTTCTACATAAGTGAAAAGTCAGTTGATTCATATTAATAGTGGTTATACCTAAAAGAGCAATTAAATGAGGTCAGTAGTAAATCAAAAAATAATTTGAATACAACCAAAAGAGACTAGTGCTGTGTCTCAATTCACGTACTTCCGTAATTATACTTGCTTTTTTGAGTGCATAAGTGTGTTCACACTGAGAAGTATTGCAAAATGCAGTGCACTCTAAGTACCGGATGTTGTACTCAAAATGGCGAATACTGAACTATACAAATTCAAGTTATACATGTGTTTTTTTTTTCACTAAGTACCACTTAAATGTAGTCGGATGGAAGCCATTGTTGGGTTAATTTATCCATCTGAATTGAATTACTGCCGATACCGTAATGTCCTTGGCTGACTATCACCAGCTGATCTACTGAGCTTCTGGTGAGAGCACAACAGACGTGTGCGATTGGAGACAACACTATCCCGTCAAAATGTATGTACTACGCAAGTAAGTACATAGTGTACAAAGTGTATTACATGGAAGTGTACTAACGGAAGTATCCGTGATTGAGACACAGCTTCGAAAAATATCTAATGCAAATTAGCTACATGGTAAATAACACTGCTAAGCAACAGTCTACAGCACAGTGTTATCCAGTGATTATCTCACGAAACACTACATAAACCCAAGAGATTGCTGCTTGGAACAACTTTCCCTAAATAGATGACAAGTTGTAATTTGTGTCAAACACACATTTTTGCTCACTTTTGTTTGGTGAGGAGCGTGTCTAGCTGTAGATGAGTCAGAAGCACATGAGGAGAGAGTTGGTAAATGTAGAGTCTGTTCATAATTAAGACTGTAAACTCCGAATGAAACCAAATTCGGTGTGGTCGCACATGCAAAATGGCATCTTTGTGACTAATGAGAAGCTCTGGATTGTGCTTTGATTGCCAGCATGTGCGTCTCATTTACTACCCAACAAACAACCATTGTGTGCAGTTGGTCTTTTGGTCAACTCGTCCATCATTTTTACTTTTTCTTTTCAAGTCACTTCTGCATCTCACGCAACTCACAAACTCTTCTATCTGGCATACTTAAAGGAATAGTTCAACATTTTGGAAAATGTGCTTATTTGCTCTCTTGCTGAGAGTTAAAAGAACATGATGACACTCTCTGCGTAGTAAATATGTAGCTGGAGCCAGCAGCCGGTTAGCTTAGCTTAGCATAAAGACTGGAAACAAGGAAACAGCTAGTCTGGCTCAGTCCAACGGTAACAAAATCTACCTACCAGAATCTCTAAAGCTCATTAATTAATACCATCTTGTTTGTTTAATCTTTACAAAAAACAAAGTGTAAAAGCAATTTGCCATTTTACGGGGCTGGGGGGGTTACAGTATGTGCCTCTTCCTTTAAACAAATAGTTTTTAAGATGTAGGGGCAAGACAAATACATCCCCGAGCAACCCGGTCTTAAAGGAAGTCATATAAATACCACGACATTATACTGACTTTCTGTGTGTCATGACTATCCATTTTAGCCTTTTTGCGTGTCATCTGTACGCCACCTAACGTTCGCAGTTAGGTTTAGAAAACCACTTAGTCAGGTTAAAGAAAAACATCATGGTTGGGCTAAAAATAAGTACGTAAACTGAGAAAAATACGAATGTAAACAACGTAACACAACTACGGAAATCACGTCACAAATGTCACTAAAAAACATGTGACAAACGTCACTAGTGTAACTTACAAAACACCGGTCTCCTGGTTAAAAGTCATGCGTTTGTTGGACCCATCCACATACCCACCCACCCGCCCGCCATAAGTGCTCTTTCTCGCTTTTTATACTACGTCACTAACTCTTACAATGGCATTTACATGCGGATGCATTTGCATTGCAGTCAGTAAAGGATACATGCCGTATAAAGGACACACGGAAATCAAGAAAGGGGTACTTATTGCACGTTAAACGCCTTGTGCATTATCATGGCATTTTGTGCGAACGGTCTGCCGCGACGCTGGCCTTCCATCACTGCCTACCAGACAAATCTTGAGTTAATTTTAAGGTTCCTTTGATTAATTTCAGAGCATTGCATTATGGAATTTCAGCTGCTTTTACCTCTGACCTGCTCAGCCCATATTGCATCTTCAAGTCCCTTACATCCTTACATCTCTTACATCCAATTACCCTTTCAAAAGGTTTACACTATCACTCACAGTTAAGTTGTATATTGACATTTCTAAATCCAGTCTTAAGAAACATTTTCTTTTACATAAAAGGTTACTGTCGCGACATGATCGTTTAAATTCTGTCTATATCAGATTCTGTGCAACATTTATCTATTTTCACTGTAATTATCTGGATGCATTTTAAACTTTTCTCACACACACTTTGGTCAACATTTGTTATTAAATTGAATTGACTTGCTCACAGTATTCAATAGCAGTTCAACAACATTTGGGATTGCACAAACACCCATTTTATTTACAGGTTTGCTGAAGGCCTAATTGTATCTGAATGAAGACCTCAAATAATGCAATGACACATGCTACTGGATCCATGTTTTCATGTCCTCAGTGTTTCTCTGGCATTTTCACCTAGCCAGAGAGAAATCAATACACACACCGAGGTCTCCTCCTCCACACTAATTACAGCTCACTGCTCAAAGAATTCACTATTACAGTGACGACAGAGTCTGGTCCTCTGATGACGGAGGACGGAGGAGGAAAGCCATTATTCCCCAAGTTCATTTCAATATCCCACCTTAAAACTAGACACAACCAAAGGTCAGCTCAATTAATGGTCATTAATTGGGCGATAGCGATGTCCTAGAGCATTGCAGAGTCAAATTATACTGCTAGCGGCCTCTTGAACAAAGTTAATGGCTTAGACGACTCTAACTAAGTAGGAAAGTGGACTTCCAGAGTGCTTTAACAAGCAAATGTGCAAGTTGTAGAAGAGGAAGAAAAGCCTCCCTTTGAATTAAGGCTTAGGAGTAAAACTGTAAAAGCCAAGCACTGAATTTGTTTTTGTATGTTTTGTATGGTAGTGGATGAGATGCGTCCACTCAAATAAGCAGAGAAAATCTTTTCTCCGATACATAACTGAATCATTTTTGTTCCACAATGAAGAGAAATCATTTTCTTTCTTATAAGCTCTAGCTCTTGCAGCTTCTATGTTATAGTCTCTAAAACTGACAATTCATTAATTAATTTATGTGCAATATCAATATTCTACACAATATGTAAGGGACTTTGCATTATCAGGAATTAATGGACGACGCAAAGTCCATTAATTCCTGATAATGGACACCTCGAAGGGCATTATCCTGCTTATACCATGGTCACTTGCCAAAGAAAATAAAATGAAGACCATTAACTTATATTTTCATGCGTTTTGCTACCAATACCTAAAGTCTTTCATAATCAATTCACTTTGTTTCCCTGGTAACACTGAGGGTTTGCTAATACCTGAAGAAATCATTACCATCCCACAAGGTTCTTATGCAATGGAAACGTTGTTCACTGCTCCAGTAAATAGGACGGACCTCGACTTGGCAACGGGAGGTATTTCTAGTCCGCTCAGCTCATAGAACCCTTTGGCTCAGCTACGAGCCAGAAAGCTAATGTTATGCTAGCAAGATGCAACGTCAATAACATTGCGTACGAACGAAAAACAGCAAATATAATTTGACAGTATGTTTACCAACAACATTAGCTAGCTATACAGGAATTTCATTGTCCCCATATCAATGTCAGAAGTTTCACGAACAAATGAGAGGTCACGTACACTGTCGGCGGCAGCCTGAAGTAGCCAATTGAATAGCAAATGGGATGAGACGATCGCTTATGTGATACAACAACAGTTAGTTCACACTGAAGGACAAACGTTACACTAATAAGACATAAGATAAGATATTCAGAATTTTTTGTATCTGGCGCATTCATTTAGAACGATGAACAGACAGTTTCACTGTCAGAATAGAGTATTTACCCAGACCATGGTATAACAACACTTCATATTTCTTATGTGCAATAATGTGAACTCAACCATTCAGTCTGTCTACTATTATATTTTATATTTTGCTGTTTACTTGTTTATTATGTCTTTACTGTTTACTTATTCATTTATTATATCTTGTTTTTTTTTTACTGATGCCTCTTGTTGCACTGTCACCTTTGCTGCTGTAACACTGCACATTTCCCCACTGTGGGACAAATAGAGGAATATCTTTTCTTATCAACGTTCAAAACTTTCTGCTGTTGAGTTCCAGTCAGTATTGGTAAAAAAGCTTTGGTGTATCTCAGCGCTTGATTAATTATTGCTACACGTAAAAACTATAATAGATGTTTAGAGACATGTTGGTGCTGCTTGGTGCAGTGAAGAAAGATTGGGCCGACAGGAGCTCTGACAACGCACAAAGTGCGAGGGAGAGGGCCTGGGGACTGCACCCTGAAAGATAAGTAGGACCGGCCCTGTCAGGGAACCGACTATAAATAATTGGTTCTTTTTATAGTGATTCGTTGCCGGTGTTGAGCTCAGGCTCAAGGTGGATAGACACGGGCTTAAGCACTGCAGCATGGAGAGTATCCTAATGCCTTGCGCTGACTACGAGACGATCCGTCAAAAGCCATGTCCCATTTCCTGAACGTAATTTACACGCAACAGTAAGCACACTGGAAGAGGAGTCAATGTCACGGGTGAGCAAATTACAAGATGCAGTTTGTTTGTGGATCAAAAATCATGAATGTTTTTTTCAGGCCATATCTCTCTCTATTTCTCATCCACATCTGACACATAAATAGGCATTTGCACATTTACCACCTGGCTGCAACAGCTCTAGAGGTTGAAATGTGAGGTCCACTGGTAACAAACTAGAGTGATAGAAAATGAAATCAAAGAAGAGCAAGAGAGCAAGACAGTAGAGAGAGAGAGAGAGAGAGAGAGAGAGAGAGAGAAAAAGAGACTGTGCAAGCAAGAAAGTTAAACTAAGGAAAAATTAAACTGTATTCCATATTTTATTGCAATAAATTAAAAATAGCAGATAAAACTCATATCTATCTACATACATCTTACATATCTATATATATCTTTACATAGCAAATAGTTGTTTGCTGCTGTATTAATGCTCTGGATATCGTTTAAAGAACCTTTAAAAAAAGCTCAAAACACGGGGGTTAATATTCTCACAGCAAGGCTACAGGGCGGTGTATTCTGACATGAGCCCATCTCAAAACTGACCTAAGCCAGGCCTGTCTGTAAACAGGTGCTGGCTCTTAATCAGTGAGATCAATGCAGTCTATAATTGGGTCATTTTAACTTATTCCATGTTATATTTAATACCGTTTATGAGGGAAAACACGTAATACAGATTCCAGGACAGCACTGAAAGCAGGCGGTTGCCAGTAACTGGTACGGAATCTGGAACACATACGGACTCCATGCAAAACAATACGGACTCGAAAGCTGGCACAGCAATAGGCAGCGACAGGTACAGGGGGTTGTGGAAAATCAATGGAGGATCGTCCGGCAATAAAGTTGAACCTAGCTCAACTTTTCCTGCAACGTAATGCAACGTCATCTAGCGGGCCGCTGTGTTAACCAATCAAATGTGTGCAAGCGCACATTCCTGGTGGAGTACTGTAGCCTGAACACGGTATTGTTTACCTTGTGATCGTAGAAAGATAAAATAGTTGCTGCCATCACAACTTCCAGAGTTATAAAATCCTGCATGAATCTTTTACTCAAACTTTACTTCCTGGACCTTAAACTAAACGACCCCCAACCAAGGCGTTGCAGGGAGCTGTTTTCGGTCTGAATCCTTGCTCCCTGCAGAGCCAATAAACTCCTCCAATCTTTCTAAATCCCCAAAAACATGTCTATTTAAATCCACATAAAGAGTAATAACATTTTGTTTTATGTCCTGTTAACTAAGTTGACAAAAACAATTCAGTTTAACAGTTATTTATGTCCTCTTCTACCGTGTTGAGGATGTTTGTATATCACATGCTACTGATGAATGAGTTAATTACAAGGCAAACAAACAGCATTTAGCTAGTTGCTGAGACAGTAGCTGTATTGTCTCTGGTGCATTTTGACCCAAATTCATTTACATCTATGAGGAGTCTGTTCTCACCAGAAAAACAACAGCATCAGTTGTTTATTCAAAAGCTTGGTATGACTTGTGTTTAGGTTTTTCTGACAAGAAACCTCCTCAGTTGTTCGAATAATGACTGTCCTCGCTCAGTAGCAAAGACGGGAGTTGTGTGGTGTGTTATACGACCACAGAAGCTGTTAGGGGGGGGAGATCAGAGTGAATAGTTGAGAGTACAACGTGTGTTAATTAAACACCAGATACTGCAGTTTGTTTCCTACCAACGCCCACTTTATTTGACGGCAATCTCTCCCTAAACTTAACCGCAATCACAATCTTTTGTTTACCTTTAAGTAGTTTTCAGAACATGAACCATAGAGGTGGAAGATCAGAAAAAGCTTTGGAACAGTCGCATGCATCATTTTTATTTTATCGTTCAGGTATGAGGACTGGTTTATAAGATATGGATGGACCTTTGTGTAATCCACTTGTTATCAGCTCAACTCAGGAAGTGTTGCACAGATATAATCCCTCTGGTAATAACACTTTTCTGATCTGGTGGGAAAACTAGACCGACATAAAATATACAAAAAAGACAGATGCAACTTGACAGGAGGTGAAAGACAATCCTGTTGGAGGATAAAAGTCTTCCATGCTTGACAGATTAAGGAAAAAGACACTGGAAAACAAAAGCAGAAATTCAGTTTACGTGCTCTCAGTGTGCCGCCATAGGAAATTGAAAAAAGTCTGAAACAGCAGACAGTGCCTCGTTGAGGCTTTAGATTAGTATATGATGGCATGAAGGAAAGTTTTGGCATATTTGTTTCATCGTTTAAAGTCGGTTATTTGTCTCGGCCGCCGTCTTGGCTAGTGCTTCCACGGAAAAGTGATTTTAAATGTCAATGGGACTATCCTGTAATGTTGTAACAGTACAGTAGCTCTGAGGTCAATGCTTTGCCAAGTCTTTTCTTGAATGAAACTGATGATGACGGCAATTTGTGATGTTTAGTTGTTAAATAATGCCCACATTGTCAAGGTTTTGTGTTACAATAACGTTGTGACTTAATAGAACTAGAACAATACTTTACAATGTGTCACTGATCTGAGACATTCCCTCACTCTTAATATAAAATGTGGAGGTGTGTGACTATATCAAGTGCGTCTTAAAGTAATTTTCTCCTCACTCAACATGAGCAGGAAGAATGGGAAGGAAGCTGGGGCCACTTGATTATTTAATCCCTATAAACAATAGATCAGTTAACAATAAGCACAAGATTAACATCCTGACATTCACTGAACTGCTATTTAGAGGGAAATTACAGAACATATTGTCTCGTATGAAAAGATGCTTAGATGGTTGCATTGAAAATGGTTCCTCTCTTTACTTATGTACAGTCCCGTCACACATTTCCAAGCTATGTAAGGTGCTATGTTTATCTTAACACAAAGACAGGAGGCAAGGGAAAACAATTTCCAAATAACCTCACTTCATCAAAAGAAAATGGCCGAATTCCGCTTTATACCGTAGCTATTTGGAAACATATTACATACAGTAAGCGATATATAGGGTCACGGTCACCGTGACGTCACCCACTGGTTTGTGGACTGCCGTTTGGAAGCCTCGAGTTCAACATTTTGTCCGTCATATTGTTTTTTGCACCCAGAAGTGACCCGAGAGGGGGGAGCTAAGTACAACCGAACGCTGAATAAGACATTTTTAGGCAACCAAACATGTTATAATTAACTTTCATGAACTGAAAACACACTTTGAAAGGGTTAAAGTTGTAAGACGAAAACATGGACAACGCCGTGTTAGCGACCTGTCAATCACAAGGTAGCCACGCCCTAAAGCATCCCCTGCTTTATGGTCTATTTGACTCTAAATGGGACCATAATTTACTAAATGAACATCCTGCTGTATTGAAGAAGACTTGAAACAAGCGATTGAGACCATAAACTAATGTTTACAATGTTTACTGAGGTAATAAATCAAATGAGAAGTAGGGTCATTTTCTCATAGACTTCTATACAATCAGACTTCTTTTTGCAACCAGAGGAGTCGCCCGCTGCTGGATATTAGAAATAATGCAAGTTTAAGGCACTTCAGCATCGGCTTCACTTTTCAGACCCCGGAGTTGCCCACTGGTTGAAACAATGGATTGATTGATAGTTTGGTTGACTGACAGAGACTTAATCTTATTAATCTTATATTTCATGAACATTTTTAGTAATTTTTGCCAAAAATGCCAAACATCTGCTGGTTCCAGCTTCTCCGATGTGCTACTTCTCAGTGTTTTAGTTCACTGAGTTTTGGACTGTTGGTCGGACAAAACAAGACATCTGAAGACGTCACTTGGGGCTCTGAAAAACTTGGATCAACATTTTTTCACTGTTTTCTGATATATTATGGACCAAACAATTCATCAATTAAGAAAAATGACTGTCAGATTAATCAATAATGTCAATAGTCATAAGTTGCAGCCCTAGTGGAAGAATTAAAATGATTAATAATTCTGGAAAATAATCATCAGGGCATCAAAAATAGGCATTATGTTTACTAATAACTAAATACAAAATGTACAGTATGCTAACAATTACGAAACGCTGGTAAATCCCATCTGACTTCTCTGGCTGACAAGTTCTTCATGATATTGCTGACAGCTCTACACTGTAGCTGCTTGAGCGAACATCGGCTTCACTAACTAACAGGACGAACAACTTCACAGTCTTGAGTTCCTGGAGGTCCCCAGGGTGCTCACACGTCCAGCTTTTTTTTTGCTGCTTCTGCAGATCAGGCTTTAGACTTTGATTGGGAGCATTTGCCTTTGAGCTGTGATGGACTGCAACATGTGAGGGATCTCTGGGTGCCCTAGTTGTTGCTTCATCAAATGCGGCAAGTGATCCCCTGGCTTAAAACTATGGGTATTAATTCTGCCTGACACACACAACAAAAGCAAATATTTAGATGTCTTTATCCCCCAAATCCCCAGTAAAAAGCCTGGGAAAATTATAGCAGGCACCTTTAAGATTGTTTTTTAATGATGAGAAAGGGTGACGCGTTTTCAAGAGTGAAATCAAATGTAAAAAAGACATTGTGACCTTGTTTAACGCACTTCAAGTCAAACCAGCTGCTAGTCTGTGTCCTGGTCCCCAGTGCAGAATGTACGACACTTCCAGCATGTCGAAACTGCTGCAGCAGTGAGCATAAGGATGGGTGAATGGAGTTGTTTTTCTTCTCCTGCTGTCCTCTGGCGTAAAAATCATGAGCAGTCATCACAGCAATAAAAGCTGAGTGCTCGTGAGCCACCCTTGGGGAGCTATTGGAGCAGAAGCTCGGTGTATGCGTGAGATGCAGGTGTTGTAGCCCTAACTAAACTCCTGACATTTTCACTGCTCTCCTCCACGGGTGAAGTAAGGTAGGGCTTTGAGACTGCCTGTAAATTCTACGCTTATGCTGAAGCTGTGAGGCATGTTAGCTCCTGTGGAGATGGGGTGTGTGTGTGTCTGTGTGTGTGTGCATTTGTACTGTGGGTGTCTGTTGTGGTTGTGAGCCTGATTATGATACTGTGTAGGCATCGGGGTGAATTCAAGGCAACAACTGACGGGGGAAAAAATAACTTGCGTCTTTATCCCACAGCCATTTAGTATGTGAGCAGAGTTACTATAAATCTCTTTTTCGACGCTCACATTCTTGTACTATTATTTTTTTCGATCGAAACTATTCAAAGTGTTGCTATATAAACAGATCAGTCTGCCACTAGAATATGTTAACACTCCCTCCCAGGCATGATTTAATAAATTTGTTGTGAGAGTTCTTTTTAAAATAAAGTTGCTAAAAGAGTCTTAAAAGTCACCAAATCTAGTGACACCAAGGCAGCAACTAACAATTACGCTGTGTTCACACTACGGGCCACAAAAGCAACAGAACGGCCAGCGTGGCCAGCTACATTGTCGGCGAGTCGCCGTTGAAGTGGTGCTCAAGCGCTTGTTGATGTAGTTATGCCGTTAAATAGCACTGGGAACTGGCTAGCGGGATTTTTTTTTAGATGGAACGTAACAGAGTGAAACAAAAACATAAGATTGGTTGATGCTTCAGCACGTCATCAGAGCGCTGAAAAAAGTTGAAACTAGCTCAACTTTATTTGTAGCGCGTCACGGCCGTCGCCCAGCGACAAGTGTCGGATGTCAGTTTGTAGCTTCATGTCACCGGCTTCCATTGAAAATGACTTGTAGTCTGTTGCTGTGTCGCTCGTAGTGTGAACACAGCATTAGTTTCATTATAAACAAATCTTCAGAATATCTTCTTGATTAGTTGATTAATCGTTTGGTCTATAAAATACCAGAAAATAGAGAAAAATTTCCATAAAGCTGCAGTAGGCAGAATATTTTTGGCATCATTGGGCAAAAATTCCATAATAACCTTTCAGCATATTGTAATTCAAGTGTTCTGAGAGAAAACTAGACTTCTGCACCTCCTCATGGCTCTGTTTTCAGGCTTTAAAAAAATCTAGCCTGTGACGGGAGACTTTGGCCAATCACAGGTCACTCCAGAGAGAGAGTGTTCCTATTGGCTGTGCTCCAGCTGGTGGGCGGTGCTTGGTATTTCCTCAACAGATCTCAACATGGCTGCCGGGTCACAAACTTTCTCATTTTACAGCTAAACAGTACACTACAAGATGCTTCTGAAAACATTTGAGGCGAGAAATAGGCATTACAGTAACAGAATAATGATTCATATTTGATCAGCGCTGCCTAGTTTGACCATTTGATCGGAGTTCACGAGTGATTGACAGCCGGCTCTCATAGACGGCAGCTGGACTGAAGAGCAGCTCTGATTGGATATTTTCCTCCGGTCTGTGAAATTGTGCAGATGCCATTAGGAGCACCGGAGGACACCGAGGCACATGATATTTTTTCATATTACCTGTCTCACTACTATCAGGATATAGTGACCGTTTTATAAAAATAAACTTTTTTTAATCATATTTGCTCCATTTCTACCCACTGCAGCTTTAAGCGCAATGTGACGCCTACACATGACTTGTTATGTTGCCCAACAGCCCCAAACCCCCAAATATTCACTTTACTATAACATAAGATAAAGAGAACCAGTAAATCCTCACAATTGAAACTGGAAACGGAGAATGTTTGCTTGAAAAATAACTTCAAATGATTAACCAAAAATAGATTCTGAGTGACACAGTTACAATTTGGTAACGCTGCAGTGGTTTTCGACTGTGATCAACCTGTCTTAAAAGATTGTCGGATGCTCAGCTAACAAACCTACACCAACACAACAGACCAACAAGTAAAGTTGCATCACTGCTCAATAATAAAGCTTTGTTTAGAGGCAGCCCAGAAGTGAGTAAACCGCTTTGAAGTTAATGCGCCTGTGCGTTTTATCTCTAGTAGGAGGATTAAGCAGGTCATTACCAAAAAGCTTCTAACTGAGGCCTACTGAGGGATTAAGCAAGCTCCTAATCAAATGGAGAGGAGACAAGAGAGATATTTATAAACAAGACCTTCCGCATCGTTTCAGAGGCAGGTCATGCCAGCTGCTTGTCCTACAATATCACGGAAACAAATGTGGATATAATAAGATACAGGGAGCGGCAGAGGATGCTAAAAACTAAGAAACAAACCATGCTATGGTAGAATTTAGTGCACAAGGTATATAAGTGCTGCAACAAGAATATAGACTGTGTAAACTCCAGCAGTTAGGGAGGAAATGGCACCGTACATCAATAGTGGATTTGGGGTTTAATAGTCTTTGCTTGTTTTGTCCCTGCATTCTAATTACTTTGTATTTGCACAAAATGCTTTGGCATTTTTTTTTCTTCTTCAGTAAGAATCAGAGCACTCAGTATTTATAAAACTGTATCTTAGCAAGTACACAATTGAAGTGTTGAAGTGTAATCAACGAGCTGAGCTGAGCAAATGACTGACTAATTTTAAAGGGGACCTGTTATGCTCATTTCCAGGTTCATACTTGTATTTTGGGTTTCTACTAGAACATGTTTACATGCTTTAATGTTCAAAAAACACATTATTTTCTCATACTGTCTATCTGAATATAAGCCTTTTAAGGTTAATGTTGGTAATCTATGTGACATATATGTGTGTATATAATGTTTATAGGCTTGGGAAACATGATCTTGTTGTCAGATATCACTGGTTTCTAATGATACTGCATCTCATGTTTTTGTCAGTTTTGTCACTTTCTTCACAGGTAGGGTAAGAGTCAGCTCACGGGAAGAATGCCAAGCTTGAAACCAGATGTCATTCCACGTGTTTTGGGCCTGAAAATGCTTGCTTTTGAGCAAATATTGAGCAGAATGTGTTGTTTTTGCTTTTCTGCGTGGAACAGACTGAACAACTGAACACATCAGCCAAGTTTTGCAACTAGAAAAACGTCATCATTAACTGAAGCATATGTAAACATTCCACAACTGAAACAACAGCCTATAATTCAATACAATTACTTTTTATAACTTGATTATCAAACAAATTGTGCAATAAGTACCGGCATATGTTACCAAGATATAACAAGTTCAATAGTATGTTCACTCTGGTTGTTGATGATTTAAAAAATACACAAATGGTTATAACACACTGACCAGGTGACATAGCCGTCTCAAATATATCATAATAATAATAATAATCATAATATCAGCTGTGGTATGAAGCGGTGTGGCATTATCCAGAGGTTATAACGGTGCTGTATGGGGGTGTGTGTCTCTTCACGCAGACACACACTTTCCCGTGTTATACGAGCTAATGAACCCAGAGTTAGTTCAAAGAGCTCCGTCTTTCCGTATGATATCAAAGATGACTCGGTGATGACAAGAGGAGGAATGCAGGGCTCAGGGGGACTTGTAACTGCTATGCTTAATCATTTCACCAAACAATCAAGACTGGGCCATTTTTTCACAGTAGATATAAGAGCATGCAGAAAATGTAAGATTGAATTTGTCCATTTAATGAAGTCTAGCACAAAATTGGCATACAGAAGAGTTTGTACTGCATACAGTATGTTATTTTATTTCACAAAATTAAGTTTATTTCCTAAGACAAAAACATATCCAATGTTTCAGTTAGGTTGTATTCAAAGGCTGTGCATGAGTAAAATATCTACGCTAAATGTCATCCAAATATATAACTGTATAAATATATATACTGTGTATACCATTGGGGACGTGAGGACTTTGATCATCTACGTATGTTGCCCTGAATCGTGGACTGTAATGATTTTGACACTGACCTCTAATCCATTCACAAAGAAACGGCCAACTGGCTGGACATCCTGTCGACATTCACCACCAAGTCTTTCCACGGCTCCTTCTTCTGGTATTGTCTGCTTCCAGTTTCTTCAGCACCTATACATGACAAAGGAGAAAGTGGAATTACATTATTGTAAATTAAAGTTATGTATTTAAAAAGGTGCATAAACATGCATTCAAATCTGTCAATATTGTCATTCACTGTTTTTGTTCATGCCGTTTAAATTTTTCAGTGCATCTTTTCCCTTTGTAATCGTGTCTTAAGCATCCTCTGAACTTTGGTTTAAAAGGTGCAAAACGCGACTGGCCCTATCAAGAGCCAGTGTTTGGTTTGTCTGTTCTGGGCTACTGTAGAAACATGGTGGCCGGCTCCGTGAAGAGGACCCGCTCCCTATGTAGATTTAAACGGCTCATTCTAAGGTAACGAAAACACAATGATTCTTATTTTCAGGTGATTATACACTAAAGAAAACATACTTATTAATATTATATTCCATTTCTGCCAATAGATCCCCCTATAAATTGATGAGATTACTCAAGTCTTATCATTTGTCATTAAGAAGACTAAAAGTCGAAAAGCCCCGCCTAGCAGCCCTTTGAACAGTGGTTCCCTTTTTGCTCTTGATCCTTAATTCAAAGCCATATCTACTTGTGCTCCCTGGTCACGAGTTGCATGTCCATGAGTTGGGAGAAGTCGAATAGAGGAGTCATTTTCCCTTCTCAGATTGTTTCGTTCGAATCATTTTTAGCCGTCATTAGAGGTAAAACTATATCACAAGAAAAACAAAGATAAAAGTCCAATAAAAAAACATAGCGTGTAGCAGAATTTTGTGTTTTATTATTTCCTACCCCAACTCACGACCCCTAGATTCATCTTGTGACTCCCTCTGTGGGTCCTGACTCACAGGATAGGAACCGCTGCCCTATAGGCCTGTGTTGCTCCTTACATCCAGCCCAACCAAAGTTTCTGCCGACAAATTGGCATTTGTTACTCAACCACACCTACAGGCTCTTTGCACAACAACCATTTTGACATTGCAAGGTAAACACAATGTGTAATTGATCAAATTAATTATGGTCTCATTTTATTTAATGTGTCACAGCCATTCCAGTGAGCCAACATGCACAATACCAGGATCCTGGCCCACCTAAATGGAACAGGGCCATAATTAATGTTGTTAGTTACACCTGTGTTTACCCTGTGATAATATGTCAAGATGGCTGCTGTGAAAAGGGCCAATTTAAAATACGGGCTTATTGCTATTCAGGGTAACATCATAGTGGAGAATTGCAGGTTTGGGCCGGGTTCATCCCAGCGTGCATTGAGGGAAAGTTGAAGATAGTCGAACAGGCTGCTGTTGCTGGTCTATCACATGTTAAATATTCACACAAAGTAATAGATAATCAGGCAGAGGAATGAATTCCTCAGTAATCTGAGCATCTTGGTCTAAACAGGCTCCAAATTCTTCACAAGAAATACTTCAACACGCTAAATGTTTCCGGAGGGAAATAATGATTGATCGCTCCGGCACGGGAAGCAGCTTTTCAATACAAACTTTTCAGAACGAAACAAAAATTATCAACTGTTGCAATTCATTTTCACTGTGGCTAATTATCACCTTAAATCAATGCTCCATAGACTCTGACACTGACACAAATACATAATTGTAATTGCAGCCGTGATGAATTTATAGGCTTTCCGACAGCAGGGTCATTAATGTACAACCAATCTATCAGTGCAAATGCACTGAGAGTGACATGGATACTTTACTCTGCAATTAATCTCACCAATGTATTCCTAGCCCCTGTTGAAACAGGCCATTAAACTAAAGGAGGTGCTAAATCGCCACATCAAGGGAGAATATTGATTTCTTTATGAAATGTGCTTATTGACAAAGCACTTAAATTAGATATTGTAGAAATAAAACCAGCTGGGCTCCTTCTGTCTTTGCACGGCACCCCTATAGTATTACAATACTTGAAGAGAGAATAGACAGAGAGACTATATTTAGAATGATAAGGACAAATGCCACAACATTTGTTCTGAATGGTCTAAAGTCTTGAAATTTAGTAAGGACATACTTTGGGCAAGTATCCAACAGTACAATTTTGACATTTTTAGATCACATAGAAAAAATGACCCTTTTATTCATAGTCAAATTCAGGATTTTTGAAAAATGAGGAAAAACGCTTACATTGTGTTTATTGAATGTTTTCCATATGAAATATTTGGTTTACACTGCATATATGTGCATATCTTTGATATTCAACTTGTTATGAGTTCATATATACCAAATACTTGATTGTGCTTCTTGTAGTTTCTGAGATACAGACATTTTCTTATCATGCTTTATCTAGTATATTGCAAAAACAGTTGGATATAATATGATAATAAAAACAAATTTTTCAGCCAAAAGGTTGGACCAATTTTGAAAATTTCTTCACATTTGTGCTCAGGGAAGCCCTGACACTTCCACCAAAAGAAATTAAAAATTTCAGTTACGGGCATAAAAGGGTTAAATGAGTCAAAGCATCATTGTAGCCATTAAATTATTAATCCCAAATCAATATCTGAAATTTAATGTTGATACTAGAGCTGTCAAAGTTAACGTGATAATAACGCAGTAACGTAAATTCGTTTTAATGTCACTAATTTCTTTAACGCATTAATGCAATCTATCTTTCAGAGGTTGTAGCGGGCTCCGGAATCCATTGGTACCAACCATGTCATACTAACTTGTCATGAAGGAGGCTAAATAACGCTCAAAAAGCTAAATTTTGGCGAGGAAAAACGGTCATGGCCATTTTCAAAGGGATCCCTTGACCTCTGACCTCAAGATATGTGAATGAAAATGGGTTCTATTGGTACCCGCGAGTCTCCCCTTTACAGACATGCCCACATTATGATAATCACATGCAGTTTGGAGTCAAGTCAGCACACTCACACACTGCAAGCTGTTGTTGCCTGTTGGGCTTGAGTTTGCCATGTTATGATTTGAGCATATTTTTTTACGCTGAATGCAGTAGCTATGAGGGTTTTATAATTAATATATAATTAATATTAAATATTTGTCATTGTTTTGTGTTGTTAATTGATTTGCAATAATAAATATATACATACAGTACATTTGCATAAAGAAAGCATATTTGTCCACTCCCATGTTGATAAGAGTATTAAATACTTGACAAATCTCCCTTTAAGTTACATTTTGCACATAACAAATGTGTGATTAAAAGCGATTGATCATGGAAAATCATGTGATAAATCACGATATAATATTTTAATTGACTGACAGCCATAGTTGATACACATTTTTGCTGTTATTCTTCTTTCTCATCTTCAGGTTAAAGGCAGACCTGAAGAATGTGACAGTAAAATATTACAGACTGCTGGTGTTTAGTTAAACCAAAACTCTGTCTATCCACCATTAACACTCATGAACTTTTCTGCTACAGATAAGTAACGACAGAATGTGCAGAGAGATCAGCTTTCCAGCCTTTTTGTCTGTTATCAGATTTACTGTACCCCAACCCTGGCTAAAAAAGCAAATTATTTAAGGTAATGTATGTTTAAACCCTGTAGCTACATCCTGCATATACGATCTATACTGGAAAAGGTCTGAGAGACAAAATAAATTGAATATTTCTGGCATAATTATGCTCTGATGGCACAGTGGGATGATGTGCTTGTTTGTGTAACCGCCTTCGACTGAAAGATGGCACATGTTGTACCCAGACGAAATGAAACGGACGTAGAAATGTCAGCAGTCTTAATCAATATTCCCTGGCTACTGTATGGGCACACTGATGCTTTTTTGAGGCAGGTGTGCTGCAGGCAGATGGTGAGGAGTAGAAAATGAGAGTAAACATCAGCCCGGAGCAGCTCATTATTCCTGGAGCTTATCCTGCACCACTCCTGCCATCTATGCATTTTCTAGGCAACATTTCATTCTGGATATCTCCTCTCTCTGAACATCTGTTTATAGTGTTGTCTTGCTTAAAGGAACATCTAAGTTGAGCCACTGCACAGGCATCCACTTAAGAATAACACACTAATACATATAACGTTATGCGTAGCCATTCAAAATAACATGCATCGGTGTTAACCCAAAAGGACCATCTGTCGAACAGGCAGTGCTATCTGCTTTTCACTTAACACTTGGAGAAGTCACAGGAGCTGAGTCAGTAAGTGTGGATGTGCCATTAGGGTTCTCAATTAGGACTCTCTCTTCACTAACCCCTGCATACAATGAAGATAATCAATTTATCTGATAATCTGCACATATGTGTAAACGTGCTAAATGCTAGATTGGGAGCATATCTATTGCCTCTGCACGGCTCTCAACATGGCGATGGCTGAGCCAGCGGCTTACAACGTAACTCAACTTAACCTGCGGGGGAACCGGAGGGTGGGTGCTACGCTTCCGCGACCATACTGTCGGTCGGGACGGCGTTATCAGCTGTAACCGCTGTATGAAAGCAGTGCAGAGTGGCGGCTGTGAGCGAGGCAGTGGGGCACGCTCACAAGCACGATCACGCACTAAAAGCACCTGCGGCCTGCCCGGCTATGTCAACAAAGCACGGAGAAGCTCTGATTACAACACACACAGGGGGAGAGTGACTTCATTCTCTGCTCAGGTAGACATTACTCCTCTATATCTTTACATAGACAATAGTTGTTTGCTGCTATATTAATGCTCTGGATATCGTATAGAGCACCTTTAAAGCCACAAATGTTGCGTATTTGCGCTTTTGTTTCGAGATCAATTAAAAGAGTGTCAAAAAAGCATATTAGTTTTCCAATTTTATTGTGTTCTCTATTGACGTTAACATTTTTACAAAACATATGCTGAGTTCATTAGATACTAATGTAGTCCAATACAACAGTCCAGCAATAGATCCTACCTTCATGAAGGTTATAATGTTCAGTTTTAGTTGAAACTGTTTTAGAGGTCTTGATTCAACTCTATGATCATTTTGGAGGATGTAGTTTGTGGTGTGTTTGAATTGTATTGCAATGAGGATATTGTATAATGAGGGTTGACTAAATAATAGGGCTGTACAATTAATCAAAATTGTATCGAAATATGGCCTCCTGCAATTTTCAAATCGCGCAATATTTGTTCAAAAATCACACCATAATCGTTTCAATATGTTTTTCACTGAAAACGAGAATATTGTGAATCATATTGCAATTGCAATATCAGTGAAAATATTCGCAATTAGATATTTTTTGCAAATCGTTCATCCCTACTAAATAATAGACAAAATACAAAACCACAAACTGTGGCCTCCAAAATGATCATTCAGGTGAATCAACACTTCTCTAACACAATATCCACAAAAACTGAACATCATAACCTTCATGGAGGTAGGATTTTATTGCAGGACTGATGTATCACACTTCACACTTACAGCATTAGTTTTAGCTAGGTGTACCTTATAAACTGGCCGAGTGTGATATTAAGTGGTGCTACATCACACAGCATGCATGTATTTAATGAGTGAGGTCACTTTTTAGACATCTTGTAATTACATTAATAATGATAATAATGAGATGCAATACATCAGGATCTGTCTGATTTAGCTCAGCTGGTGATTAATTAGCAATTCTGCTCACTAGTGTCCCCTAGTAATACCCGCATATATAGATAGATATTTCAAAACAAAGTTTAAATGACTTTTAAATTAATTTAAATATGTGTTTATTTATGTCAGTTTACTGTATTTTCATTTGATTGTGACAATATGTGTAAAAGATGTTTTGGTCTGGTTTTGTTTGATTCAAAACATTCCTCATCTTCAAAAGTGCAGACCTTCGCCAAGGCTGTTTCCATAAGTGAAAAATAACGCGCGCATCCGCCATGATTCAGATCTGCTCCAAAATTTAATGGGTTCTTCCTTAGCCGACGCTACACCCTGCCACCAAGTTTCATGAAAATCGGGCAAGTAGTTTTTACGTAATCCTGCTGACAACCAAACAAACAATCCGAAAACATAACCTTCTTGGTGGAGGTAAAAAGCAAAAAGGAGTTGATGGACCATATTTGAGATGTTCTGATAAAAAAGGTACAGAAGTCCTTACACGTTTTATCAGAAATAAGCACCTTGGTATAAACTATTGGTACAGGAGAAAAACTTATTTGCTAAGAATAAAAGAAACTGCAATTACATCATAGTGGATGATGAAGCTCTTCTCTGCAGAAGTTTCATTTGTAAAGATGAAGTTGAACAGGGTGAAGTATGAGTTATATAAATAATGTCTTAAGGATGTGTTATCAAGGGCAATGAAAGCCGAGAAGCACTCCAGCTCCTCTTCAAGGTGGCTTAGCATGCGGCTCTCAAAGCTTAGCACTGCGCTGACACCATTTTCATAGCCTTTACATATTGTCCCATTCAGTCGACCTTTCTTAAGCAACGGGTTGACACCTCGCATATGAATCACCAACATCAACTTTATGGCTCTCTCCTGTGAATACATTTTGAACATTAGGCCGGGGATATTTCTTTTACGACGGCTCGACTCAGAATGATATTAGGTTATTAATTATTCTAGTCGCTCCTCATTTGCTGCCATCCTGACACGAGCAGCCATCTATCAAGACTTGTAGTTGGGGTAAAAAGAGAGATGGAGACCCATCTGTTGGGCATTCATAATACATCCATTTTCTCTGGGGAGTCAATGGCTGGCCAAAACACTGAACGATCGCACCACTGATGCCACCGTGGTGCCAGCCATCGTTGACCATCTGATGCCCAAAGCAATATCCAAGAATTCTATGTCTGCAAAGTGAAGAATTAATTGAGATTTCTGCTTGCAGAGCTGGAGCGAACTGATTAAATGTGATCACTTCTTATCACACACTTCATCAACTCTGCCTGTTCACACACACACACACACACACACACACACACACACACACACACACACACACACATGCAAACAAGAGGCATTGTGATACACACATTTTCAGATTCATTGCAACATTTCAATTAGAGTTTAGGGCTGAAACTAACAATGATTTCTTTGATCAGTTAATCTGCAGATTTGTTTCCCATTTAATCAATGAATTGTCTCGTCTATAAAAAGTTATAAAACATTAAAGAAATACTATTTACAATTTCTCTGAGCTTGTTTTGTCCTGTTTTGCTTGTTTTGAGATAATAAATGTACTGTCATAGATGACAAATAGTAGCAAATCCTCACATTTGAGAAGCTGAAACCGGGGAAATACTTTGCACTTTTGCTTGAAATATCACCTAAACAATGAATCAGTTATGAAAATAATTAATTTTCTCTAATAGGAGGCAGCTCTGGCTCAGTCCATGGGGACTTGGCTTGGGAACCGGAGAGTCGCCAGTTCAAGTCCCCAGAGAGACCAAGTGAGGAGTGTGGACTGGTAGCTGGAAAGGTTCCAGTTCGCCTCTTGGGCACAGAACCCTCAACTGTTCGGGCGCTGTTCTGTGAGGCAGCCCCCTCACTCTGACAGCTCCCCATACATTAATGCATGTGTTAAGAGAGGTGAAGTCCCTCCCCTTCAGGTGGACCACCATGGGACCTTATTTCAGAAAAAATATGAACGGTAGTCGACAGCGAGAGCCAAATATTTTTTTGATCTCCTTTGAATTGTGCCATGAATCACACATATGATGTTTGTCAATTTAAAAGATCATTTTACAGGTCAAGAAATTTGCAGTTTGTTATAAAACTGCTGAAGTATAAGACTGTGAAAATATGTAATTAGAAAGACGACACACCCAAAAGCCATGAAAGGGACGTCTCTTTCACTGAAGCTACGATGTCTGTGTGTTTCCTACTGGGATGTAGTCACACGATCAACGGGTCTCGCTCGTTCTTTCTCTTCCTGGCTGATAAAAAGACTGGGAGTCGCTGGATATAACACATCAGGTGAGATAACATTTCATTTATGCGTGGAACATAAATAAGTAAGCTAGATAGCTAGTGCTGATGAATTGTACGAGACAAGAGATGTAGGTCACTGAGCAGTTTCACACAAAACTAAATGATATTACGACAAACCTACCACAAACTTTCTTGACTTGTAAAATTATGTTCTAAATTGACAAACATCATATGTGTGATTCATTGCGCAAATCAAATCGGTTAAAAAAAATATGTGTCTCTCTCCGTTGACTACCGAATATATTTTCTTTTCGAAATAAGGTCCCATGGGGTCCACCTGAAGGGGAGGGACTTCACCTCTCTGTATGTCCTGCTTTTGCATGTGTGTATTTGGGCCGGTGTGTAAGAAAATATATAACGGAGTGAAAAAAAATAATTTTCGCTTACATGGTTTAATAAAAAGTATATTAATTTTCACTTAATTAATTAATCAACTTATTTCTGCAGTTCTATTAGAGCACAGTACCAAGGTAACTGCTGGATAAATATAGCCAGTGTGTGTACAAAGAGAGTTATAGGAACAAAAAGCTACATTTAGAATTTTAAATCTGACACTGGAGAGGAGACAAAGGATAAAGTGTTTCTTTTCAGGCTATATTATATTATAGTGTGTTTTATACCAAAGGTTAAATAAAACATGCACTCTTGAAAAGGTAATTGAAACTCTTGCTCATTACATATTCATAATGACCTGTCAAAAGCGATAAAAATGAGACAATCTGGGGTACATCTTATGGAATGCAATGAAAAAATACAATGCTTCTATATTAATACTTGTCTAATTAAATCAAAGAAATATGCATAGACCAAACATTAATCATTACCAAAATAAAGATCTTTAATTCACCTCCCCCAAAACGCCACAAACCTGGGCGACCAAACTCGTCCCCAATGCTAGGCATATCCTCCCAAAGCACCGGCCCCATGCCAACCTCTCCCAACTCTCTAAACATTAGGGTCATTTTCACACTGGATTTAGCGAACAAAGAGGGTTTCAGTGGGCCTGCATCACATGCTGGGAGATGCGTTGTGGTTGTCACAAGTGTTCAGCGATATAGACAGTAAATTCTGACGTTATTTAGTGGTACTTTGCATATATTTAGGGGCTCTGTTGCTCCCTTTTTGTGCCCAGATTGGGTGCAGCTGTTTGCTCTCTTTGTTCCCATGCACAGAGACTATTTTCCATTTGTGAATTCCCTAAAAAACCACATACAGTACATTCACACTTCACCTGTAATATCATAAGTTTGTTGCCCTTCACATAAACATACAGCTACTTTTTGCTTTCAGTCATGAGATCATCAGCGTTAGAGTGACTCAGTTCAAGGGTGAGGCAACAAGCACAAACAGGCTCTGGGGAGGCAGGTGGTGTCAGTGAGCAGACTCAGTAAAAAAAATATAAAAAAAAAAATCAGAGAAACTTGAGAACTGAAGAGTCTCTGCGAGCCACTCCTGCTTTGCACTCCAACTCTAAAGTGAAGAAACAGGCTGAAAGGATAAGACTTGGAGTGGGAGGAGGCAAAGGCAAGCTTGCAAGAGGAAGCCAAGATGAAAGTAAATAAGAGTTTGGAAGTTTTTGGAAGCTGAGTAAATACCCTTGGTGCCTGTCAAGACTCTGTGGTGCTCTCTGTAGAGAACTCTGCTTTCATGCTCGTAGGCAAAAGCTGGCGATGGAAACACTTTATCATCCGATTGCAGCAATAAGTCACAGAAGGAGTAGCGAATAAACATAAACATACACAACGGGTTAAAGCACGGGAATTATTTATCTCATTAAGTATGCAAAGGCTGAAATTGTAAACTTACATCCACCAAAGTAGTGTCCACATGAGACTTCATTTACCACGGATATTTAGCTGCTATCCTGGAGTTGAAGCTCATCGTGTTGTGTTTGGTTAAACGGAGTAGGGCTGCCGACGATTATTTTCATTACGATTAATTTGCATATTATTTTCTTGCATAGTCGATTCATTGCGCCATCTACGAAATGTCATCAAATAGTGAAAAAAAAGTCAATCACAATTTCCAAAGAGCCCAAGATAACGTCTTCAAATTGCTTGTTTTGTTCGACCAATACTGCAAAAGCAAAGGCATTCAGTTAAGCATAATTTGTAGAGCTGCAACGATTAACCGCTTAATTAATTAGTTATCAACTATTTTGATAATCGATTAATTAGCTTGATTATTTTTTTAAGAAAAAAATAAAAATTCTCTGATTCAAATCTTCTTAAACGTGAATATTTTCTGTAGGGCTGTCAAATACACAATTACGCAAATTCATTTTAACACCACAAATTAACGCATTAACGCAACTCACGATTTTTAGGTTGTAACAGGCTCAGTTTGAAAACTGGAGTGAAGATACTGGTATATTATAAAACTACAAAAACCTAAGGAATCCATTGGTACCAACCATGTCATACTACCACGATTAACTTTGGGCAATCATGTAATTAATCATGATTAAATATTTGAATAAATTGACAGCCCTAATTTTCTGGTTTCTTTACTCCTCTATGACAGTAAACTGAATATCTTTGAGTTGTGGACAAAACAAGACATTTGAGGACGTCATCTTGGGCTTTGGGGAACACTGATTGACATGTTTCACCATTTTCTGACATTTTATAGACCAAACAACTAATTGATTAATCAAGAAAATTATCAACAGATTATTTGACAATGAAAATAATCATTAATTGCAGCCCTAATAATTTGACAGAAAAAAAGCTGCAACCAGTGAATGCGAGACACTATTGCTTGAAAAATATCCGAAACAATTAATGAAATATTAAAATAGCAGCCGATTACTTTCCTGTTGATCATTTAATCGACAAATCAACTAAATGTTTTAGCTCTAAAACGGAGTAGGTCTGTCTAAACCAAATTAAACCAAAAAACAAACAGTAACTTCCCGACTCGCCCGACCCAGAAAGATAAAACGCCTACTTGGAGTGCAGGAAAACATATTTTGTCTTTGAGAGGACAGAGGATGAGCACTCTTGCAGAACAAGACAACTGACACGAGAACACGTCCTACCGGCCTCTGTGTATCTGACGAACAGCTCTGAACTTGTTGGTAGCACAGACACCTCGGTGTGAGCTCTGGAAAAGCAGAGGGCTGCGCCCCAGCTGCCTTTCACATGAAGACAAGACTTGCATCTTCAGAACCTTGTTAGTTCTCTGAAAAGGCCACCGACTAGTTTGGAATATTAAGCAGCTCATGCTGTCGGAAATCAAAAGGATTTTGGAAGAGAGTGGGAAGCTTCAAAAAGGCTTTGATGGTATATATCGCTCAATCTCCTGCAGATATGACGGAATGAGGAAATAAAGACAGGGGAACAAAGGGCTTCACAGAGAGGAGGGCGGCGTGGAAGAGGTTCTCTCAGAATTCTGCATATGCATATATCATTATGCCTCAATCAGCTCTTAAAATGTCAAGACTTCTGACTGAGAGACACGTGAGAGACAGAAATAGAAAAAAAAAAGAAGAAAGTGGGACACCATACTATTTCAGGTCATTTATCATATCAGGCACACTCAAGTATGGCAGTTGTCTCACTTCCAGTAATGTCCAAATACAGACCACATTTACCACATTAATAATGAATGAAGCCGATTTTGGGCCTGGTCACCCTCCTGACAATCGTCAGCAAAGCCCCAATTTTTTTTATGGTTCTAAAGATTATCTTTCCAGATATTCTTGTGGTGTGAGGTACGTTAAGAGTGTTTTTACATCCCCCGATCGGCACAAAAGTCCATCCTGGCCACTTCAATTTCAAAACGTAAATATTAGGGCTGTCAATCGATTAAAATATTTGATCGTGATTAATCGCGAATTAATCACACATTTTTTATCTGTTCAAAATGTACCTTAAAGGGAGATTTGTCAAGTATTTAATACTCTCATCAACACGGGAGTGGGCAAATATGCTTGCTTTATGCAAATGTGTTTATAAATGTACTATTGGAAATCAATAAACAACACAAAACAATGACAAGTATAGTCCAGAAACCCTCACAGGTACTGTATTTAGCATAAAACATATGCTCAAATTTTAACATGGCAAACTGCAGCCCAACAGGCAAAAACAGCTGTCAGTGTGTCAGTGTGCTGACTTGACTATGACTTGCCCCAAACTGCATGTGATTATCATAAAGTGGGCATGTCTGTAAAGGGGAGACTCATGGGTAGCCATCATGGATGTATTAAAAGAACTGGATACAGCGCTGGAGGCGGGGCCCCGGTCATTGCTATGAGAGTTGCTCATTGGCGCATGAAGCCAAAATGGCTCGACTTCCGCCTGGAAAAGTACCCGTATCTTCGTGGTTCTCGGGCATATGGGACATGCGCAGTAGCGTCCGCTCGGTCACATGACTTGGTCACGGGGTCCTAACGTCACGCCGTCGTCACGGCTTGGTCTCACTCACACGAACGGAGGAAGGGAAATAACTCTGGATTCAGCTATTAGTGCGTTTTACAACTTTAAAAACTTAATTTTTTAAATAAGGGCTATTAGAGTGTATTAGTGTTCGTACTGGAAAGTTGATTCACCTAAAAAAAAATTATCCACTGAGTTACAGACGTCTGTTTCCCAATGTAAGTCTATGGGAAAAAGTCTTTTTGGGCCCAATGCATCACGTGACTGACACGGAAGTTGCAGTACCGCCGTTTGTCCACTACGAAAGTCCGGATCGACGACCGGCGCACTTCCTGGGGGCTTGGTACCCATGAGAACCCATTTCATTCACATACCTTGAGGTCAGAGGTCAAGGGACCCCTTTGAAAATGGCAATGCCAGTTTTTCCTCGCCAAAATTTAGTGCAAGTTTGGATCGTTATTTAACCTCCTTCTAGACAAGCTTTTATGATATGGTTGGTACCAGTGGATTTCTTAGTTTCATATGATGCCAGTATCTTCACTCTAGCTTTAAAACTGAGCCCGCTGCAACCTCTGAAACATCGATTGCGTTTATTCGTTAAAGAAATTAGTGTCGTTAAAACAATTTTGCATTAACGCGTTATTATCTTGTTAACTTTGACAGCCCAGTAAATATTAAACATTTATGATGGGATATCCTGCTGTGTGTGGGGAACCCTGAGGACAACCGATGTGGAAAAGAACGATAGCCAATTGGGAACTAAGCTGACTAAGGAAGGAGGGACAACAACTGCCGTCATGGCGACCGCGGCTAATGCAAAACACAAAGCATAAAGTAGTAGAAAGATGGACTCAGAAATGGAGGACTAACTTGTTGATTAGTGGCAACAACACGTGTTTATTTAACGTGTCTCAATGGTTTCATCCATATTTTTTCTTTATTTCTTCGTGAATTTTCAGTACCAAGTAATGCAAAAACTAACTCTGCTGTTGTCCGCCATGTTTGTTTACACTAAAGTTTTTCACTAACGTTTGATTGCGAGAGATTTTGCGAGATTTTCGTTTTTTTTTTTTTAGTCGGGACTCTTGTTCATGAATGGAATCTGTTAGTGTGTGCTGTTTTGGCCAAATTGTTGCTCACCACACACTATAGGAACGGAACTATTAAAGTTATCATAACATGTTGTTATGTGTGGGGTCTCTCACATTTTCAATATCTGTTAAGATTTGAAAAATCTTTTAGTGTGAGCTAGCCTTAAAGCAGCAGTGGGTAGAAATGGAGCAAACATGATTAAAAAAAGTTAGTTTTATAAAACGGTCACTATATCCTGACAGTAGTGCATGAGACAGGTAATCTGAAAAAAATCATGTGCCTCTGTGTCTTCCGGTGTCCTGTGGTGCTCCTAATGGCATCTGCAAGATTTCACAGACCGGAGGAAAACAACCAATCAGAGCCCAGCTGGAGTCTGCCGTCCAGCTGGCGTCTCTGAGCAGCTGTCAATCACTCACAAATTCTGATCAAACGGTCAAACTAGGCAGCGCTGATCAAATATGAATGAAGATTCTGTTACTGTAGTGTAGAGCCTATTTCTCGCGTAAAATGTTTTCAGAAACATCTTGTAGTGTCAGCCCTGTGATAGACTGGTGACCTGTCCAGGGTGTACCCCGCCTTCGCCCCAATGTGAGCTGGGATCGGCTTCAACTAAACAATACACAGTTCCTGTCTGAAAGCCCTTCTGAGAATGAGAGCTTATATATTTTATATATATCCTGAAATATTGCCCTCATCACTGACCTAATTGATAACACCCTTACAACAACCTCAATAGCCTAATTTTTTCATCAAACCTCTAACAACAATATGATTGTCAGTTTTCATAAACACAATAAAACTAACACTGACTATCATATGGATAATTATACAAATAATAATGGTCACAATGTAAATAACTGTAAAAAACACATTGGTTGAAGTATAGAAGCAAAGAGGCGAAACTCTGGTGCTTTTTTGACAACAGCCGCTAGAGTCTGTGGCCATGACTGTATAAAAAGACATCTGTAAATAAGAGTATTTTTTTTTTTTTTTTTTAAATCAACTTCCCAGTATTAACACTTACATAATCCTCATTTAAATCATTATGTCCTAAAAGTTGTAAAATGAACGAATAGCTGAATCCAGAGTTATTTTCCTCGGCATAATGAACCTACATCAGACCCACTGGACTGAACCGCCCTGCACGCTCATATGCCAGCTTCCTGCTAGCTGTATGTGGCTGTAATAATGGATATATTGGCTGTAATTCATCCCTTTTATTATCTTATAATACACCCATGGGCTGTATGCTGTAAGCCTGTACCGTAGTGGATGTATTAACGTCTCTGTTCCCAAACAACCGGCTATCAGCCAGTAGCTAGTAGTGCTAGTAGCATGACATAAACAGAATTTAATGTAGTTGTAGGCTATTTACTAACACGCAGGGCAAAAGCACACAGGACACAACCTCTTAAACATCCATGGTCTGTGGTCTATTGGACATCGATTTTGGAGGTCCTTGACATGAAAAAGTTTGAGATTGTCTCAAAATCTGTGTGCTGAATTTTTCTAACTTCCATTTATGTCCATCGCTCACTTTATGCTCCTCTGGGCTGCGGCCGGGCAAAAAAGTCCAATAATTAAATAAGTAAGTAAGTAAATAGTTATAATAGTATACATATTTATAATATTTTTATTTTTCAACACAGGCCATTTCTGTAGAGACATTAAAATTATGACAATACAATAGAAATAATTTTGTTTTACTTTTGTACGGCACTTTGTAGGCGGACGTTTTACTTGCGTCCGGTAGTTGCTTTCAGTCCAAAATGACAGGCCGGCTCCTGACGTTGTAATGGAACGAACATTTGGCTTATACGTTCTTTGCTAACAGATAAGGCACCATGGATTAATCAAGCCTGGCTGCTAGCCTGGTCTGAAGCAGGCTAGCTGCACAGAATAAATCTCCATGGCAACTTATGTGCCACTGCTTTCATGAAACCGAGTCGTGGCTAAATTCAGACTGTCCAGGATAACTGGAAAATCCCGGCTTAATCTGCTATCTAGGTTTTGTGAAACAGACCTCCGAATATGTGAGTGTGTTTGTGTGTGTCTGTTGTGCTTCTGTCAGTAATTAACAGTTATAGAGCGTCCACATCCGCAATAAAACTTAAAGTCAAACAAAAGATCCACAAAGTGTGCTGATTGCTGTTAAATTTAATTGTCAAAGAAACATCACAAAGCACAACAAGCAATATATAAAGACACAAACACATTCATCAATCACACAAAAAAGGAAATTTGAAAAAGAAATTATACAAGAACATATTCAATCCAATACATCACAAAGTTTCAGTGAAATGAAAAACATGAATCACAAAAATCATCCAAAAAGGACACAATTATCAAAGAAACAACTACATAGAAAACATAGAAAAGAAGAGAATAATGATAGTAGGCTATATTACTGTCCAAAAGGGTTTAAATGACAAAAACAAATGCAAACTGGTAGTTAATACCTACAACAGGTTGTGGGTATCAACCTGATTCGATCTACCAGTGCAGATCTTCTGTTTGACTTTTACCCTCTGTCACTAATCAAACAATCACAATTACACATGTTGACTTGGCAAAACAAAACTTAGAAGGTCACGAACTGCAAGACAACTTTTTCAGAACATTTGCGAAAAGATCCTGGTGGGTCTTTAAAAGAAGCAATTTACAACAAAAATCTAAAAAGCAATAGACCACAACAGAAAACAGTATATTTCTGTGCATGTACTGTATTTAACATCTTCACATTTGACAATGTTTGATTTGTTTTGCTGTTAATATGCACAAACACGAGTTAAAACTTCAACAAATAAATCTCACTTTAATTAAAATTTGCATGGATGTAAATTAAGTACACACATTTTGTTCTTAGTTTGAATTGTATTAACACCAAAAATGTAACAAACTGTTTTGTTATTGCTGGGTCAAGATAGGGTAAAAATATGTGGTGCTGCAACTAATGATTATTTTCAGGATGAATTGATCTACTGACAATCTACTGGTTCTTTTGTTAATTACCTGCTCAACCGCTACCGCTAGCAGACCTCAGTCCTGATAATTGTGCTACTATAATGCATAAAGTTGGCAAATTGCAGGTCAGGTTCGGGTGGTTGATTATCGCATAATTTTGCGGGTCAGGAGGTGCGGATTGGCTCTCATAATGGGTCGGGTGTGTGAGCGTGATAAAAAACCCCGACCTGCGCATCACTACTGGCTACTGTCCAAAGCAAGAAACAACTGTAAGAATCCCAATTTGAACTAGAAACCTCGATCTGAGTGCTATGATATAGGCAGAGTAAAACACCCAGTAGTATTAATAAGTAGGCAGATTTTGTTACATACTTATCTAACTTAGTTTTTTAGCACTCTCCCTCTTTGCCTTCTTTGTCTCCTCCGTCAGTGGGGCTCTTTTGCCGCGTAGAGATTCCACAGTTAACACATTTCCGCTACCTGGGGATAGCTACTAGTATAAGCTATTTTGTTGAGATGTAAGCTATTTTGTTGACTTGCCCCTTAGCGAAATGCTCTCTGGTAAGCAGTGATGCAATGTATGTCTAGGTGTTTATTGTGAAAGGTAAGAACGAAAGGAGTGACGCTGTAATGTGCTGCCATTGACAATGTGGGAGGCAATTATGAGTGTGCTGTCTTTGTTCAGGCTACAGAGCCTCTGTTTTATTATTTCATTACCTTGATAAGTATAGGTGCAACTCAAGTCTTATCCTCTTCCTTTGTACCGTAAATCAAGCCTCGATTTTCCCGGGAGAGCATAACTGGTGGAAGACAGAATTGCATAGTGAAAGCGAGGCTTTTATGGAACCGATCTTAATGCCGATGGTGCCATTATTCTATAGCCATTATATTGTGCAATCAACATTTCCCTCATAATGATAAGCTAAAGCAAGACATTTGTCTGTTACCACTTTAAGGTGAGTGAACCGAAAGAACCAAACTAAACTAACCTGCTGATGGCAGAGTGAATGAACCATGTTGGTTGATTAGATTGTAGAGGTTGTTCTTGATGTTTGAAAAATGACTCTTTAAACCTGATATTGGTTTATATTTTGAGAAAACATGATTTATATAAGCCTTAATAAAATCGGGATATGTACAGATGTCATTGCCATCCACCACCTCGTGACGAACTGCTTCACAGGTTGATTTTTTCTCACTATCTTCAATAACACAACCTGGTTTACGGCACTGGTGTAAAAAAAAAGAGCATGCCATTTCTTGATATGTGTATGTAGTAGTACTGGTCTTGTGAGTCTTGTATTTCTCAAGCAGATGATCCAGGTCCAGCAAATGCGTACTGATGGCAGCTTCGATTGTATGGACATAGTCTGATGCACGTCTGCCAGTCTGAATATTCAGCCGAGCGTCATGGATCAACATCTGGAGGTGGAAGGAGGCTCCGTTGACCCAGATTTTGAACCCACGGGTACTCATCTGTCCGTCATGCATCATAGAGTTTCTGAGGATGGTGAGATGGTTGCTCAGCTGAACTTCTAGTCTCCGTATTTCTTCCCGTAATTGTCGGTCATTGTTCATGAACATGCGATGGCGTCTCAGATACTCTGACATTGTGTCCCGGACACTTGAGGCTTTCTCTTCACCAAATACACGCTGGAGCATGCTGTACGAATCATCCTTTGTTTGAGTGCCGCCCATCATGAATAACTCCATGATGATGGAAATCACCAGTGCTCCAAGTCCAACAGCATTTGGGACTAAAGTCAACGAACTCAAACCAGATCCCAACTTCTCGATGTAGCCTGGAACCTGGTTCAACAGCTTATCAGAGTAAACCTGCAGCACAGCGTTTGAGTCGATACCAGAATATCTCAGCAGAGACTCATCTATGCCTACATCTGGTAAGACGCATGGCTGCTGTAAATTAGCTTGATAAAACTCAAGAGAAAACCTGGTATAGTCCTCTTGTGAGTATGAGGAGGTTCCAGAGCCCATGTTGTTCCACTCGATCTGTGAGACTCACACAAAGTGCAAATGTACCACGACCAACAGAACACCAGGTAATCAGAATCAGAATGAATTGAGATGAAACCCATTCAGCTCCCTCAAATATAACCAGGATGACAACACCAGCAACCAATAGGGCCTCTGGAAAGTTAGGCGTTTGTGTTGACTTTTCTCTAAAGTCCCAGTGTGTCCAAGGTCCAGAAAAACAAATTGTGCCCCATGCTTTTTACATGTATAGTTTACCATTCAAACTCAAACCACATAAACTGATTGCCGATTGTTTCCTTATGTGCATTTTAAGTGTTTTATATGCTGAAAAAAGGAAAACCTTCTCAGAATCCATCTCAGAAACAGGCCGAAGCCAAACACATAAACAGGATATTGGCTAACCCACTTCAGCATTTATAATATATACAGGATGTGGTGAATAGTTTGTTAGATATTGAAATCTTTGACTTGTATTTCTGTCTTATCTGTGGTATGGAAATAGTGCTATATATCAAATACAGACTGGACCTTAAAGCATTGGATTTACATTTTTGATAACATTATATGTCAAGTTATTACATTGTATAAAAAGTTTAGGGATGCACAAAAAGTTATTACATTATGCAAGAAAGATATTGATGTTTCCAACAGACTGAACACCAGGTAATTCAGAATGTATAAAGATATGAAGATATGAATCAATATTCTGTTACTGTAATGTCTATTTCTCTCCTCAAATGTTTTCAGAAACATCTTGTCGTGTACTGTTTAGCTGTAAAATGAGAAAGTTTGTGTCCCGGCAGCCATGTTGAGATCAGTTGAGGAAATACCAAGCACCGCCCACCAGCCGGAGCAAATTTTCTCATTATACAGCTAAACAGTACACTACAAGATGTTTCTGAAAACATTTGAGGAGAGAAATAGGCATTACAGTAGCAGAATATTTGATCAGCGCGGCCTAGTTTGAACATTTGATCGGAGTTTGTGAGTGATTGACAGCTGCCTCCGTTGAATGAACAGCCAGTAGGAATGCTCTCTCTCTCTAGATTTTTTAAAGCCTGAAAACAGAGCCATGAGGAGGTGCAGAAGTCTAGTTTTATCTCAGAAAACTTGAATTACAATATGCTGAAAGGTTATTATGGAGTTTTTGCCCAGTGATGCCAAAAACGTTCTGCCTACCCTCGCTTTAAGTTACATGTCGGCGCTATAATGCCTGGCATCACTGCTTCTTTACTCTGCGTTGAAAAGGAAGCATCTGTAGATATGGAAACCCTATTGTACAGATTCACTTTCTGTTTCCGTTCTGTGCTCTGCTGGGAGAGGGAACAGTAATGAGGATGTGGGGATGGAAAGATCCTGTTTCTTTATGAGGAAAAGGAGGGGATAGAGGCAGGAAGCAGAGCAGAAAGCGTTGTTATGATTTCTGTGTGGGAGAGGAAGCGTTTCATCCAATTCTCTCTGGAGGAATCTGAGGTCAGGTTCCTAATGAAATGATTGGACCACCGGCGGTCTTTGCAGGAATAATTACAGAAACAGCGACTTCCCGCTGAAAGATTTAAAGACATAAAGACACGCTGTGCTTTTTCTTGGCTTAGCCAAACATGTTGATTTAATAACGGCACTCCTGTTGCAGTGAGAAAATTAACCACTTTGCAAGGAGATTAGATTTAGCCTGATATCATGTCTCAGGCGATTCGTCCTTCCTTCAGTCACAGAACAAAATAGGTTGTTGCCCTTGAGGCTTCCAGTCTTTGGTTAAAACATATCAGACTTCCATATTCAATTTGAGAAAGAAAAGTCAAGACCTAATGAATCACAGTAGAGCTAATCAAGACAGAGTCTGTTGTGAGATTTAATATGTACAGCACCTTGGCTCAGCGAGCTGAAGAATTTACCAGCAACAAGGTTGAACGTCTGGCAACGGGAGAGGTAAATGGCTCTTTCTCGCTGACCTTGTCTTTGCTGTATTCTGCAGGGTTACCAGTAAGTGGCCTTTCCAAGCAAATTATTACTCCAGTCAGGGCGGCACTGTCCTGTCAGTCTGATGTTTTCTCTCTTCCCCTGTAATTGCTCTTCTATAAATCCCTTCAACCTCTCTGTAGCTCTCAGGCCATTTCTTTCCCTTTCAGTTTATCCTTCCGTCATATGTGTTTGTATGATCACACAGGGATATGTTAAGGGCATTAAAGGGACAGTTCAGGTGTTTTGAAGTGGGGTTGTGTGAGGTTCTTATTCATAGCTAGTGTATTACCTACAGTAGATGACGGTCGGCACGCCCCCAGTTTGGAGAGGCAGACAGGAGTTACCTCACAGGAGCAAAGTAATGTACTGCAACGGACAGGGCCGACAGCAAAACGTATTTTAGACACCTAAAAGAAAGGCTCACCTAAAAAAAAAAAATCAGTATCAGTTTAAATGTACGCTATATTTAGAATATTTTCATAACTTTACCTCGCAGTCAGACAGCCCTTTCCAACAGGGAACTGAAGCTGTTATATATATATATCTACGCTCTCGCCAAAGCCACCAGACTCCATTGAAAAAACTGTAATTTTACATCGCAGAACACAGCAAGTTGGGTGAGGCAACAAGCACAAACAGGCTCTGGGGAGGAAGGTGGAGTCAGTGCGCAAACGCAGTAAAAAAACAGAAAAACCTGAAAACTGAAGCGTCTCTGGGAGCCACTCCTGCTTTGCACTCTCCAAATCTAAAGTGTTTGTGTTGTGTATTGACTTTGGTTGGCTCAGATTCACAAACACAAACAAACAAACGAACCGATTGAGGCAGCAGTAGACCAGCAATTCCTGTGTTCTGCAAGGTAAAATTACTATTTTTTTCAATGGAGTCTGGTTGCTTTGGCGAGAGCATAGATAACGGCTTCAGTTCCCTGTTGGAAACACAGACTGTATAGCTGTCTCACTGTAAGGTACACCAGCAAAAATATTAGTGTTCACTTAAACTGATATTGATTTTTTTAGGTGAGCCTTTCTTTTAGGTGGCTAAAATATGTTTTGCTGCCGGCCCCGTCCACAGCAGTACATTGCTTTGCTTCCGTGCGGTAACTCCTGTCTGCTTCTTCAAACTGGGGGCGTGCCGACTGTCATCTACTGTAGGTAATACACTGACTATGGATGAGTACCTCATACAACCCCACTTCAAAAACACCTGAACTATCCCTTTAAGGGTATTATACTTGGTGATTCAGGAATGTTATCTTCTAATTTTACAGACTGTACAACAAGGCCATGCCAATTCTTTGACACTGTTCACAAGTCTATCAGCTTGTTACTCAGTTTGTGACCCAGAACGTCCATGTGGCTTGGCCGTAACACTTCTGCCATGGTCCAAATGTCCACTGGAAGCATTTCAGAAGTGGAGCATCTGAAGAAGTCTCTTTCTCTCTCTGTGTATTTTAACACCGTGATTAGTTATCTTTAATATAATCATACACACATGACATTTTCATTCATTTCAGCGTTCCTATTGGCAGTGCGAATGAAAGCCCTTGAAGGTATGTAGTTCTCTGGAGAGCTCCCCAGTGGGCAGTTCCTCTCAGTGAGTCCCCAGAACAGTTGGTCCGAAAACGCCTAATGATGCAAAAATCAAAGAAAAAGTGATCACTGTGCTTGGCTACTTTTTTTTCTTTATCTATGCAGTAGATACCTTTATCGCTGACAACCCATCTATATGTACAGTATCATTCCCTTATCCCACAAAAACAAGGCTCTTCCCTTGGATGTATAATCACAGTGTCCTTTTTACATTAGATGGATAAAGCGGGTGGAAGATATGACATTGAGATAGCCACGGTACATCAAATTCGTCATTGCCAACAGGGCTGTCAGAGCTGAGCTGAATGGCAAATGTGCTACTCAGGCATGGGATCTGGTATACAGTAGGTACGGGCGGTGGGGAAGCAGAGGAGAGGAGACATGCCTGTGCTTTGATGGTACAGCAAAGCCTATTTATTCAGCTGCACTTCTTCATATGTGGAGCTCTACGGAGACAGCACATTCACTCCCTTCTCTGCAGTCAGCATTCCCGCGGCTTATAGCCTTCAGCAGCATTCGTAATGAGAAGGCAGATGTAGAAATAAATGTAAAAGAAAAAAAAAAAGAGGATTTATTAAACTCACAAGAAAAAATAATGATCATGAACAGCTCATATAGTCTCCTCCTAGCTCGACACTCGAATTAACTAACACAAGAGATCACTGGAAGAGGGTAAATGGGGAGAACGTATTGATCCTGTTTCTTTATGAGGAAAAGGAGGGGATAGAGGCAGGAAGCAGAGCAGAAATCGTTGTTATGATTTCTGTGTGGGAGAGGAAGCGTTTCATCCAATTCTCTCTGGAGGAATCTGAGGTCAGGTTCCTAATGAAATGATTGGACCACCGGCGGTCTTTGCAGGAATAATTACAGAAACAGCGACTTCCCGCTGAAAGATTTAAAGACATAAAGACACGCTGTGCTTTTTCTTGGCTTAGCCAAACATGTTGATTTAATAACGGCACTCCTGTTGCAGTGAGAAAATTAACCACTTTGCAAGGAGATTAGATTTAGCCTGATATCATGTCTCAGGCGATTCGTCCTTCCTTCAGTCACAGAACAAAATAGGTTGTTGCCCTTGAGGCTTCCAGTCTTTGGTTAAAACATATCAGACTTCCATATTCAATTTGAGAAAGAAAAGTCAAGACCTAATGAATCACAGTAGAGCTAATCAAGACAGAGTCTGTTGTGAGATTTAATATGTACAGCACCTTGGCTCAGCGAGCTGAAGAATTTACCAGCAACAAGGTTGAACGTCTGGCAACGGGAGAGGTAAATGGCTCTTTCTCGCTGACCTTGTCTTTGCTGTATTCTGCAGGGTTACCAGTAAGTGGCCTTTCCAAGCAAATTATTACTCCAGTCAGGGCGGCACTGTCCTGTCAGTCTGATGTTTTCTCTCTTCCCCTGTAATTGCTCTTCTTTAAATCCCTTCAACCTCTCTGTAGCTCTCAGGCCATTTCTTTCCCTTTCAGTTTATCCTTCCGTCATATGTGTTTGTATGATCACACAGGGATATGTTAAGGGCATTAAAGGGACAGTTCAGGTGTTTTGAAGTGGGGTTGTGTGAGGTTCTTATTCATAGCTAGTGTATTACCTACAGTAGATGACGGTCGGCACGCCCCCAGTTTGGAGAGGCAGACAGGAGTTACCTCACAGGAGCAAAGTAATGTACTGCTGCGGACGGGGCCGACAGCAAAACGTATTTTAGACACCTAAAAGAAAGGCTCACCTAAAAAAAAAAATCAGTATCAGTTTAAATGTACGCTATATTTAGAATATTTTCATAACTTTACCTCGCAGTCAGACAGCCCTTTCCAACAGGGAACTGAAGCTGTTATATATATATCTACGCTCTCGCCAAAGCCACCAGACTCCATTGAAAAAACGGCAATTTTACATCGCAGAACACAGCAAGTTGGGTGAGGCAACAAGCACAAACAGGCTCTGGGGAGGAAGGTGGAGTCAGTGCGCAAACGCAGTAAAAAAAACGAAAAACCTGAAAACTGAAGCGTCTCTGGGAGCCACTCCTGCTTTGCACTCTCCAAATCTAAAGTGTTTGTGTTGTGTATTGACTTTGGTTGGCTCAGATTCACAAACACAAACAAACAAACGAACCGATTGAGGCAGCAGTAGACCAGCAATTCCTGTGTTCTGCAAGGTAAAATTACTATTTTTTTCAATGGAGTCTGGTTGCTTTGGCGAGAGCATAGATAACGGCTTCAGTTCCCTGTTGGAAACACAGACTGTATAGCTGTCTCACGGTAAGGTACACCAGCAAAAACATTAGTGTTCACTTAAACTGATATTGATTTTTTTAGGTGAGCCTTTCTTTTAGGTGGCTAAAATATGTTTTGCTGCCGGCCCCGTCCACAGCAGTACATTGCTTTGCTTCCGTGCGGTAACTCCTGTCTGCTTCTTCAAACTGGGGGCGTGCCGACTGTCATCTACTGTAGGTAATACACTGACTATGGATGAGTACCTCATACAACCCCACTTCAAAAACACCTGAACTATCCCTTTAAGGATATTATACTTGGTGATTCAGGAATGTAATCTTCTAATTTTACAGACTGTACAACAAGGCCATGCCAATTCTTTGACACTGTTCACAAGTCTATCAGCTTGTTACTCAGTTTGTAACCCAGAACGTCCATGTGGCTTGGCCGTAACACTTCTGCCATGGTCCAAATGTCCACTGGAAGCATTTCAGAAGTGGAGCATCTGAAGAAGTCTCTTTCTCTCTCTGTGTATTTTAACACCGTGATTAGTTATCTTTAATATAATCATACACACATGAAATTTTCATTCATTTCAGCGTTCCTATTGGCAGTGCGAATGAAAGCCCTTGAAGGTATGTAGTTCTCTGGAGAGCTCCCCAGTGGGCAGTTCCTCTCAGTGAGTCCCCAGAACAGTTGGTCCGAAAACGCCTAATGATGCAAAAATCAAAGAAAAAGTGATCACTGTGCTTGGCTACTTTTTTTTCTTTATCTATGCAGTAGATACCTTTATCGCTGACAACCCATCTATATGTACAGTATCATTCCCTTATCCCACAAAAACAAGGCTCTTCCCTTGGATGTATAATCACAGTGTCCTTTTTACATTAGATGGATAAAGCGGGTGGAAGATATGACATTGAGATAGCCACGGTACATCAAATTCGTCATTGCCAACAGGGCTGTCAGAGCTGAGCTGAATGGCAAATGTGCTACTCAGGCATGGGATCTGGTATACAGTAGGTACGGGCGGTGGGGAAGCAGAGGAGAGGAGACATGCCTGTGCTTTGATGGTACAGCAAAGCCTATTTATTCAGCTGCACTTCTTCATATGTGGAGCTCTACGGAGACAGCACATTCACTCCCTTCTCTGCAGTCAGCATTCCCGCGGCTTATAGCCTTCAGCAGCCTTCGTAATGAGAAGGCAGATGTAGAAATAAATGTAAAAGAAAAAAAAAAAGAGGATTTATTAAACTCACAAGAAAAAATAATGATCATGAACAGCTCATATAGTCTCCTCCTAGCTCGACACTCGAATTAACTAACACAAGAGATCACTGGAAGAGGGTAAATGGAGGTGCTACATGCTATCAGACAGAAATTGTATAATTGTGGCTTCTACTTGTGGATTGGCCAAAACATTACAAGTGAATGATTTTTGAGTTTATTATTCTTAACAACCACTAATTTGAAGTCTTAAAAATTAGCTTTTGACCAATCAAAAGAGAAATTCTAAAATTGGTCTCAGTTATCCAAATTGTGATTTATCGAAATGTAAAACCTTCATCTCTTTTGAAGCCAATCTCTTTGTGTTTGCCTGATTGACTAAAGCCTGCTCAGAGCTTTGAGAACAAAGGCACTTTTACATCTCCTCTACCTCGCACAAGCCAGCACTGATTTACAGCACTCATCTGGGACTCTGCTGAGACTTACAAGTAGAACAACACTTTAATAACTCAATGAATGTTTGATTCTTGCTCGGGGCATCTACAGGCAATTTAGAGTTTCCAGTTCACCTGACCTACATGTCTTTGGTCTGTGGGAGGAAACAGGAGCACCCAGAGGAGACCCACTCATGGGGAGAACAAGCTACACCTCCACACAGATGGTTTTAGCCGTCTTGCTGTGAGGCAAACAGTGCTAAACACTGAGCAGCGGTCGCGTTAACTGAATATTTTCCGTCATTGACAGATTTTTTTTTTAAACAATGACGGAAAAATCTGAAGGCCGTCTTTCATTTTGACAGACTGGAGGCCTTGGAGCTCATCTGTGACTGCTATGGATCACAGAGTGGTGCCGGTGCAGCTGCGCCGCTGGTGCTTGCAGGATCGGGAAATCCCACATTCAGAGAGTTTGGTCGTTCCGGTCTACAGTGTGGCAGCATTTTTATTCAGCATTCGGCTGTACTTAGCTCCACCCTCTCGTGTCACTTCTGGTTGCAAAAAACAAGATGGCGACGGCCAAAATGCCAAACTTGAGGCTTCAAAATGGCAGTCCACAAACCATTGGGTGACGTCACGGTGACTACGTCCACTTCTTATATATAGTCTTCAATAATTTCCCAATTTGGGATCAATAAAGTACATCGATCTATCTATCTATCTATCTATCTATGACATCATGTAATTAACCAGATGAAATTAGATAAAATACCTCCTGACCCCTCTGGTGATTTAAGACAATGTCAAAAATTGCTAATTAGCTATATTGACTAATCAACTCTATTCTAACAGATTACATTTTTTTCTGTTCAGATGCATCAAAAGGAAGTCAAACACTTAAAGTGTGGGCTAAGTTGTTGGGCAAACAGAAACCCAGACAGTAATTTTAGCTCAACACCATAATTAACCAGACATGATGCAAATAGATCCTTATGTTGGCACAACAACAATTATCTCAAATATGCACAAATGAGCATCAAATCTTGAAAAACGTGCTAAGAAGTTGCAGTATCGCCAACATCGAGGAAAGGATCAGTCAAAGAAACACTGCAATAGCCAAATATAAACCTGATGATTCCATTTAGCTGCTTCAGTTTCAGGCTCCTGTTATTGTGCATGTTGGCTCACTGTCACGCTGTCAAGACTTAGTGCAACACTTGAATATACCAGAGCCATCATTAATGTCATAACTGTGCTTTTTCCTATTATGACAAGTAAGAATTTCTCCTGTGAAAAAAGCCCATTATATCTAACTCCTTGCTCATATTAAAAAGACTAAACAACTGAAAATGTTGGATAACCATGAGAGCAATCAATATCAGCCTTTTTGTTACAGTCAAAGCCTCACGTAAAAAATAGACCTCTCTCACTGTGGGCATTTCATACGAGCACAAGCACGGGTGTAATTAATAACCTTAATGGTGGCTCTGTTACAGTTAGTTGTTCCAGTAAGCTGTGTGAGGTGAAGTGGCTGAAAGATTGGGTAGTTTTACCATAAATCAACTCACAAATGGGGTCTCTTTTGACCCCAAGTAGTTTATCTTTATCTCAAGTTATTGGATTCTACCGAGTGTCCAGACATGAGGCTACAAAAGAGCCACGGTAAGACGCTGAAACTAGTGCTGATGAAGCAGCAAACACTGCTGGGACATCCTCCTCGCTTAATATGTCCAGCCGATCCAATAAAGACTTAACAGGTCTCTGGGGCCAAGGTCGCGCCTCCTACCTTAAAAGAAGGAAAACTTCATTTGCAAGCCTAATCAAGTGTGAATGTCACGGAGGCAGAGCAAAGGAGGGTCGTGTAAGGCTAATTTTGTTCAGGGAAGATGTGAGGGCTTCGCAGTCTCCCAGTTTTGCAATATTGGAGGGTGTTGAGTTGTAAAGATGGCTATTAAAACAATTAACTAAGACATCCTTTATCGACACTGGGTAGTAAGAGTGGATGGCTCTTATGAGAGTGGAGTAAAATGGCAGCCCAGAGACACCATTCAACATGCTTCAATTATCAAAGGTAGGCTTAAATTATTCTTCTGGCTGACTTTCCTGCTTTGCTGCTGCCGTTATAGATTATAATTTAGTCTTAATGCACATTTTTTGTAATATGTTTATATCATTTGTCACTGCCAATATAAATCCTACTCACTGTACATACAGTATATAGACATCTTCACATGTACATACTGTACATAATCATACAGTCCATGTTTTTCCATCCAGTATTTATTTTTTTTGCACTATTTGTATTGTTTACAACTTCCATAACACTTGACTTGATTATTATTATATTTTTTATTTTATTGTTGGTCATTTTTGTTCCTAGCTGTAATTTCTATTCTGTGTAAGTACATTGAGAGAGCAGCATAAAACCGGAGTCAAATTCCATGTATGTATGTACTTGGCAAAATAAACCTGATTCTGATTCTTTTACAAAGATCCAATAAAATAAATCACAGTACAGTGCTGCAACATACTTTTTAAAATGGGAGCAAGGCCGAAGCATGACTGTACCGTCATCACTGTCAACTGCTCAAACGTGCAAGTGTTCAGTAATGTTGTAGCCCCTACATAATGCAGGAGTCACTGTCGTTTGGAGACTTTTACTCTTCTGTTCCTATTTTAAATGTACAGGGGTATTAGTGAAAAATACCCATCATTAACTGTTTTAAACTACTTGCTTTGTCTGACCAACTGTCAAAAATGCAAAAATATTCTGTTTACTATCATATAAGACAAAGGAAAGCAGCAAATCTTCACATATGAGAAGCTGGAACCAGAGAATGTTTGGCATTTGTGCTTGAAAAGTGGCTCAAACAATTAATTGACTATCACAAATGGCACAGTTCCTGTCCAATTTCCTGCCGATCGATTATCCAACTCGCTTCAGCTCTGTGATGAATTCTCTCAAAATGAATCAAAATTTAATGCAAACTCAACACTTCCAGCAGCTGCTTTTTCATAAAAGGCCTTCTAGGGGAGCGTTACACAGGTTCCTGGTGATATTTTGGTCCAATTTGATTCTGGCTTATGACTATTATTCACTCAATTAATACCTAAATAAGGTAAAGGAAAGGAGACTTAATAATACCCTATTCAGACCAAAATGGTGATGTGGATCGAAACATGAGCACCAGAGAGCACTTTGAATTATTATTTATTCAAGTACATTGCCAGTACAGTTATGTGAAGACCTCACACCATTTTGCTCAGGTAGTTTCGTTTTGCCTCTTTTTGGCATTAAAGGTGCTAAATACGGATTGGGAGCATTTCTATTGCCTCTCAATGGCTCTCAACGTGGTAATGGTGAGCCGTGGCACGAAGCTAATGGTGCTAACAACGCTAAACAGTGCAAACAATGGCGAAAGTGCTGACAGAGATTACACTGTTTAACAGAGGGGGAACCGGTGGATGGGTGCTACCGTCAGTCAGGACGGTGTTATCAGCTGTAACCGCCATATGAAAGCAGTGCAGAGCGTAGGCCATTAGCTAGCCAGTGGGGCACGCTCACGTGCACTAAAAGCACAAGCAGCCGGCCCGGCTATGTCAACAAAGCACAGAGAAGCTCTGAATACTATTATTTTCTGAGGGAGAGCAACTTCATTCTCTGCTCAGGTAGACATTACTCCTCTATATCTTTACATAGCAAATAGTTGTTTGCTGCTATATTAGTGCTCTGGATATCGAATTTAGCACCTTTAAAGGAAAATTGAATTCCTGACTTTGTACAGCTGCGTTGGCTAACCAGCAAGTTGTCCTTGAGGTACATCACAAAGCAGTTACCTAAATGAGCTAATCCAGGGAGCTACTTCCTGTGTTTACTTTTGGTTGGACCAAGAGATGAGTGTTTAAAGTGATATGTGTAAAACTGAAGCTGTGTTCCAAATCTCTACAGCATGACTCATAGTCACAATGGCCACGATTTTGAGAATAAAACCCACCCAGGTAGAAAAATAGGGAAATTTTTACTATGCATAATGAATACTAAGTAGCAGAAAAAAATCTCTATTGGCACAAACACCAACAACCAAGGACGGAGTAGACAAACATGCCATTTGTGTAGCTGGTGGTGCCAAGATAAGGTTTCTTTTAACCTCAATTCCATTATGGGCTACAATTGTTTGAACAAGTGAATGACACAGGAAGTCTGTAGTGAGTAAAAACTGAAGTGAGAAGCATTCAGCTTGTCAGTATAACACAAGAGGCGTTATTAACTTTGGTTGCACAGAACACACACTGAGAGACAACACAGTGGCATCTCTATTTACTGCCATTGAATAGACACTTGCAAGTCTGCAAGAGACAGTTGTGGCTGAGAAGAACAGCACTACATTACTGGCTTCAATGTGTGGTTAACCCATGTGTATGAAGGGGCAGGGCAGTGGGATTCTTGGGTTCGGGTACTGACGCTGTTGTAACAGATAGGACAGAAGGCAAGCACTCCACACATGATCACGAGCCAGCCAACCAGAGGATCTCGCTCCCTGTAGAGTGTTACAATTCCTTGGAAAGCCTGTTTGGACCTACCAGCTCTTAATCCTGGCTACATCCACAATACAAAATCAGTGTTTTTTTTCTGAAAGAGTTGTTCACTGAAAGCCAAAATGTATGGTGAATAATGAGACGGGGGCATGTCTGTTGTCTGCGTGCCTGAGGGCAACTGTGGCCACGCTCTTTTGTTGTCGGGGGGTGGTTGGTATTTAGTATAGAGGAGGGGTATAGAGGAACGTGCCTGGGGGAGGGTTATGGCTCCAAAGTATGCAGACATAAGCTGTCTGCGTGTTGCCTTTGAAGCAGGCCATGGTTGGCCGTGCTGGGAGGGTCACAGGGCAAGGGTTTACAACAGCAATGTCCCACAGAGAGCCTGGACTCATCCAACCCCCTCAACCCACTGCCAAAAATTAACACACAATGTAGGCTGGGAAAACTAACAAAGGCGGCCATTATGAAGTGCTAGTTGGGTTGTGAACTTTTGAGTCTTCAGAAATTTAAAGTAGAACTAACTTTTCAAACCATGAAGTTCTACTGAGGACAAGCAGCTGATTAGTCTAATAGCATCAACATCAAGGGTTGTCAATCGATTATAATATTTGATTGCGATTAATCGCACGATTGTCCATAGTCAATCGTGATTAATCACAAATTAATTGCACATTTTTTATCTGCTCAAAATGTACCTCAAAGGGAGATTTGTCATGTTTTTAATACTCTTGTCAATATGGGAGTGAAAATATACTTGCTTTATGCAAACGTATGTATATATGTATTAATGGAAATCAATTAACAACACAAAACAATGACAAATATTGTCCAGAAACCCTCACAGGTACTGCATTTAGCATAACAAATATGCTCAAATCATAACATGGTAAACTGAAGCTCAACAGTCAACAACAGCTGTCAGTGTGTCAGTGTGCTGACTTGACTATGACTTGCCCCAAACTGCATGTGATTATCATAAAGTGGGCATGTCTTTAAAGGGGAGACTCGTGGGTACCCATAGAACCCATTTTCATTCACATATCTTGAGGTCAAATTGCATTAATGCATTAAAGAAATGAATGGTGTTAAAACGAATTTGCGTTAACATATTATTGCATTAACTTTGACAGCCCCATCAACAACATAAGATGGTAGGCCTAACTTTATCAGTGTGCTAAATGCAGTGTTTGCAATCAGCAGCTGTGTCCTAAAAATAAGGACAATCCAAGAGGGGTTGACAATGTCTCTAAACCATCATCAAGCTATTGCTTGCTAGAGAAAAAAAATCTATCTTCCAACCTTAATCGAGAAAATAATCGTCAGATTAATCAACAATGAAAATAATCATTAGTTGCAGCCCTAGTCTGGTCCTGGTATAATACAATTGAAACATCACCTGACAAATACTTCCTTTGTGAAGTTTATAATGTTGAATTTTTGTGAGATTGATCATGAACTTCATAGAGAAGACAAATGATCCTCCACCAGCCGGCTCATTAACACCAATATTAGATAGTTATCAGAGGCACTGTAACAATTATGTGCTTCAAGAGGTTTAGGCCTTAGGAACATGTCATGCATGCTGCCAAGACAGAGCAGCCGTTTGTCCATTAGCCTATTATTAAGCATCGGGACAATGTGGCTTTTTACTGCATTAGAGACAAAAATCTCAGCATGAGCAAGTTCAAGCAGCTACAGCAGTGAGCCAGACAGAAAATTACATCCTGTAGGAGACACATCAACGACATTTAGGCAAGCTGAAGGAAGATGGTATAACAGCTTGGCGCCAGCAACTTACAGTCCACAATAGCTCTTAGCTATTCTGTGAAATAGGTGCTATTCTGGTGGAAAAATAGGCAACAAATACAAGGCAACATTCTTCTTTTCTTTTCCACTTCAGTTGTCTTTGTGCTGTGAACCTTTGTTCCTCAACACATTAAAGATTTGCATTGCAAAATTGCCTTTAATATAGCACTTTATTTTCAATGGAAGCACCTACAGTATGTTGAGAGGAAGGGGAAGTTGACACGGAGCAGCAGGTCCAAGTTGGGAGTGGTTTAGTGCCCAATGAGAGAGAAAACATCAGGCACTTCTTATTTTAAGCTGTGGATAGTAAAGACAATAACAGTATGGAATAAGATTTTTTTCTGTCGCTCTCGCTGAGAATGCCGCAACATGGACGAGGAACGGCTGATCAGGGCCGCCGACAGCATTGACGCTCAGTTATATGCATAGCGTTCACTAGTGAATCATTATTACGAGCTGCCTGGTGTCGAGAAATGTAACAGCCACCTCACTAATGGTTAAAACAAAACACAAGCACACAGCACAAAAGTGACAATTATGGAAACTATGGTAAATGTGGGCCGTCACTACAATATTTCAGTACGATGTCTCGTTTTGATCTGCTTCCGTTTGCCGTTTGTGTGTTTTTTAAATCTATCTCAATTGAAAAAAATTTAAAAAATAGGAACTGGCGTCCGACAAAAGTTCAACTCAGGTTAGAACACTCCAATAGAAAAGAATGTATTCACGCTGATTTTGTCGCTGACGCTCACTCGCGTCGCATCCAGTTAGGACATGGTGTTAGTTTTTTTGCTTACTTTGGAATTTCTTATATTTAATTGACAGGTGAATTTTACCCCATACCTTTCTGCAAAATTAGTTTTTTTCAGTAGAGCTGCTCTATAAGAAGACAATTTATATACTGTATCAGATAAAAGAAAAAAAATGTTATTCATGCTTTAACAATTGTCATATTTTTAAAATCTATTTGGTAAAAAAAAAAAAAATGGCATCACTTGAAGAATCTTTCTTGCTGCTGCTTGCAAACATCCTATAAATGACAATTTTCCCATCTGACTGGCTACTCAAGAAAATTGTGAAACTCTCTGCACAGGTCATCAGGAGGACTAAAGAGTCCCAGATGGGTCAGCCCACTGCTGGGAAGAAAACCCCATCCAAACACAGGTCATTGGTAAAGTGGATATAAAAAAGTCTGTTTTATCAATACCCAACATCCGCTCAGCAGACTATTCAAGTGAACCGCGGCATTAAGGGGTCTCAAAGGACCAACACAAACAAGACAGCAGATTTGACTGCTTCCATGCTAGACGGTGGGATGGGGTTGAGCAGGAAAGAAATGGCTAATTTAAAGAGGATTTTCTGGTCAACTTCAGCAAGAAAAGGAGCATCAACAGTAGAGCTGCCATCTGCCAGCTTGGTCACAAACAACCCACATCTGATAATCTCTCTTCTGCCACTAGGTGTGGGCAATATGGATCAAGTCTTATGTTGAGAATATGTGATTTATATCACAATGGTAATATACTGTATATCAGGAAATATAGAAGACGGAAGTTTATTTTGAAAGGACAGCATGCATGTAACGAGCGTATATTGACACGCCGTCCCTGACACGTCCAAAAGTAACGCAAGTGGGGCACCCAGTGCGTTGGTCTCCAATGCCGAGGGGCACTGACCAAACGGCATTATTTGACGAGTTGGGAGTGAGAAAGTGTTGGTTTTTTGGCTAATCCTGTGAATGAAGTAACTGACAAATCAACGTACTTCATCACACAGATGCAAAAATCCCCCTAAACCCAATAATGCAATAAAGCTGGCTAAAAATCTCCATAGTCTCATGGTAATACCAAATGGCATACCAAACCTCTCCCAACATCATTACAAAACTGGAACAAAGAAAAGGCGTGTACGTTTTAGTTACTATTATTCAGTCAGTGTGGGCAGCAAAAAGGCTCATAAACTGAATGTTGAGGACACAACAGAACAATAAAAGAAGTATAGTGTTAAATATTAAAATGTCTTCTGCTTATAATTTGGCAGCATTATCTCTTTTTGGGCTGCTGGTAGAAAACAGATGGGAAAGCCTCAGAGTGTGAGAAAAGACTCAGCCTCACGCAGACCTTTCCTTTAAAACTTAATTAGGATGATAAACACGCTCCAAAAAAAAGGTCTTGTAAACACAGATGGAAATAATGTTACATTTGCTTTGCATGTTCAGATAAGATTTTGTTTTTCCATCATCCAAAATGTATAATTAGTTGATAATAATAGACAGAAAATGACTGTACTTTTTAAGGCACAATTAGAAAAATTTAAAATATACAGAATCTAACACAATAAGGAGCAAGAGAGTGTGTATATTAGCTGGCATCTTATCCCACTGGTAGCAGCTAGAGCCATTAACTAAATATGATTTACATTGGTACCATCAGCTGGCTGAAGCACAGGAGGATTCATACAGAAGCTGGATCGCTCAGAAGACCTAAAGCCAAGTTCATACTACACGACTTTCAAAGTGGTCAGATCGCTGTACTGTTCACACTACACAACTTGCTGTCTTGTAATGGAGTCTTGAATTCGTTGTGGTTTTTACACTACATGACTGATCAGCGACAGGGGGTGACACACTACGAGATCTTTCACCGGGAGGAATCCCCGAGGATGTCTCCAAACTACGCTTTGTCACGAAAACACACGCGAGAAGTGAGACGGGCGTAGTCATGCTTGTTGATGTTGTCGTTGGCACACGTGTTCGCATAATAGCCCGTTTCCACACGTCTTTATATGCAGATCAGTCACCGCATTTTGAAATGCAACACATACAGTAAAGTTCCTATTGATACAGGTAACCCCTCCACCAGGTTTCCCCTCAACCTGTGTCTCGCGATCTCATTGGCTGATTGCTCATTCGCACAAAAAGGCGTATAAATGCCACGATGATGCTCAAGGCGTTTAGCGTGCAATAAGTACGCCTTTCTTGATTTCTATATGTCATTTGTACGCCATGTATCCCCGTACTGACTGCAATATAAACACATCCACGTATAAATGCTACGGTAAGAGTTAGTGGCGTAGTATAAAAAGCGAAAAAGAGCACTGATGGTGGGCGGGTGGTGAGGTGGATGAATCCGACAAACACCAGACTTTTAAACAGGAGACCCGTGTTCGAGACAGTTGTTCACCGGTGTTTTGTTTTGTAAGTTCATTAGTCACGTGACGATTGTCACATTTTTTTACTGACGTTAGCGACGTCTTTTCTTGTTTCCGTATGTGTTTTACTTTGGTCACTTACTTATTTTAAGCCCAAACTATGATGTTTTCCCTTACCCTAACTAAGTGATTTTCTTGCCTGAACCTAGATTAGTGATTTTTTTGCCTAAACCTAACTGAGGACATTTGTGCGGCGTATAAATGACACGCAAAAAGCAGCGTCCAGATATTTAGCCTGCTAGATATCTGGAATGTGTCTGCGAGGTATCGGCAAGCCTCTCGGCTTGCGTCTTTGAACAGTTCACACATATTGCCGGAGCGCCAATGTGCGAGCGCCGAACCAACGTGGATTTGCGTCTGATCTGGGGCTTTTGTACGGGAGCTCCAATAACTGTTGGCGAGTTGAAAATCAGGACTAAAGTTGTGTAGTGTGAACTAGGCATAAGTAACCACACAGCCACACAGTGACGAACGCTTAGATCTTAGCTCTTTATGCTGGTGGTTCAAGTTGAGACAGACATGTTTAGACTTGGCAAAGAGCTTAGGCATAACAGTATAATAATAGGTTATGATATTCTTTTACAGGCAACTTCCTAATTCAGAGAGCAGGTGAGAGAGCAATGGTCTCAGGTTTAAGGCTAGTAATTACAACAGTGTACACAGCAAAGGACTGAATATGCTACAAGTTGCATTCTACTTTTCTCCCACTCTGCAGTAAAAGTGCCACAGAAAAGGGGTAAAAATGAGTAGAGTTCAATATAAAACACTGTTACCATCTGACAGCTTTCTGTCCTCCTTTAAATGGACCACATATTTGAAACAAGAAAAGAGAATTTAAGCCACAAGGACACTTGACTGTTTCATGCAGTGTGGTGAAATGTGCTGATTAAGGGCACTCATCAGGGAACGGACTGAAATGGCTCTGTAAGGACAGACATCAACAGTATAAATCAAAGCGCAGCGACGTAAAACTAAACTTTGCCAAATTCAGCAGATAGCACAAGATAGGGCCCTATGTTTAATATTTACTGGAGATGACAGACTGAATGGGGGAAATAAAAAAAAACTGCAACTGTGACACATCTAATACCACAGAATCACAAGCTTTTGGTGAAATTGTGCAAGTAGACGCCGCCATTAAACAGGCTGTTCTCATACACCGTTTGCAGCTATACCGACGAAAAGTCAATCCACTGTAATTTGTATATATCCCACGAAATCAATATGTATGTAATCCACATAATTGTGAAACAGGAAGTATAAAGATCGCTGAGTAGGGCAGTCGGGGTGGATGGGTGGGTCAAAAAACAGCAGACTTTCGCCCAGGAGACCGGTGTTTGTGTCCCGTGTGAAACCAGAAGTCAACGCTGATTTAATTGTCACATAACTTCCGTACTTAAGTTACGACACTTCTGGAGTTATTTTAACCCAAACCATGATCTGATTCCTAAACCTAACTAAACAGTTTTTGTCATGTAACTTCCGTACTTAAATTACGGCACGTTCGGCGTGGTGTAACCACTTCCAGTGTGGGCGTACCTTAAAGCTTCAGTAGGCAGAAGGTTTTTGGCATCATTGGGCAAAAATTCCATTATAACCTTTTAGCATATTGTAATTCAAGTGTTCTGAGAGAAAACTAGACTTCTGCACCTCCTCATGCGTCTGTTTTCAGGCTTTAAAAAAATCTAGCCCTATGACGGGAGACTTTGGCCAATCACAGGTCATTTCAGAGAGAGAGCATTCCTATTGAGCGTTACTATTGGCTGTGCTCCGGCTGGTGGGCGGTGCTTGGTATTTCCTGAACTGATCTCAACATGGCTGCCAGGTCACAAACTTTCTCATTTTACAGCTAAACAGTACACTACAAGATGTTTCTAAAAACATTTGGGGCAAGAAATAGGCATTACAGTAACAGAATATTGATTCATATTTGATCAGCGCTGCCTGGTTTGACCGTTTGGTCTGAGTTTGCGAGTGATTGACAGGCGGCTCATAGACGGCAACGGGACAGCAGACTCCAGCTCAGCTGATTGGTTGTTTTCCTCCGGTCTGTGAAATCTTGCAGATACCATTAGGAACACCGAAGGACACAGAGGCACCAGATTTTTTTCAGATTACTTGTCTCATGCTCTTCTGTCAGGATATAGCGACTGTTTTATAAAAATAACTTTTTTTTAATCATATTTGCTCCAATTCTACCCACTGCAGCTTTAACCATGATCTTTTCCTAAACCTAACTAAGTAGTTCCCTGTGGAGATGGAAGCTTATTTTGAAAAGACTTGAGCAAAAATTGACGCTGGACATTCGTAGGAAAACGCACAAAAAATGAGGTAAGTTAGAATAAGTTTTGTAAGATATCATACGAACCTTTGTATGAGAATATGTTGCATTAAAAGACACCAAACAAAAGAGATCAGAACGGCATCTATAGGGCTGTGTGACTATGCCTGTATGTCCGTAAATTGAAGTATTGTGTGTCTTATACACAAACATAAATATGCATCAAGATAGGCAATGAAATCATAACATAATACAGTATATAAAACAGAACTGTAGTGTGAAAGTGGATTAAAAAACATCATGCTGCATGGTGTTTTCTGCTGGAGCAGTAACTTTTGAAGAGGTATATTCTGCACCACAGTAGGAAATGGCCTTAATAGATCTAAGAGGGGCGTATAGAGCTGTTGATCAATACCAGTGACTAAAGGATTACTTCGCCAGGTGCTGAGATTTATGGATTTCATAGCCCTTTGTTTGGGTCTAAATTAGTTGTTGGTATTTCAAGTTTAATTCAGAATCTCCTCTCTTCCTAATGAAGTATTACAACATATTATTCCATAGTGTTCACCTATATATACAATATTTTGCAGTAATATACTGTATTCTGTCTTTGCTGGGTGTTTATATCAACTCAGTGTTCTGATTAGCTGACTGCCTAATGTAATTAGCAAGCTGACAACTTCTGCCAGTGTTATTGCAATCTGCCACCACTCAAAAATAGTACAAACACACACTCTATGGAACAATGTTTTGTTTGTAAGTCTTTGTTAGAAAAATTTCTGGAAGCATTGTCTGGCTATGAAACCATATACCAAACTAAAAACCATCCACAAACATCATCTTCTTCTTCTTTCTATTCTCTGTTCCCACCGGCCAGCTGGTGCAAACTGGAGCACCAGTTTGTTTTAAGCAGCTTTAGTCAGTAAGTTTAAAGCAGTAATTCTGGGAGCCAACCTTTAAAAGATGCAAACCAGGAAATGAGCAATGGTTAAATCCGTTTTACACATTTACTGCTTAGAATTAGCACTATATTCTCAAATAATTTTTTGTGAAAAACTAACATAACAAAAACAGATGATGAAAAATCCTGGAAAAAGATGATGATAGGACCACACAAATGTCACATAAACTGGTTCTTTATCATATAATTATCCAGATGAATAAACAAACATATTAATGCAATTATTTTACATTAGTGTTTCATTTAAGAGTGTGAATATTTGCAGAATGTGTAGACAGGTGTGCAATCTGTGCAAATATACATAGGACCAAGTGTGTAAATAAGCGTGAAAAGGAAACACCAAGTATCAAGGTAAAGGTATTTATGCAAAAACACTCATTATTACACTAGCCTGTAAATGGGAATAAGATAACTATATCCAAACAGAAACGGCTCATTTAGATTGTTGGCACGGCTCACAGTGACACAATTCATCACCGATTTGAATGTATTTGATCACTGTGTTTATGTCTAGATGGATGTGTGGCAGCAAGCAGAATACATATTAATGACACTAAGGAATATGAAGAGCAATATTAAACATAAATAAATACATGAAAATGCATTTCTTATTCATTCATTCACCATGAAAACGACTGCTCTTCACTTCCACCTCTGAAATGCGAGTGTCTTCAACTCCCCTTTCCACTAGGGGAAAAAACTACTTTGCATCCGCTTCACTCCATTGCCTTTCTGGTTCATGTGTAAATTCAGAGCATCAAATGAAACCAGACAGAAACTTTTAGAAACGGTAGCCAGGCTGGCTGCCAGGGATCAATGCTGGTTGCCAAATCTGACAGAACGGCTGCCATAGAGTCATAGATTACAACCGGAGCAATAATGACTCGGGGTAATCGCACCCCATATTTCAGTTTAACTAAAGAGTACTAAATCTTATTAGAATTTTCCAGAGTTTCAACCGCATCTCACAGTTTTACTCAGTATTTCCAAGGTCAGGAAAGAGATCTCGTACTCAAATTAGTATCCTAAAATGAAAGGGTAAATTTCAGTACGAGGAATAATCATAGATAGTTGGTGCCTTCAAATGAAACTCGTGAGCTCATCTTTACAACACGGGAAGTTGTGAACACGATATACTTGCCGTTCAAGTGGTTAAGTCGTGAGAACACCGCTGCTAGGCAACGGCAATATTAACGTTACTGTCGGTGTTGTTGTTGGCACTTACTCACGTTGTTCCCTCCTATGTTGATCCTTGCTTGTGTTGTACGAACTCTCAGATGTACGTCGCTTTGGACAAAAGCGTCTGCTAAATGAAATTGTAGAATTGTAGAAATGTAGGTGTCTCGAAGCCACAGAGGCTAACAATTTAGCAAGCTAGCAAGCGGGTAACATAATTCAGCAAATGCAAAGGCACATTTTCCTCAAACCTATTGTATAATTATGCAGATAAACAATATTCGACTAAAATGACAATATAATAACTTATTATGTACCGAAAAATGAACTTCCATGGCCTCCGCCATTTCTGACAACGTCAACAAAAACGTCACAACTCGTGAACTCGGAGCTTTCAGAAACTTTCCACTTACGAGGTTGTGAATACCACAAGAGGGGGGCGTTAATATGGACTCTTCTCGTGAACACGGTAAACACGACCCCATTTCAAGGCACCATGTATATAAGAAGTAGACGTAGTCAACGTGACGTAGACTTCTATACAATCAGACTTCTTTTTGCAACCAGAGGAGTCGCCCCCTGCTGGATATTAGAAAGAATGCAAGTTTAAGGCACTTCTGCATTGGCTTCACTTTTCAGACCCAGAGGTTGCCCACTGGGAATAATGTCCTCCTGCAAAATCATTTAAATAGGGTTTTTCAAAACCTAGTAAATGCATTGAAAGCTTTTGCCAAGATTATCTGACTTGCCATGTTTATACTCTCAAGTGTGGAGCCCACTGTCCACTCAACTTCCTCCTGATTTATAACCTCTCCTTTGCTTCTCAATTTTTTGCTTTTCGTTCATTTGGGTGGAGTTGCCTCAGCGCTGATACTACTCTGATTACTGCTGACCCCGTACTTACTTTAAGATTCAGTATATCTGACAGAGTAAATCAGTGTAACATTGTTTTAACACACAAAAGTGGTTGTCAACAGCATCAACCACACTAAATTAAATGGTTGATTTGGTCCAAATTTGGCAAATTTTGTTAGTCTTGACCCTTGCCAGACACTTACATGCTGAAATAAACTCAGTGACTAAGCAAAAATCCAGGTGGGGATGGTAATGGGGATGTGCTCACTCTGATTATGAGTTCACAGCTCAGATATGTATCAGACTATGGCATATGACAATGTCCACAGTCAGAGTATTACCTTAACTCAACTGATTATAATCAAATGAGGCATGTGTGAGGGAAGAAGTAGGCATGTGATAGTGAAACATTTAAACATGTTTCAGCTGGCTCTTGAGCAAAATGTGAAGCATATAAGTTATTTGATAGTCAGCCGCTGTAATAAAAAACTACTCAGTATAGCCTGTGGAGTAGATTGACATATGAAATCCACATCATAGCAGTTTGGAGAAAGACCTAATGTACAACATTCATCATTACAATTTGAAACATGACCCCCCTAAATCCGCCATAAAAGTGAAGCCGTTCTACTCACTCCTTTCATTCAACTGGCTGTTTGATAGCATAGACATGAGGCGTTTTGTTGTGTAGAGGACACACGAGGAGCCCAGGACACTCTTTAATACCATCTCTTGAGAGAGATTTACAGATTCAAAGATCATACGCTTAGCAAGGTGCAGACCAGCAGACAAATAAGAACTGCGAGTAAAAAAAAAATGCCAAGGTGATTTTTCAGTTGTAAAATGTCCCGCTCAGTAGATGTCATGGTCACAATAAAAAAAAAAAATCAACAACTAAGGGATGAGCATCATATTTTTTGCATGTTTTATATGTTTGTTTAAAAAAATAACTATCAGCTGATATAGTATCTGCTTTTTAAACTCCCAAATTACTAGGGCTGCCCCCTCTTAAAGATGGGGTATGCGATTTATCCAGTATACACTTTTTGTTATATTGGTTGAAATGGTCTTTACACCCCGACAGCAATCCGTTTCTTATGAGCACTGAAAAAAGACCGGAAAAGATCCGTCATCTGTAGCTGCTGTAATCCTGTAAAAACATCTACCAATCAGTGCCTCTGCGCCCAGTTGTAAAGAACCAATCAGAAGCCTCCCTGCCTCCCTGCTCGTACTCTACCCTCAGCGTGCACCAGCGTGAACTCAAAGCGCGTCGCCGCCGCACGTTCACTGGAGAGTGGAAGAGAAAACTCAGCTCTTAAAACACCGGACAACGAGAACGAACTCGTACCACTATTACCATATTATCGAAAAATACAACTTTGATTTAGTTGTTTATGTTCTGTTAGTTTACGTTATAAGATACTGCAGGTTTAAACTATTTATTCTAACAGCTCAAAGTGAAGTCAGACAAACAGGATTATCAACGAGGAGAGACGGCGGATATAAAACATTGATCCACAACATTTACGTTACTCAAACTGTTTTTTCAGTTACAGAAACAAACGAGTGGACTGATCTCCCTCCAGATATTAGAGTAATGTTAAAAAGGGTCGTGTTGTCTCAGCAGGTATCTCTCTCTTTCCCTCCCCTCTCTGCTGCTCTGTGGCTCTCCGGCGAGCTGCTGCCCCCCCCCCCCTCCGTCAACAAGGAAATAAAAGCCCCTCGTCTACAGACCGATCTCTAGAGAGAGCTCCAGCCAGCTCATAGCGGGGTCTGTGTGAGTGAATGCCCGGGTGGAGAGCTGGCGATCCCGGCAGGAGCTAGCTAGCTGTGCCGGCAGTTTGTTGAGCTTCTAAACTCCGACAACAGTGGAGAAAATGTTTGATTCGCCATCTAACATCGTAAAACTGTCAATATTCTAAATCTACACCGTTGATTTCTCGCCTCAACATTTTTCAGAAGTGAATTTAGTGATGAAATAGCTACGAAAAATGTGAAGTAGTTACGATGTGGCGGTGCTCGTGCATGTGTGTGGGGGGCGTTGCCTTATAAGGAGTTTCGAGGGGAGGGGGGGGGGCTCAGACGGAGCTCCTGAGGCGATGCGACTTTCAAATTATGCTAGCTCTCCAAGATCGCAGACTCCAGCTTTAAGGCCCAGACACACCAAACCGACATCAATGAACTCAAAACGACGAAGGCCGCCTGTTGCGTCGCCTCACGTCGCCTATGTTTCGGCCAAAAAGTTGCACTCGCACACCGCAAAGACCACAGCCAAAGGCGAACTACCACGTATGTTCTGCACCTGTGTGAGAGGAAATAAATCTCCACACCAGCAGGCAGCGGTAGTCTGTATTTGTCATCTAAAAAGTGAAACCGAGGACTGCGGATATACAAGCCATTGTTATGATACATCTCAGAAACAAAGCGGCGTCTTCCGACCATTTTCACACCACTCTCACTCACCACTTAGCTTCATTCCAAATGGTCATGTCTTTGTGAAAATATCCGTGTCTAGTGGCAAATGATCAAGTAATTTCCTCTATTCAAAAGTATCATGATGAAATTTTTGAGACACATCTAAGACAAACTGTTTATTGCCAAGTTATAGGGCTGGGCGATGTGGAGAAAATCAAAAATCACAATATTTTGGACCAAATACCTCAATATTGCGACGATGTTGTAGGGTTGACCATTGGTGATTTTACAAAATATTCACACAATGAGATTTTTGATAAATAATCATCAGTAATGAGGATATAATGACTAAGTGGGTAAAGACAAATAATATAACAGCTAGAACAGTCTGGTAAGTTCAGAAAATGACATCACTTTACTGTAATGCAGCTTTTAAAACCAGGAAAAGACGACACTTAAGCCATATTACGATATCCACAATCTAAGACAATATCTAGTCCCATATCACGATATCAAGATAATATTGATATATTGCCCTGCCCTACAGTGGTAGTTTTTTCCTCTCTCCCTTTTTATGACCTTCTGGATGAACGTAGGATCACCTTCATTACTAGACTGACACAACCAAGGTGCACCATTAAACACTACAAGAGATCCTTCCTCCCACTTGCTTTTAGTATGCACAATGCCTCTCTCGCTGCTGGACACTGACATTGACAAGGGATTATTACCATATGCCTCAAACTCAATTCACTGTTTCTATTCCTATTATAACTATTCTAAAACAGCTCAGTTTTCTTTTCATTTTCCATTAATACAATATACACTATATATGCTACAGGGCTGTTCCAAATACCATTTTTTGGGCTTCGAAGCTCCGTTGAGAAATATTCGAAGCCTCGCGGAGCAGTGCGGCGTGACAGGCTGACATGTTCTTCTGTCTGTCTGTCTCCATCTCCCCCGTTTCAGTGCCGCTGCCGCACTACCGTACCCACACGCACCTTTACACACAACAAACAGCGATATCTGTCTGAGAATAACTAATAATAATTAATAATGTTGTGGGATTACTCCTTATTTCATGGGCTATTTTGGGGATTTATACATTATTATTACATACTTTCGAATAGTGATTTGGAGGTCGAATACCATGGCAACGGTCGAAGCTTCGAAGCATTCGGGTCAGCCCTAATATGCTATGCGCTATATAGTAGCTGCCCACTGCTCCTAATACTAGGATGGGTTAAATGCAGAGAGTAAATATCACTCTGTGCTGTGCTGTGTACAAAAACAATGTGTGACAATAAAAGCTGATTTACATTCACAGTTTACGTTACACCTCTCTGTACAGTTTATTCGTTGCTTGTCATTTGGAACATCGTAACCCCATAAAATAATCAATGCATTACCCCTTCATTTGTACATCGCACCTCCCTTTATTTCTATATTTTTCTACTTATTTTATCTTATTTTGGTATGCATGTACATTTTATTTGACTATGTACATAAATATAGTGCATTTGAACTAAGTATGTGCTTATTTATATCAAGCATCTTGTGCACAAAAACTTCTATCAGCATGAATGCAGCTCTTATCTTCTTTGCTGGACATCTACAAGGAACTCAATGTCAGTATCCCGAAAAAAGCCTAATGCCAACTACATCAGATGCTTAACAAAGCACACTGTAAACAGCCGTGTAGTTACCAAAACACAAAAGGATCAGAGTGTAAAAGACTGGTATGGATAGACAATTTAAGATGTGTAAGCAAAGGACCACTAAAATGTAAATTCTCAATCTCTGATTGCTGTATTCCCAGAAGCACAATTACACAAAGTGGTCTTTTACCTTTTAGTCTCTAAAAATAACAGGACAGCTGCAGTAATGCTTGTAGGTGGAAATATTGTGGATGGGGGAAACATCTTTGAGGATGGAGAAGAACTTACTGCACATTAGAAAGAGACACTATCCGTTAGACACCGAGGAGTATCAGGGCAAACTAGCAATGGAGAGTAGCTATTATGTTGCAAATCTTTACTGGAAACCAACAGCAAAAACTGCCCTCAAAACCCAGAGATGACTGGACTTTAGCTAACCGGTGCCACAAGTTAAGTTTGTCAGTTTCTGATCTGGTCCATTCACAAAAAGCAGCCTGTCATGACTTGCTCTCGTAGCCACATCATCACAACCTCCCCCAACAGGACAATAATGTAAAAAGGCTGATATTTCTGGTGTTAAGCTGGCAGGCAGACCTATAGCCAGCTAGCTAGTGAGCCAGCCCACAGCTACTTTATAGTAAGCAGATGTATCGTTAGCATGCAAGCTAACAGGGGTATTGCATTCCGGAGAGTCAACACTGAGCTTTGAAGTTCCCGTATCCCCCCCCCCCCCTCCGGTTCCGTTAACACACACCGACAGGCTGAAGGTTGTATTAAAGACTTTTAACGGTGAAGTGTTTCACGAATATACGATGTGACAGAAGAGGAAACGAAAACCGGTGGGATTTAAATGTTGCTTCGCTGATGTGGAACAGGAGAACTGTGGAAATATCAGCTAGCCCTGCATGCAGAGTGTCTGGACGGAGACGTAACGACAGCAACCTTACCTTCAGGGTTTAAAGGTGTCCTAAAGAGCCGGAGTTTGTTCAGGGGACGCCAGAAGTAGTTGTTTTGCGGTTGGTCGGTCAGTTTTAAGGGACTCCTGTTTTACCTCAGGCTGAAGTAAAGATTCAACCGAAGAGACTGGCTGACTGTGCTGCCTCCCAGCCACAACAGCGACTGACTACAGCTCAGGATCTGCTTCTCACTGAAGGATCTGTGGTATCGCGAGATAGGACGAGATCTCGGAGATAGCTACGAACCAATCAAATTAGCCGGCTGGAGACAAGCATGTGTTTTGTTGGTGCTCTATGGACAATACTCTTTAAATAGCATTTAGACAAGCTCAACACAGGTGAATATGATTTTACAAAAAAGAAACAACCTTTTTTTTTTTTTTCTTTTTTTTTTTTACCTCTATTGTTATTTTAGTAACATTATTTTATTTTATTTTATTTTATTTTATTTTATTTTATTGTTTTGTATCGTATTGTATTATACGACACAAAAAAATAAAATAAAATAAAATAAAATAAAATAAAGTAAAATAAAATAATGTTACAAAAATAACAATAGAGGTAAAAAAAAAAAAAAAGGTTGTTTCTTTTTTGTAAAATCATATTCACCTGTGTTGGGTTTGTCTAAATGCTATTTAAAGAGCAACTTGCAGATTAAATTTTTTACTAAATTTATACTTAACCTTTCCTGAAAGTGGCCATTTAATTTAATGTTAAGTTAACATTAAGTTAATGCAGGATTTTATATATTTTACAAGACATAATGGCAGGAATTCAGCGGAAAAAGTAACAGTTTTTCAACAATGCTCCTAAAAGCACTTTCTTTTTTCAACATCGTGCCATATTACGTGACACAGGGGAGACATTGTCCCTGACTCTGCCTCAGCTCAACGTGTGGTAGTAGGTGGTAGTGAGTTTCAACGGTTGTAGCTGTGTGAATCTGGCTTTTTAAATTATTTTTTTTTACGTTTCATTGCATTTTCAGAAACTACTACACAAGCATTTGTTTTGTTGGTTCTTTGTGGAAAATAAAATGAAATAAAATAAAATAAAATAAACATGTGAAATCACGCTAATAAAATAAAAATAGAAGTTTTAAAAAAGATCTTTCTTTTGTTTAAAATCATATTCACCTGTGTGCTATTTAAAGAGTAACTTGCAGGTTGAATTTGTTTTTTGTTTTTTACACTGAATTCATACTTAACCTTTCCTGAATATGACCATTTCAAAAGTTAACGCAGGATTTTATATATTTTACAAGACATAATGGCAGAAATTCAGAGGAAAAAGTAGCAGTTTTGAGCAATGCTCCTAAAAAAGCTTTTTTTTTTTCAACATTGTGTCATAAGGAGTCATTGTCCCTGACTCTGCTTCAGATCAATGAGCAGTAGGTGGTGGTCATCACTTTCAAGAGATCTACCAAATCCTGGCTAATTCAGCAACAAATCTGTAGCCTACTCATGTTTAGCTTTTAAATGTAATGTTTTTAATGTGTGCTTTATTGTATCTCACTGTATCCTGTCAAAACCTTTTTTCTTACCTCACTGATTTACTCTTCTAGTTTCATAAAAGCCATTCTAGGGACGGGTTTTGCAAATTAGTATTCGCTATAAACACTATGATACATTGCATTGGATAGCTGTTTTCAGGTTTTCTATGTATTTTGTATCTGTCCCGACCGAATAAACCACAAATAAATAAACAATAGTGAGTTTGAACAGTTGTAGTTGAGTGAATCTGTTTTGTTGTTGTTGTTGTTGTTGTTTTGGTAGTTTTACATTGCATTGCATTTTCAGAAACCGCTAATATAGAAAAATATCATAGTCTGTTCATTTAAATATTTCCAACAAATTTTTTTCACTCAGAAAGAACACATGGGAACAGGAGCCTTCTGTTACAAGTGTGGAGAGTTTACATCATAAAAACAAACCAACTTTTAAAAAAGGTAACAAACTAATAAAAGAGGGTAAGATAACTAAAGGATATAATCATGAACATAATTGTAATAAGAATAAAAACATCAGTTGCACGTTTAAAAAGTATCAATGTATTAGTCAAGATCATACTCACTAAAACCTGTACATACTTAGTGATCACAAGAGTGTTGAGCTTCAGGATCTGTTATGAAGACTTTGCAATCTAAGTATTTACTGTTGGAATCTGTAGCTGAAGTCAGTCTGCAGATTGTGTTTGATAAATTACAGATATTGAGGTGAGAAATGAGGATTATCATTTTATATGCATGAAAATGTCTTTTCATATAGGCTACTTAAACCCCCTTAATCTCATGTCAAAAGTGATTATCTGCAGGTGTGTGTGCGTGTGTATGTGCGCGTGTAGTTTCTTTGATGCATCTTAATGAAACAGGTTGTATGCGCTGGACCATGATTGTATAAACTGTAAAAGCAAAAACACTTAATATAGCCTCAGTGGCATACAGAGATTAACTGGGATGCCAAATGATGCTTTAATTTCATGACATCTAAAGAAAGATTAAAGTGAATGAAATACTCTAAGAGTGAATTAGATAATCAAAACAATCCTGTTTTCTAAATGAGTCATTTGCTTACTTATGGCACCTTGGAAGGCATCACATACTGTATCTTGCATAGCATTCTGATATTATTTCTAGTACTGCCTTACATCTCACTTCTGTCTCTCACCGTAATGCATTATTCACTGTGTTCAGGCCAAGCCTTGCTCCAATGTATCTCTCCAGTGAAAAGAGCAACACACCTGATTCCAGTGTGGCGAGGAAGCGTCTACCTTTAATGATAAACCAAGGTTGTTAATGACACCATGCTGCATACTTGTAAATATTTCAATGGCAGAAATTGTTTAAGATCCCCACAAAAACATTTCTGTCAAGTTGTAGCACTGTTTCTTTGTTTCAAACAATTATGAGGACCCTAACCCTTTGATCCGTGGAGTCCAATTTCAAAATTACTATTGCTGCAAAAGTAGTGGCAACATTAAGTAGACTGATCCTCCAACATGCCCCCCAGATCCCATCCCATCCCCTCCCCTCCTGTTCATCCCTTTAATTTATTATCCTGAATTTTTAGATGATTTTCTGTGTAGAGTTTCCATGTTGTCCACATGGTTTCCTCACAGTGTTTTGTTTTCTCCATCCACTAGCTAAGTGGTTCCCAACCCTGGGGTCCGGGGCACCAAAGAAAACAATGGGTGCGCCAGGATTTGTCAGCTCTGAGGTTACCAAAATTAGATTTGCACATGTATAACTAAAAACATTATAACACACTTACTGGAAAAGCCTGTATATAAAACTATTTAAAAATGTATTGTTTTTGCTACTTATTAGGCCACATTCTGTTTAAATCTGGTATTTGTGCACAGTTGCAGATAAAGATCAGGCTATAGGCTACTAATATTATTAGTATTATACTATTTGAGGAATTAGATTGAAGTGGTGGGTGTGTAGGATTGTTTCCCATTTATGTGATCCAAACAATAAAGACAGAGCGTTGTAAGTCAAAAAGTCAAAATGTATTGAAAAAAGATAGAGCCATCCATCCATTATCTGTAACCGCTTATCCTATTCAGGGTCGCGGGGGGGCTGGACAGGTCGAAGGCGGGGTACACCCTGGACAGGTCAAAAAGATAGATGTAATCATTTAAAAAAGTCACATGTTTTTATCTAACAAATATCCTGCTTCAATCCATATTCGTTGGCGTTTAGCCTTTCAAAAACTACATTTTCACTGTGGTCAAAATCCTATTTGCTCTCCCACTCAACACACGCAAAGGGAGGCAGCACCCGTATTAATGGGGCGGTCTAGCAGCAATCTAACAGCACCATAAATTACATTTATTTAACCACAATAACAAAAAACCCAATTTATCTCTAACGCTATTATAGTAAATTATTTAAGTCGTTACAAAAACAATTATGTATCTGCATCTCGCTTGGTGAATCCGTCAAGACGTCAACACTTTATTTATGCTGACAAAACTGACGAGTTATATTCATAAAGGACAGTTGATTTAATAAAAAAAAGAACTAACTCATTTAATACACTGAATCGCCTTATTCGAATTGAGGATTTTGTTTGAGGATTTCAAATTTTTTCTTTGAGGGTGATGACGTCAGAAAATATGGGGGGGCTCAGCTTTTCTTAGATACAAGGGGGGCGTCAAGGAAAATAGATTGAGAACCACTGCACTAGCCTATAAACTTAAGCTAGCTTATCTTTGTTTAGCTTTGTTGTCCTGGTTTTAGCTGTATTTCTATGTCTATCATTTGTTCTTGGCACTAACAAAACTGAGATCCAATGAAAACTGAAGTCAAACATACTTGACCAATAATGCTTCTTATTGTGATTTCAAATAGCAGCCTGGAGTATAATTTATCCTTGGTTATGATTTTAAATGTGGAATCAGCCCTGTGACAGACTGGTGACCGGCCCAGAATCTCCTTTTCTTTCTAGTCAATCTATCCCACGCCTCCCTGCAACCCAGAAAAAGAATACAGGAAATAAATGCACTTGTCCCACGTTATTGTTAATGATTAAGGCAGAGTGTGCTCCAGTGTTTTTTGACGGGAATGAGGAAACACTGCTGAAATGTGTTACATAAAGTGCAATTTCAAGCTTTTCTTTGAGCTCTAATGTCTTTTTCATGAGGCTGCATAAGGGTATTTCAGCAAAGACTTAAATAAATGAGATATTCCCCTCTCTGCAGGATATGCTGATGCCTAATCTTATAAAATACACCATGTGAGAGAATAAATGGAGATGATATCATCACAGGCAAACTGTGCTCGGTACAGCACGTGCATGATGCAAGAAAGCAACATCTCGCCTTTGAAAAACTGCGTAAGTGCTCTCACACTTTCACTACTTTGAGTGTCATATAAGCCCATACAGTTGACTGGTCGTGATGTTGTCATGGAAGCTGTAGATGTCCTAGTCGAGGATGCTCATTAAAACCAGTAGATTCACCAAAGTCTACTGGTGTTCTTCTTGGAATAGTTTAAAGTCAAAGTTGGATGTACTCTAGACTTTGAGAGAATTCAAGCTTTTTTCTAAGTATGTTTTATAAGAATATTAAGAAATGTCTGACATTCAGTGTTGTAGTACTCGAGATCGACCTTGGTCTCGAGACCGGTCTCAGGGACACTTTTTGAAGGTCTCAGCCTTGGAATCAACTGCATTTTTATTCGTAATTGTCTCGGTCTCAGATAAAGAGGACTCTGGATTTTATTTCAAGACTAGTCAAGACCACAACTGCAGGGATATCATTAAATTACCTGTGCACTGTCTGATTAATCTGTTAACATCAGTACTGTGAAACAAAGGAAATTCCCAGATATAAAATTCACCTCCGCAATGCCTTTTGATTATTTTAACAAGACATTTCTCATGGTACACTTATATACACACATATACAATATATATGGCAATAAAAGAGATGAATGAAGAGGAATCTTCATTTGTTTTATGCGGGTGTTTTTATGGGAATGTGGATCTTTCAGATCAATTTGAGGAGTGCCTCAGTGGTTTGTATGTTCAACATTTTATCATAAGTGTGTCATGCAGTGTGGGACTTGCACGGGTCTGGTCTTGGTCTTGACTCTGTTTCGCTCTGCATTGGTCATGACTTGGTCTCGGTTTACGTGATCTTGACTACAACATTGCTGACATTCCTGTCATTCACAATATGTAAAACTATTGCAAAGCTATGAGGAACTAATGTTACATTTAGGTGTTATTGAGACCATAGGATATTGTCCATATTGATGAGTTTTCATCCATTTGGCGGTGTTGGGGATACCAATATCGGTCTGTTGGTCGGTCGACCACTTTGGTCCAGACTGAAATATCTCAATAAATATGTGATATTTAGGAAAATAAATATCACATGAAAATTTGATAATTTTGCACAGACATTCATGTTCCCCAGTGGATGAATCCCAGTGACTTTTGTGATCCCCTGACATTTCCTCTAGCGCCACCAGCAGGTCAAACAAACATAAGGCTTTCATCCAGGAGACCGCTGTTGGTGTCCCGTGTGTCATGTTACAATCAGCTGTTCGTTCGTGTCCATTGTTCACAACGTTCAGTGTCATTTAGACTGTACAAACGTAGTAGTTTTAAGCCCAACCATGTAGTTCTGTCTTAAACCTTACTGTTTAGAGTCTAACTGTTTGTTGCTTAATCCTAAAGTGAAGCCAAGGGTAACTATAGTGTGACGCCAAGGGGCGTGACAAAGCGGTGGTATGTGACGAGTTGGGTTTGTTGGATGAATATCAATCAATATCAATACAACCAATAATTTGGCTATTATTGAATGGATTGCCATTGACATTGACATTTGTGTTCCCCTCGAGATGAACTGTAATGACTTTGGTGATCCCTTGACTTTTCATGTAGTGCCAGGTTTCATCAAGTTTTTTTAATTTGTCCAATACTTTGGTTTGTGATGTAATTTCCCATTAGCCTCAGACATACTTTGTGTTTAATGATAATTAGCAAATGTTTGCATGCTAACATGCTAAACTAAGATGGTGAACACGGTAAATATTATACCTGCTTAACAAAGCAATGTTAGTATGACATTGTGAACATGTTTGCATGCTCACGTTGGCACTTAGCTCTGCCATATAAAGCCTCACAGAGCAGCTAGCATGGCTGTCGACTCTTAGTCTGTCTCTTTAAAGTCAGATATGAAACCAAAAATGATGATCATCAAAACTAATCAGCAAGAATTGTGTGAAACGGACTGTGGGAGGACAATGTTATGTGGGGCTTTATTTTCAGTGTGAAGTATTGTGCACTGATTATGTACAGCTTGGGCTAGGAACTCTATATTAGTTATCACAGCTTTTTAATTCTTTATTTCTTTTTTACAGTTTTCGTGGAGTTATCTGACAGGGACGAGAAACCAAAGCCACAGGACAGTTTTTAATGAGACATTATGTTCCCAATTCAGTGTTGAATGCTTTGAGCAGGATAACTGATTGTAACAGAGAAGATTTTTAATGAGCCGCGGAAGGTAATTTGATTTTGTAAAGTGTATTTGTGACATTATACTGTGATTTAAGTGAATAGTATGTCTATATGTTGATCCAAAACAAGGATCGTATTAGGAATATAGAGAAACATAACACCATTAACTATTATAAACTCTATAATGTGATTTAAAGTGATAACAGGTGTGAGGGTAATGAGACTGATAACAGATTGAAATGTAAAGGAAATGTGGCTTCACAGCTCATTTCTCCAATCAACATGCATACATCATGCAAATCCAGTCATTCCCTTAGTGCAGAGTAATATTCTGCGCTATCACTGTTGAAAGGAAGATGAACTGCAAAAGTACAGACCCAATAATGTAAATTGGGATTATATAAAGGCAAGTTAAAGCAGATAATTCCCCCTTTTCATTCCTTCCACTGTAGAAAGCATGACGAGATGGAATCTGTGAGTCGCTTTTGGTGAAGACTCAACAAGAGTTCTTCAATCAACAGAATATTTCAGAGCTTAATCACATCTCTGGTTGACAAGCAGCCTTCTCTATCAAACCCCACTCGCTGTCGCTGAGGAATTTAATGGAATTTATCTGCCTCTTTTTTGTTAAATTTCCATTCAAAGGCTGATTAAACATATCACAGCTGAAGAGATTCCTGGGTGTTTTTTTGTGGCTCAAACTCTCAAAGTCTATGCTTACCTCCGAGTTCAAAATGTGGACTCACTGAAGCTTTTTAAAAAGAACTTCAAACACCGGTCCTACTTTTAATACCTGTCAGAAATCATTCCAGAGCGTCAGCAGCAGAAAATGGGGATTAGCGGGCTTAATGCTCTGTCTTAAAAATCAAATTCCCTCCTTAAAAAATGCTGCACACACTGGAGTCGGATGAACTTTTCTCGAAAAACGTCTGTCAGCAGAAGATTGGCAAAATACAGCACGAGTAGAAAATAGAAAAATTCTTTTAAAAAGATAATAAAATATTGGAGGCGAAATTGAATGTAATATGTGTGTGCACTTCCCCTGCAGCCAGAGGGATAGCTGGGAGGATCTCTGAGGTCATAGTCCTCTCTCTGGGCCTTTGTAGCCACCGCCAACTCCAAACTGACTGACGGAGAGAGATAAGGCGCTCAAAATCCCTACCATTCATTTGATCTATGGCTATTGGTATTCTAAGTCCGTTTCTCATTTCAACTTTTGGAAAAGGAGAGGAGGTGCGCCACGTTAATGTGGTGCTCTCCGTATCTGACATCAACCTCAGGCACAAGAAAGAGAAATGAACTGAGTGACATCGCTGTGTGGACGGAGATAGAGGGAGAGAGAGGTCTCACTGTGGTTGGAGACATTCAAAATAAACTTCTCTCTTATACAGCTTTATCAACGTGACAACATCTAACTATTTCTTTTCCAAAGCCTCTGAATGTCACTCAATGATTTGTGTGCAAGGATGTGTTTGCCACATTATGGACCCCAGGATGACTACAGTCGTTGCCAATGCAGATCCAAATAAACAAAAAGAAAACAAAAAAATTGGCACTAATGAAAAGCGGTTTCACCGTCTCTTAAAATACACAAAAACCCACAGAGACCATTCAGTTTGCTAACAGTTTGTTAGTCAGATTGCTAATTTACATTCTTAGTCCTTGAGAACGATAGTTGTGTTGCTAATGGAAGAAGACGGAGAGCAAAGGGAAATAATCAAATGCTAATTTTCACACAAGGCACCAAGGGACATAACGGATACAGGCCTGGATGCAACTGGCTTTAGAAATTAATTCCCTGCAAGCTGTCTTGTTTTATAATAATTCTATGTGGTGAATGGAAAAAGATTTATCAACAGCAAGTAAAAAAAGTGGGACTGAATTAGTTAGTTAGTGTTGGAAAAGTGTGTTTGAGGTGTGTTTGGTTCCCCCTTCTAACAAGGCTTGTGAGCCAATAGTAAAACTATATCGGTATCATGTGGTATCTCTGTATTCTCAGTGATCAAGTTTGACACTGGTGACTGCCTGTCTGAGTCTCACTCCATTAAACTATAAAATATGCAGGTTGTGCAATGAACTGGCAACCACTTGTTGTGAAGTAAATACAATGGAACAGGGGAGGGAGAATGCAGCATCTAATGGCTGAATGTTATCAATGTTATCAATAGCACCTATAAATCATCATATAATAAGGGAGACCAGTAAATCTGTCTGTATCTACAGCCAATGTGAGCTATCGGCATCCACAACAGCGCACGCAGAAATCTGTGATATTGTTGTTTTTCATGAGACAATATGTTTGTAATATTCGTACCAAACATCAACAGACCATCTTTCCTTACACATCAGGAACAATTGTGCTGAGCATCATAAATATTACACTGAAAAATAAAAACACTCCCAGTTGAAGATGTTAATAATGAGCCGCTTTTCAGATAGGTTGTGTCTGTTCATTTCACATTTATGTCCGACTATGTGTCTATATTTTCTGCTTAAATGTAATTTATGTTGATATTATGTCTGTGTATGGATCTGTGAATCATCACTTCATTTACACAACATCGTAGCAACGCTCCCTGTAGGGAAGTGACTGTTTAACAAAGCATCAGTTGAATAATGTCTCCACATTTCTGCAGGTCAGCAAAAGCTTGTACTAGTTTGCATGTAACAGCAGCACTTTAGCACTTGCTGCTCTCCTCAAAGCCACTGACTGAGTCACAGACGCTCAGATTAAGATCCCTCACTGAGATGAGTCCGTCTGCCCGACATCTGATTGATCTGAGCGTCCAGAGTGCGCCACGAGCAGAGCTTCTTTTGTCTTCCCCTTTATCGGCTCTCTCAAGGTCATAAAAGATTCATGTGCTGTGGCTTCGAGTGTTTTTCAATTTACTTTAAGTAGAGCATCGCAGAAAGACACCAAGAGAGAACAGTGGTGGTGTGTTGATTTTATAAATATTTTCTAAGCGCCCTGAAGAAAGTTGTGTTTAACCAGAGAACAAAGTGAAAGAAAGCTGGCTGGTGAGTGAGAAAAACAAGCTCTATAAACCAAAGTATCCAAGAAGCAATCTCAGTTTTTATTTTATTTTTAAATGCAAATCTACTCCCACTCCTTCTGCTCTTACTTTAAATGAATGCAAACAAACACACTAGTTGTGAAGTTGACTGTATTCCTCAGCATCTCAAGTGCAGCTAACCATAGTACAGATTCAGAGATTACAGATAAGAGTTTTAGTCATACCACGGCTACCACTAACAATTATTTTCATTGTTAATTAATCTGTCGATTATTTTCTCAATTAATCGATTAGTTGTTTGGTCTATAAATTGTCAGAAAATGGTGAAAAATGCTGATCAGTGTTTCCAAAAGCCCATGATGACGTCCTTGAATGTCTTGTTTTGTCCACAACTCAAAGATATTCAGTTTACCGTCATAGAGGAGTAAAGAAACCAGAAAATATTCACATTTAAGAAGATGGAATCAGAGAATTTGACTTTGTTTCTTAAAAAAATGACTCAAACCGACTAATTGATTATCAAATTAGTCGGCGATTAATTTAATAGTTTACAACTAATCGCTACAGCTTTAAATCATACATTCAAATCTAACATTAAAGATCTTATTGATTACATTTTTATGTAGACAAATATTTTTTTCTAAATAATACATTCACAGAGCCTTTAGAAAGGTACCAAATAAAAGTATGGCTTTTCCTGAAAAAACATTATTCTGATTGCGAATTAATCATTTTAAAAAAATTGGCGGGTCCAAAATTAATGTTTTGTTTATCTCTGTGGAAGATATCTGACATTTGGTTTTGGTTGGACGTTGGTATCACGTGGTATCTCTGGGTCATCAGTTAGTCTGGAAAAAACAGATAAATGGCTGAGATTGACGGGAAGTGCCTGGCAACGACTTGTTGTAAAGTAAATGCAATGGAAGGGAGAGGGAGAATGTGATATTTAGTGGCTGAATGTTATCAATGTTATCAATAGCACCTTTAAATGAGATGACATATTTTGTGAAAATATATATTATTTATATATTATAACTGGTATAGTCAACCCAACTAAAATGAGTATAATTTCTCAAACAAGTGAAAAATCCTCCCCAAAAAACTTCTATTTATTACTTTAATACTTGTGTGGCGATTACCATAAAGCTGCTCATTTTAGAGGTTATAGAAGTGCTGAAGCAGGCAGCTCCTCCTGACAGCCGAGTGAAAGCTCAGCTTTTTCAGTTGCAATCCATCACTGAGCTAAATCGTGCTTTGACAAATTTGAGTCTGTGCACTTTTCACTTCATACATATGTTGTATCATCCACAGTTCCACTGAAAGGAAACCTGTCGTGATTTGTTTTCAGAGCTAATCTGGAGTCAACTGGTGTGATTTTACCTAAAGTATAAAATAATCTGAGAGTGGGGGTTCTGCACATTCAAACAGCTGCAGTTCTGCTGATAATCTCAAGGTGGTACTTTAGTAATTGAGGTAGGTGGTGCAGTTGGTTGGTAGGGGGATAACTACAGCCCATGGCTCATTGTCACCCTCCCTCACACACCAGTCGATACACCGGCGACCTGGACCATTAACTGCTGCATGTTCATGGTATCAAGAGCCAAAGACACACAGAGCACAGGGTAGCTGATCATGGATGAGCTTTTCGTTTCCAGTTTAAAGGGAAAGTTCACCTATTTTACACGTCAAAGTCTGTTTGCAGGTCTTGGGGAGTTCTATATGTGAAAAAAGTTGCACAAAGCCTTTTGTGGCTCCAGAGGGAGCTGTGTGAAATCTGTTAAATTGCCTCAAGTGATGTCACTTCAGTCGGCTTCGGTTGAAGACAGAAAGTCTGAAAATGAAAAAAATCTGGGGGTGTGGTGTTAGAAAGAAATGAGTTTACCAGACCTGAAGCCCACTCCTCATCCCCATCATGCTTAATATCTAGTTCAGACTACAAGTCGTCAGATCACTGTACTGTTCACAACACACAACTTGCTGTCTTGTAATTGGGAGTCTTTAAGTCGTTGTGGTTTTCACACTACATGATTGATGAGAGACAGGCACACTGGAGGAATCCCCGATGAGGTCTCCAAACTATGTTTTGTCATGAAAATACACATGACAAATGACGTGATACCATACGCAAGACACATTGCTGATGTTGTCATTGGCACGTGTTGGCACGAGCCAACGCTGATTTGCCTATGATCTGAGGCTTTTGCTTGGGAGCTCCAGAAATTGAGCGGAAAATCAGGGCTAAAGTCATGTAGTGTGAACTAGCTATAAAGCTACTAGCATAACACACCCGAATCACAGACAGAACTGTCGGGTTCAAGTTGCATTGTGGGTAATGTAGGCGCAACGAAGGATAGTGTGTGGATCAAAAACGGACGGTATCTCTGGTCCTGCTGCATCGACTTTGATCTCTTTTTTTAAACTGTCCATTGCGAGTCCGACAAGGGTACAGTGGTGCAATGCTAAATCGGTTGAGTACTCTTTTAATACTTAAATTAAAGGAATAGTTTGTCTAGCTTAGCTTAGCTTAGCATAGAGACTGGAAGCAGCGGGAAACAGCTAGCCTGGCTGCGTCCAAAGGTACCATAACCCACTTACCAGCACCTCTAAAGCTCAATAATTGGTTATATGTCTTGTTTGTTTAATTTTTTTATGCTAAGCTAAGATAACTGGCTGCCGTCTCTAGAGACAACCCAATATCATGCCAAAGCGTGTAATAGACCCATCCGTTCACCAGAGGATAGCATGTCAGTGTCACGTTTTGCCTGGCCCGAGGCGTGAATATTACACGCATGTATGAAGGTGCAGTACCAGCAGGGAGCAACTAAACCACACAATAAGGATTAGGCAACAAAACCACTTAGTTAGGTTTAGGAAAAACATCATGGTTGGGCTTGAAATAAGTACGTAAGCTAAGTAAAATACATACAGAAACAGCGTAACATCACTACGGAAAACACGTGACAAACGTCACTACAAAACATGCGACAAATGTCACTAACGTAACTTCCAAACAAACCGGTCTCCTGGTTGAAAGTCCTATGTTTCTTGGACCCATCCACCTCCCGTCCCGCCCACCATTAGTGGTCTTTCTCTCCTTTTATTCTACATCAGTACTTACAGTCAGCACAGATTAAATGCCGTGAAAATGACACACCTAAAGCAAGAAGGGCGTGCTTATTACACGCTTTGCCTTGCACATTATCGTGCCATTCACACGCCTTTTCGTGCGACCTAGCTGCTAGACATATTTAATGGACAAAACAAGAGTGGTATTGATTTTGTCATCAAACTGACATTGAGTCAATGTCTGTTAATTGCTCAAATTTGTTTGTTCAGGGCCAAACAATAAAGACCGTCGATTAATTTATAGTCGCATTTTTTTTCTGACAGGGGTACCAATTCTCCAGCAGTGAGAAAACAGTCAGTGCTCACATATTTCTCTACCAACAGCTGCCTGTGTCTCTGAACCTCCTACAGACGAGAAGTCAAAAGACAGCAAGAGGTAAGGAGGAGTCCAAATACTCCATGAGAGAATAGGAGAGTATGGAGTACAGCGCTGCCATTGTTACAGCTATGCAGACATTAAGAAAGATATATTAAAGAATTTAAATAGAACTGGTTTCAGATGACTGACAATGAAATCTGCTGTTCCTTTATTGTGTTCATCGTCAGTATATTGTAGCTTTCTCATGACTCAAATATAATCCATTACAGTTGTTTACTGTTAAATTCTTGAAAATGGGATCTTTTTTTTTAAACATTAAGATTTCCACAGAGAATTACTTTGGGGAACCATGAAACAGCTTGTTGATAACAAAGCACTGCCTGCTGAAAAGAAAGGAACACATCACATTCACTGTGGGATCTCCCCATGAAAAGGTTTAAGAGGTGGAGGTGTGTAAAATAACAAAACAATGTAGGATAGACAACAACTTTGCTCTGTGAATCCTGAGCTGTTTTGACCAATATGGAATTTTTTTCCCCATAATCTATAAGTGAGCAGACCGTTTTCCTACAAAAGGGAAGAAGTGATGAGTCCTAGAGAAAAAGGAGAGCAGCTTTATGAAGCTTCTTATGGAATAATGGAAAATATGCAAATGAGGCCCAGACTTTAAAAACATTAACACAGGGAGAAGTCGCGACAAAATTACAAAAATTCTTGATACCAGATAAATTATAGTTTCATTTATCTCCACAGATGCTCTCTTTTGGTGCAGTGATTTTAAGGAGTAGCTCAACTGAAACTTTTTTTCCCCAGGAGACCGAGGACATGGTGCTTCTGTCTGAGAGGAACAAGTGGTTTCCTTCATGAATGTCAATCATGTTACTATGGCTGCTGTTGCTGTGGCAAGACTTTGACAATGAAATAAGAGTTAGCGAAGGCCATTACAGTGAAGGATAAATACTGAAAATACAGTCATGCTATTGTAAGATGAAATTTGTTTTTGTGAAGATGTATTTTGTAGATCACCTTATTTTATCAATTAGTTTATTGAGATGGTTTCCATTAAGGTCAGTGAAGTGATGTAACACTTTTATTGTCAGTGGTCTGTTGTCCTACTGTTGACAGTAAAGTGGACCAAGTGACAAAGAAGAAGCTGTCCTTGTGCTCTTACTTTACCCAAAAGTAGTTTTAATTCAGTCACAATCAAATTTACTGTTAATGCTGAGATTAAGCAGTGTTACACTGGTGGAAGTGGATTTCTGGACTGCTAATTTTTGCAGAGTTTTGTCGCGATTAACGAGCTAACTGCCTGTGCTATGAATTTTGTTTAGCAGTTATAATGTTTACCACGTTCACCATGTGAGTGTCAGCATGCTAACATTTGCTAATTAGCACTAAAGTACAGTTGAGGCTGATGAAATTAGTGTGAATTTATTGTATTCATTTATTTATTTTCATTTATATGTATCTATAATTATCATTATTGTTTATTTATTTTATTCATTAATTAAAAAATAATTCATTCTAATTAAATTTTAATATTTTTATTTATTTATTTGTATTATTATTATTACTATTACCATTTTTTCTCTCCTTTGTTTTTGAATAGTTTGTTTCCAATTTACACTTACTATCTGCTATATATACATATCCTTTCATTTGTGGTTTAATTGTTTTAGTCTTTTTTCTTAAGGACGCAAAAAAAACATGATTTAAAAAAAAAGGAATTAGTTTTGCAGGTATTTGGTCAATACAAAAGTCGTGAGGTGAACATGATTGTCAATATGTCCAATAGTTGTTTTTGTTGACTCAAAAAAACACCATAAACTGCTGGTGTTGCTAGAGGAAAAGTGAGAGGATCACCAAAGTCAGTAGGTGCATCATCTGACCATGAATACGAACATGTGTACCAATCAATTCAGTAGATTTCACTGGATAAGTGAAAACTTTGACCTGCTGGTGGAGCTAGATGGGATTACCAAAATCAGTAGGATTCAATTTAGATGAATTTTGAGCAGATTATTTCCTGTGAATACTGCATCAGAGAAGAGTTTTACTGTTATTTTTAGGGACTTTTAATACAATTGTCTGTAATATGTATATATATATTTATTTTTAACAATCATTCATACTTAAAGGGACTATTTGTAACTTATCACGCGCATAAATCTTAACGGGTCGGATTCCCATGCGCGCTTGCGTGTGGGTACGCGAGCGCGCAGCAGCTCTGCTCCTGCCTGTTTGCACACCGCGCTCGTTCTCACCAGCTCGGCTCGCTCCACCTCCACGTGAACGCCCGCACACTACACACTGCAGAAGAGTTAGTTTAGCTCTGAGAATATCTAGTGAAAGTGCAGTGGACGTTTCTGCAGAAATAACTGCTGCAGCTCCTCCAGACCAACAGAGGTTTCCTGTGTCTTGTGAAGTGACGGGGCTCCGCAGAGAGTTACGTTATCGTCCCGACCGGGTGTTGGTGTCTCCCCCCCCCCCCGACCGGGTGTCGGTCTCCCCCTCCCCCCCCCGTTCCCTCCGTTCCCTCCGTTCCCTCCGTTCCCTCCGGATCGGGAGGAAAAGCCACCACCAGGATCAGCATTGATTCATGGAGAGACCTTCGTCTGGTCAGCTAACATTACTGCCAAGCAGGTGAAATATAGAGTGATATTGTGTGTTAGCTGACGTGTGTCGCCTCACTGTTTAGACCGGTGCTCGTTCATGTCAATGTAGCGCGCGAGCGCGAGCAACAGGACGCTGACTTTCGTTGACATTGCGGCCACAGGTGTCGCTGTGAACAAGCAATTTCTGATTCTTACATATAGCCCCTTTAATAGTCTTCAATTTTGACAAATTCTCTTCTCCCTGACGCTTGACCATTGTTCTATAAGCTCTTTGGTAGGTTTAACTGTGTACTTTTCTAATGCAGGACGAGGCTGTTTAGCAGAGAAGGAAGGCTCTGTGAATATAACATAATAATTTAATAAATTCAATTTCATTTAGTTCTCTTCACAGAAATGAATGAAATGCTGAGCTAAAGGCCAACTGTATATTTTTTTTAAAACAGTTTTCTTACACTCCAAAAATCAGGAAGGCCTCGCGACCCCCCTGTGAAGCTTTGGTGACCCCTATTGGAGGTCGGGACCTGCAGGTTGGGAACCAGTGCTTTATGGCAATCCATCCAATAATTGTTGAGGAACCACTCAGGAACCACTTGCTTTATGAAAATATGCCTCATCTGATGCAATTGAGCCTCTTTGCCTAATTCCAACATACTGTACAGATTATCAGATCTGTGTCAAATGCTCCTCCACCTCATTATAAACATGAGGACACTGCTGCAGATTAGCACTCGGCAAATATGTAATTATGCATCATCCACCGTGTTGAAATGTGATTAGCGGAGGCCTGGATGTTTTGTGTGAATGTGTGTGAGAGATATATAGTCTGAGAGAGAGAGAGAGATATGGATGTAGTGACACAGTGTAAATGTGTCCCGTCTGTATGTACTGTATGATTGTATGTGCACAACAATAGGCTATTGTAGACTGAAAGAAAACTCAGGAAGGTGAACAAAAGCAAACAGCAGAAAGATAAGAGGTGAGAGTTGAAAAGGACGAAGCAGAACATGTTGTGTATTCAGGGTTAAAGAAGCACAGGCGAATGCATCAATACCAGAAAGGATGTTCTTTCCCTGATTAATGCTCCTAATGTTCTCGTATGTCTCAGCTACAGTAAACCAAAGAGGGGTAGGTCTAAAACCTTCCCTTGTTGTGTGAACTAGATCTCCCATTGATAATCTAAAGAAATCCCATCCTACAGCAGATGAAACACAAGCACCAACTCCACAGATCAATCTGAGCTTTTTAAAGAAGCCTGAATATTATTTTTCATGTGGTTTCTTTTGCATGCTAGTGGAGAAAAAAAGCTAGCAGGTGACGGGAAGAGGAAAGGCTGAAGAGCAGCGAGTTTGCACGTTAACATCTGACTGCTCTAGTTGAGCAGAATGGAGAGGCCTCATTAAATTTTAATTGCAGCGCGATGCTGAGTGCATTGCCATCTACAGCGAGATGCATGTGACCTTCTTTTTTCCTCTTTTTTTACTTCTACCAAATGTGAGTGTGTACAATCTCGCCTGTCCTCTTGTCAGCTTAACAGCCTTGTGATTAAATGAAAGGATGTCGGAGAAAACACGGACTCGGTTCATTTTCACCATTTAGATTTTAAAAATGATACCCAGAAAAACACTCAGAGCTGTTCAGTATCCCACGAGACTAATCTGCATTTGTGGATATGTGCATCTTTTGTGGAAACTGTTGCACATGTGTTGGACATATTCTGCGTATAGCATTACAGTTACAAAAATAAACAAATATGGGATCAGCTTACTTGAGATATAAAAAAAAACTCTGTGTAGCTAGATTAATCTATGAAACTCTACACCCACAAAAGGGTTTCATTTATCAGAATCAGAATCAGAAATACTTTATTGATCCCCGGGGGGGAAATTGGGGCGTTAAATGGCTCTTATGTAAACATAAAGAATTGTAAGAAAATAGAAATCAAGGAGTATGTAACATGTAAATTATGTACATCAGGCTACAATATTGTACATAATGCTACAGTATAAACACAATATATGTAAAGAAACATAAGTAAGTAATAAAATAAAAATATGAAATGAGAGAAATATGACATATGTTCAAATATTTGCATTAAGACGAGCAATATATAACAAATAACCACAATGCAAATAAGTAAATACAAAATGTTTACAAGTAAATATGAAATGCTGAGAAGTGGGTTCTATTAAGTGCGTTAAATATAAATGCCAGAATGGTATACATAAGAAATAAATACGAGTATTTCTTGAAATATACTGTACATTTCAAGAAATAAATAAGACTTTTTCTTGACTGAGTCAGTGTGTGTGTATATATATATATATATATATATATATATATATATACATACTGTATATATACTGTATATATTCATTTTAACTGTCTAAGTGTTTCAATATGAACAATTTCCCACTTAATGACAAGTGTATACCGTATGCATAATAAACGCTGTGAGGCTCTAACAATACAAATCACACTCCAGCATCAAGAATAAAACCTGAGTCACACCGTTCTTCACAGGTTGATGTGAGAAGATGGAGTCATGTGAGCAGGAAGCAGCCTGTTCAGTATGCATGCTGGAGGAGATGAGTGTGTGTTTATCGTCTTCCTGTCCTGGATGGGTGTTGCATTACAAGGTATTGTCTCCAAACTGCCAGAATCAATTAATATGAATAATGAATGCCGACTGACGCTGTTTTCGTTTGTGAGTGCTCATTTTGTTCCAGCTCCCATTGTTCTCGCAGAGCGGCTTAATTTTGCAGGAGGTACAAGAAGCTAATTGTTTTATGGATAAAAGTGAAATATTATTTATCAAGTTAAAAGGTGCTGCATGTGTTCAACAAGCTTCAAACCACAAACTCATGCACTCCCCAGCACCACCACGATGGCTAAACATGATCCGGCTCTTAAAAAGGAGAAGGAGGGCGATCTCATCTCACGAGTGGACTGACACCACTGAGTGAAATCAAGAGACATCGATGAAATTACTCACACTATTAAGATCACTTTACACACCTCAGCAACCACAGCTGGAGGAGTCACACATAAACTATTAGCCAGGTCAACAGTCACTAACCAGCGGTCACGGAGCACCAGCAGACACTTTGGTCTTTACAGCTTGCTTCAAAATGCTGATTTTCTATTCAGTGTTCAGTAAGACCACAAATGTCAAATATGCTCATTGAAATGTATTATTAACAAGGACACCGTGAGTCATTAAAGTAAGTAAATTGAAGTAGTTTATTACTGCAAGACTTTCAAAGAAAATCATTATATGTAAGTGACATATCTAAGAATAAAAAGAAAAGAATCATCCGATCAAGACTAAGAAATGAGTGTACTGTACATGCTAGCAGCTCTGTGAGGCTCCACTTAGGCACAGCAATGCTTTGAGCTAAATGCTAATATCAGCATGCTAACATGCTCACAATGAAAATGCAAATATGCTGATCATAAGCGGGTATACTGTGTGTTCCAATACCCACACTACCATACTATTTAGTATGCCAGAAAAAGATTTAGTATGTCCTAATACATAGTATGTCAAATGCAGTATGCCAAAAATACCAGGATGTCCTACTACATATGGTCGTATTTTGCAGTATGCAAGCCAGCATGCTTTTCTGGCTATTCTGACCCACAATCCTCTGAGCAGAGGATATATGAGCAAGAGGGTCAAAGTTCAAGACGTAATGTTATGACAAAGTAGTATGTCCCAAAAATAAGCAAGATGGTGACGGCCAAAATGCCAAACTCGAGGCTTCAAAACCGTAGTCCACAAACCAATGGGTGACGTCACGGTGACTACGTCCACCTCTTATATACAGTCTATGGTTAATAATCAAAGTCATTTGGATTCATCATCTGGAAACTACCAACATTTTGTGATAATCCATCTAATAGATGAGATAGTTGAGATATTTCACTTGATGAGTGAAAACGTTGACCTGCTGGTGGCCCTAGAGGAAAAACCAGGGGATCAGAAAAGTCGGAAGGCTTTATCCTATGAGGACCATGAATGTTTGTACAAAATTCCATATCAATCCATCCTATAGTTGTAGAGATATTTCAGTCTGAACCAAAGTGGTGGACAACATTGCCATTTGTAAAGCCACGCTGCCATCATGGCTAATAAAGTACCTGCTTAAAGTTGCTCTATGAGTCCCATCTGATCACTGGTGCACCACCTAGTGTTAGATTGTGGCTTTACGTGTGAACCGATTAGTGTATCTCACTGTCTATGTACATATCAACAGTACTGCTCTTTACACAACACAATGAGGTATCATGCTTGCTTGACACTCTTCCTTGTGTGTTGCTATGGCGAGCAACATGGACGCATCAATTTTGCATGTGTCACACTCTCCTGAAGTAGGGGATGAAGTTATAAAGAATTCATTGCAATTGATATTAGTTTACAGTGTCATGTTATTGGTTGTTCTGTTGTAAATAATTGACATTCGAGGTGTCGACCCTTGACCCTGTGTAGTCCAAAAAGTTAGAGGCCTGATTTAATTTGAGCAAAAGCAAATTAAAAACTACGTCAACCATTTTCACCTGTGTTACTTATTGATTATGATGCTGTTAAGCCCATAGTTGTTGTCATTTACTGCAAAAACCTCACAGATAAAACTAATTACTTAGATTACTGGTTCCCAACCTGGGGGTCCCAATCCCCATTAGGGTTCGCCAAAGCTTCAAGGGGGGGTTGCGAGGCCTTCTTGATTTTAAGGGGTATAAGACAACTTACAATATAATATACTATAATAATATACAGTTGGCAGATATCTCAGCATTTCATTCATTTCTGTGAAGAAAACTAAAAGTTGGATTATTATTTAAGATATAAAATTAAAAATGATAAAAGTGTGCAGTTAAAACAACCAAAGAGCTAAAAGAACAATGGCTAAGCGTCAGCAATTGACAGCAATTATTCACATTAAATGTTTCTTCAAAACACAAAGAAAAATGAAAATGTGCAACACATTCATATGGCACAGATTTTCAGATGCAGATAAATGGTAGTAGAGAGAAAAAACAAAACTTTTGGTCTTTGACTGAAAGGGCTGTTATGCAATTTTTCCCAAATGAGTAGTATTAGCATGTTTAAATATGTGAACTGCACTGTTTCATTTTAATTCATTAGTTGGGGTTTGTTTTTGCAGCTCTGCAGGATATAGCTAAATCGATCTATTAGAATATCCATTATTGACTTTTATCTCAACGAAGAATTAACGTGTTGGTGATTAATTTTACCCAATGGCTGCAGGCTAAACCAGGAGCTCCAAATAGTATTTAAATAGGTGCATTAGGGTGCATACAAAAATGTTACAAATGAGATGGTAATTTTCTCTGAATATCTAAGTGTGGAAAAGCATTATTTTCAACATCAGCCCAAGATTAAGGCCAGATCTGAAGAAAACATCTTAATAAAAATGATTACTTATGTGACTCACTGGGAAACACATTCTCTGTATATAAGAAGTGGACGTAGTCACCGTGACGTCACCCGTTGGTTTGTGGACTGCCGTTTTGGAGCCTCGAGTTTGGCATTTTGGCCGTCGCCATCTTGGTTTTTTGCAACCAGATGACATGAGAGGGTGGAGCTAAGTACAACCGAAGGCTGAATAAGACATTTTTAGGCAACCAAAATGTTATAATTAACTTTCATGAACAGAAAACACACTGTGAAAGGGTTAAAGTTGTAAGACGAAAACATGGACAACTCCCAGACCGGACAACTCCCAGACCGGACAACACCGTGGTAGCGACCTATCAATCACAAGGTAGCCACACCCTAAAGCATCCCCTGCTTTATGGTCTATTTGACTCTAAATGGGACCATCATTTACTAAATGAACATCATGCTGTATTGAATAAGACTTGAAACTAGTGATTAAGACCATAAACTCATGTTTACAATGTTTACTGAGGTAATAAATCAAGTGAGAAGTAGGCTCTTTTTCTCGTAGACTTCTATACAATCAGACTTCTTTTTGCAACCAGAGGAGTCGTCCCCTGCTGGCTATTAGAAAGAATGCAGGCTTAAGGCACTTCAACATTGGCTTCACTTTTCAGACCCCGTGTTGCCCACTGGTTTTCTAGTTTTCTATCTTTCCTAACTACGTCCTGATGCAGTGCTGTTTTGACACTAGAGAGATATCTTGTGCTTCATATAGTATAAGTCTGTCTTGTCTTGACAGTGCAGCTGCTGTTTTAATTTGACACAGTATATAAGCAGCAGCACACCTGCCTGAATTCTGCATCTAAAAACCTGGTTGCTGCCCAGGAAAGCTGCCAAATCGCTCCAAACAGCAGAAGAAACCCTTCACTCTAATCAAGTCTGTTCAGGTTTTATTTTCAGGCAGCTGCTGGTGGGAGATGACTTAATTAGAGCTGACAACTAAGTAACATTAGGAGAAAGATTTAATGCAAAGTGTGTCCGTGTGTGAGCACTTAAGTTGGGGGTTACCACAGGCATAAAGTGCTGCCGTGTGGAGAAAAGTGGAAGAGCTTGATTATTTCTGCAGCAACTGTTCCTCCCTGCCAACGCTGTGCTGTGAAAACAATATGTACAAAATATGTATATATGTATATATACAAAATGCGTGAAGGTGTTGTGATCATCTAAAGATTGCTGAAGGTGTTGAATTGCTCTTAACAGTGGAATTAAATCAGAACTGAGGATTCTATTGTATTTTATTCTATTGTATTGATTCTATTGTAGTTTAATCCACAGTGTTAAACATTTCCAAAAGCTGCTCAACATGGACTGTTGGTGCCGTCTCTTCTTAACAAATATCACCCTCTTGTGGTGCATTAATTCTCTCACAAGCACATTTTCAACAAGCCTTCAGTACTGTTTTCTTTAGATCAGCCTTCATTTCTCTCACATATGATATGAACAATTACATTTACACTTGTTATATTTCTGTGTAACAAAGCCAACCACATAAGAATAAGACTTTTCACCAATATAATCCAACCTTGGTAGATTCTCAGGGACTGAAAATGATTTGTTAAACTCTACAGTGTGTTTTGAAATTGATTAACAGGTTGAAGAAAATGTTTAATCTTAAACTAGGACCAGAGGTTAAATGGCCCTGCGCACGTTCTGGCTGGTTAGACTTCTGCTCAGGTTGAAATAGACCCATTTTGACTCGTCTTCCTAGTAGGAAAAGCACAGATGTTACATCTCATCTCATACATCTCATCTCATGCCCCCTGGAACACCTCCCTAGGGAGGTGTTCCAGGGGGCATCCTTACCAGATGCCCAAACCACCTCAGCTGATGTTACTAATAACATTAACAATAGCTCTGTTGTATTCAAGCATCCCAGTTAGCCATATCACAGACATCACTGAAGAGATTAAAAGTTACGACAATATGACAATACCAGGACCCAAAAAGGAATTCAGTCATCATTTTTATCTGTGCTTTTCTTACTGTGACAAGTCAAAACATCTTCTGTCAAAAAAGGCCTATAAGGTAAAGTTCTGGTGGAATAACACAAGGTCATCAAACTTATTATACGAATAAGAATAAGAAATGTGCAACATGAGAGAGAGATGTCAATCAAACTCAGTCTGTACACATAGCAACTCATAACGTAATAACTGTGCATAACGTAATAATTTAAATGTAATAAAAGCTCAAAATGTTATAATCAGCACATAATGTAATAAAACCTTGAGTGCAAAACATAATAACAGTTTTGTTCATAATGTAATAAGTTATTACATTATGGGAACATTATTACATTATAAACACGAGTGTTGAATATACATTATTCAACAAAAAAAGTTGAATAATGTAATAAATTCAGTACATAATGTATTCATTTTAAAAAAGAGTTCTCTCCTTGTCTCTTAAAGCATAGGAACCCTTTTAGTTTTACATGACACAGGTGGAGTAGATAATTTAAAGCAACTGGACTTTGTCTGTTTGGTCAAGAGGACATTTTCATCAATCAGTTCCATATTGATGAAGCCTCTCGGATGTGACACTACATGATATCCATGGGCCTGGAAAAATTTGAACCTTCACAGAGATGATGTTGAATTTAATATACTGGTGATTCTTAGCATGTGTTTTTTTTTTGTTGTTGCTAAGTTTATAATGTAATAACGTTCTCATAATGTAATAACTTATTACATTATGAACAAAGCTGTTATTACGTTTTGCACTCAAGGTTTTATTACATGATGTGCCGATTATTACATTATGAGCTTTTTATTACATTTAAATTATTACATTATGCGAAGTTATTACGTTATGAGTTGCTACAACACACCCACACAGTCCTGAGAAGAGGCAAAATAAGCGAAACACCTGTCAGGGTGTACCAACAGCAGGGTCTTTAAATACAAACTAAAAATAATACAGTGTACACATCCATATTATTTTCAGGATTAGCAGTTTTACACTTTAATGACTTATATTCCAATTGGGTGTGCTGGAGTTGATGATTTTACTTTTTTTTGTTGGTGCATACCTTTTAAGTTTGGTTGATGCATACCTGACTGTATGACCAAAGTGCAAATCAACTTTTGGTCATCTTTGTCTGTAAAAGCTCCCGCATGTAACGCCTTGCCACCTGAATTGAAAACTTTTCAAAAAAAAATTTCAGTATAAAAGTGAAAGAGTGGCTAAGATGTAAACACTGAATGACTTCTGAATAGATTCACCAGGGGTGTAAGAAAAAATTGATACACTTAAGTATTATGCGATATTATGTTTTGTGATACTATATCGATTCTCAAAAATACTGTATTGATATATAATTAATAGTTTACATGCAAAGCTTTGCAGCAGACAGTGGCTCAGATTGCACGAAAAGTAGATCTATGATGTTGGATGTTACAGGGACTATGATAAATGAAGATCCCACTGTTCTGATTGCATAAAAAAAGTAAACTTTTTCTTACTCAGATTTTATGCATATGGTGATGTGTTCTTTATACTATGACAGTTTTCCTAAAATTAGATTTAAAAAAATGCAATATATCGCCTTGCTTACAGTATCGCAATATATCGCAAATATATTGAATCGTAATAAGTATTGTATCACCAGATTCTTGCCAATACACAGCCCTACTTATCACATACATGTATGCCTACACATTCATATATACTTACTCTCTCACACCTATATATTAATGTATAATACATACACACATGCACACAGTCTGTTTTATCAATTCTGGTGTTTTAATCCTGAATCTCTTTTATCCACTTATATATTTAGTTGTTTTAACCTGAGCCTATAGCCTATATTTTAAGCCCTGTGTACATGTCATCTGTTGCATTGCTTATCTGTGTTGTCCCTGTTTAATAAACTAACAAATAAAAATAAACATTACCTATACCATCCACACAGGAGATGTGATCTAAAAACCGCAGTATCAAACATCGAACCTGGGAATTCACAAAATATTCTAAATGTAACAAGGCAAAAGTGAGCATGGTTTACATACCCCCGCTCAGTGCTTGACCCCTACTAAAGTAGGGCCAAATGTTTTGCCCTTATGGAAAAAATTAAAAACTTTTGGACACCCTGGACTTCTAACCCCCAAAAGGCACAACTAGACCACACTGTCAACCATCATACCATGAAGTTCCTAAGTTAAATAGTTTCCGAGTTCTACTCCGGAAACGAAAGTGTGACACACGAATGGACGGAAGGACGGAAGGACACGCGGGGGTATAATAAAGTATATAGTATACTATGTCATAAAAATGTCATAAAAGTCATAGTACAGTATGTCACACAAAAATCATAAAAAGTCATAGTATAGTATGTTACAAAAATGTTTTTTGATTTTTTGTGACATACTATACAGTATACTATGACTTTTTATGACCTAGTCATAGTATAGTATGTCATAAAAAGGTCATAAAAAGTCATAGTATATAGTATGTAATTTTAATATAAATCATTTAAAAGTCATAGTATATTATTTCACAAATAAATCATAAAAAGTCATAGTATATAGTATGTCACAAAAAAATATAAAAAGTCATCGTATATAGTATGTCACAAAAAAATATAAAAAGTCATAGTATAAAGTATGTTACAAAGAAATTATTAAAAAGACATATAGTATAAAAGTCATAGTATACAGTATGTCACAAAATCATTTATAAAAAGATATATAGTATAAAAGTCATAGTATATAGTATGTCAAAAAAATTAATAAAAAGACATATTGTATGCCATAAAAAAAAAAAAAAAAGTCATAGTATATAGTATGTCAAAAAAAATCAAAAATATTTTTATGCTGGCAATTCCTGAAAATACAAGTCTCAAGATTCTGTCTCTAACAAGTTGTTTTGGTATCCGAAGATCTAAATTCAAAGTCAGACAGCCGAGAATCTTTGACAGAGAACGGCTGCATAGATCAGAATCAAAAGATTTTTATTAAAGAGAATTATGTAAACATGTCTGCATAAAGACTGCATGTACAGACGCTACTTTCAGAGTCTGCGTTCTCCAGCAGCAACAACTTGTGAGTTAAATACATTTGGGATTATTTGGATCTGGATGGGCCACATATTTTGAGAAATGACTCTCCTGTGACAATAAACAGCTTCAGGCATATTAAACCATTTTTAAAAATTATTTCACAGACGCAATTTCGGACTCAATAAGACACCAGTGGTCGTGGTGATATCAACTGATATTACCAACAAAGAAATCAGATATCAGAGGATTTCTGTTATGTGTCCAGAGGTAATGAGGTCAAAGAAGCATTTCTAGTGTTCCAGTATTCAAGATAAGTTACTTAGTTCAAGCCAGACCACCATAATATGTGTCCTAACATGATTTCAGGCAGCATGGTGAGGCTAGCAGTCTGGCAAATACACATCAGAGACATCTCATGTTATGTCTTTCTGGCAAGTTAACCAAGATTTATACACACAACCCCGTGTTTGTCATCCAGAGAAGAGAACAAAGTGCAGCCACAAAACAAGCAATTGATCTTAAAAGTTGTTTCTTAGACAAGTTATTCAAACCATCTCCTCATAAACTCCACTCCTAGCAAACACAATCATCAGATCTCACAACACGTCTGATTGTTCAACAGCAGCTTATGATGAACACTGACATCAACACCTCATTCCTCTTCATACAAAAGCCAGAACGGCTGGTTGCTTCATCATCCACATCCACAACTATCCACTTTACATCACTGCATGACGTCTGCGGTTGCTACGATTTATATCAAATTTACTGTACAAGTGAATTATCGGCTGTTATTACACGGCTGTGTTGAATACTCGATTCTGATTGGTCAATCATGGCGTTCTGCGGTCTGTAATTTCTCTATAACAGACCGTTGCTATGTATAACAGACCGTTGCTATGGTCGCAGCTCTGATGTCGGACTCTGGCGGACCGTTTTTGTGTCGAAATATGGATTTCTTAAGTAAGTAGCCGTGTAATAAGTGGGATAATGTACAGCTAGCGGGTTCTCTGTTGTGAAAGAATCCCCTTCAGGGCGATGAGAGACCCCTCCGCGAATCGCGCTGTCTGGGATTCTTTCACAACAATGACCGGCTCGCTGTACATTATCCCTTACTTATCGTGCTGCTTTGTAGCTCATTTGATCCTGGAGGATAATTAATGTTCTTAATAACTTTGTTGAGAATCTCATGCTAGGGGCCTCCTCTTTTGTGAAGTGAACCCAGTGAGCAACTCTGGGGTCTGAGAAGTGAAGCCAATGTGGAAGTGCGTTAAACTTGCATTCTCTCTAATAGCCAGCAGCAGTGATTGAAGTGGAAAAAAATTAGTGCCGGTACTCCCCTCATTCACATGTTGGCGTGTGTATCGGCCGGTATCAGCAATTTCTGTAACTTATTCCTATTTATTCATTATTTCTTGAAACATGTTATACTGTGTCAGTCATAATCAGCTGTGGTTTTATAGCTATTATTATACATGGGCTATGCATGTTCTATAGTAGGCCAATTATATTCACACTGGAACATTATAGCGGGGCAGTTAAGCACAACAACTGTGCATTTTGCGATAAAAGCAACACATTTGGCACAGATGTTATGGCACTTTTGGTTGCAAAAAAACAAGATGATGACCAAAATGCCGAACTTGAGGCTTCAAAACAGCAGTCCACCAACCAATGGGTGACGTCATGGTGACTATGTCCACTTCTTATATACAGTCTATGGGTGAACCTGTGCATCCTCCCCAAATGTGATAGACTACAGAGGATTCACTTCTTTTAACTGATAATATGGAGAACATCAGTGGTGGATTCAGACAATGACTCTATAGTGGCCGGAGTCCACAGATTTGAAGTAAGCAATCTTGATTTATTATTTTTCTGTCTTCATTCTTTGTGACTTTTCACTAAATTTGCTTTGCTGTTTTTACATTTTCAAATATATTTTTTAATTAGGATGTTTATTAAATTTTGTAACTGTGACTATCATGAAAATATGATAGTCAACATAATATCTCACACTGGATATGAATGAAAAGTCTAATTCAGTGGACTTCATAGAAACACAATAAGGCTTTATGTCTGTAGCAGACAGCTAGTTGCCCACAGGACTACCGATTGTTGTTCTCTACTCTATTTGCCCTTCCAAAAGAAAAGTATTGGTATGCAGTGAATGATGGCACAATCAAAGAGGACTAGGTTAACTCTGAGCTAAAAGCTTGGTTCTCTATATGGAAATCAGAGAATATCTATATCACCTCCACACGGCTCTCAACATGGAGACGGCTGAGCGGGCAGCGAACAGCTAACGGTGCTAACAGCATGAACAATGCAAACGACGACAACAGTGCTGACGGAGCTACAATAACAGTGTCAACCTGAGGGGGAACTGGATGGTGGGTGGTCGGAACGGCGTTATCAGCAGTAACCGCCGTATGAGCGCAGTGCAGAGCGGCAGCGATTAGCTAGCCAGTGGTGCACAACAGAAAGACTCGCATGCACTAAAAGTCATGTACGGCCGGTCCGGCTACGTAAACAAAGCACAGAGAAGCTCAGATTACAACACACACAGAAGGAGAGCAACTTCATTCTCTGCTCAGGTAGACATTACTCCTCTATATCTTTACAGATTAAATCGTTGTTTGCTGCAATATTAATGCTCTGAATCCTGTATATAGAACCTTTAAACAAGCACTAGATTTTACACGATAAACAAGTTTCTGTCAATGTGAGACGAGAACTTTGGTGGCAATATGAGCAGAGCGATGCCATCACTTTACAGGTGAGTGCTTCACGTCTGGGAAAATCTAAGGCTAAAAATAAATCATGCAGCTGCACTGTATGTCTCATTTAGTATGGACGACACGTATAGTTTGAATGGTTATTCATGAAGTTGAAGAAATTCAAGAGGCACAGAGTCATGCTCGGCTCAATCAATTCTCTGTGGGTGTTTTCCAGACTGAAATCTTTATGGTGGAGTCGCGCCCTCTGGTGGTCGTGTTCCTATTAACCTCCTCCTCCCAATTATCCCCACTGGTGTGTCGGTCAGTACAAACTTTGTTCAAGCCCAGAGATTTATTTGAAATTGTAGTGCGGATCCCAAAGTTTGCAAAGACACCAAATAAGCTTATAAAATGATGCACAAGACATCTAGAACATTAGATGTGTAGTGCAGCCGTAACTAAACCATTATGTCTTTTGGTTTGAATATTTTCACTCATAGAGCTTCAATTGAATGAAGTGCTGATACACATGTTACATGTGATGCTGTCAGAAAGACCGTATAACAACACTTTCACAACCTTAATGCTACTGTATTTACAGTAATTCATGATATAAAACTGCATTTTACAAAGTCAAACAGGAAACTCAAAACTAATACTGGATCTCCATGTTAATAGATTTTGGTTGTCTTGGTGAAGCAGCAGCTATTCTGCATTGCATTCATTATCTATAAACAATGTTTTATTAATAATACACGGGAAAGTTAGCCTCATTAACCGTGATGCATGTGTGCTGCTTTTCTAATGTGGCTTGTTTGACACTAATGGAGTAAAGCAGGGAGTTAATGTGTAGAATCGGAGAAGGGCGACTGACTGGCAGGCTGCCTCGGAGGCCGGTGGGGGTTATTGGCAGTTACTCGCATGTGTCCTTATCATGAACATGCACATTATTTACCACTAATAAAGTTACATGGATAAGGAGCGAGACACTCCTCCCTCTTGATAACCAAATGCTCCATTCAGGCTGATATTTTTCATCATTTTCTCTTCACATCAGGTTTTTAATTTGCTTAGACAACGCTTGTGGCTTCATTAGACCAGTTACTGTTCATCTCTAAGTGGATTGTGCTGGGAATATGATTAGAGTCCCTTCTCATCAACCTTTATTTTTTCTTTTACTCTTGTAAACACATTACTGGCGGTCACTGGCTCCGGACTAGTGACTCTGCTTCCCCCTTGTGGATAAAGTCTTTACAGCCTCAGACTGAGCTCTGCTGCCTGCTGACTCTGACAGAGTTTATTTCATGAGAAGGCCACTCAGTGCCCAAATGAATGGTCTTGAGTCATAACAAAAACTTCATTTACTGAGGTTTTGGATGGTTCGATTTATATAAATGCTTGAGAAGCTATGAATTTATTATTCAGATTAGGGCTGCAACTAATGATTATTTGCATTGTTGATTAATTTCTAGATTAATTGATTAATTGCCTGGTCTATAAAATGTCAGAAAATGGTGAAAGATGTCGATGAGTGTTTCTCAAAGCCCAAGATGACGTCCTCATATGTCTTGTTTTGTCCACAAACCGAAAGATATTCCGTTTACTGTCATAGAGGAGTAAAGAAACCAGAAAATATTCACATTTAAGAAGCTGGAATCAGAGACTTTTTAATTTAGTTAATTACTCAAATCGATTAATGGATCAAACAAAAATAGTGATTAATTTAATAGTAGACAACTAATCAATTAATCATTGCAGCTCTAATTCAATTAAATCAAAATGCATAACAGTTTATCATATGATTGAGAAAAATCCCAGAACTTTTAACATAAAACTGTAGTTTTATTGTTATCTTATTTCATTTTAATATTTATTTATTAAATTTCTGCTTGTCTCCCAACTCGAACTGTTACTTACGTTAAACCATCAAATCAGCACCTGCAAACTAACATCACCTATAAGCTGAGAAACGTTATTTTCTTCTTTCTTTTATTTTCTTTGGCTAAAGGCATAGTACAAATGTATAAATGGGGCAGGATGAATGAAACAAGTGACAAAACTCATAACTTTTTATGTAAATACCTGTGATAAAGTAATAAAAACAATATTAATGGATACTTTTGGTGGAGATCCCCCCATGGATTACAAATCAATAACATATTTATGTTTCATTTGTATAATATATAATACCTTAAACAATTAAATCTACATGTCAACTTACATTTAAGTACATTTAAGCAGTTTTTGTTGTTATCAAGATGTTGGGTAAGCCAGAACCATTGTAGAAAAAAGTGTACTATCTTTAAGGAGTAACTCAACACTAAATCAAATGTTTTATTTTTATATTATCTATAATATAAACATATATATATAATTGATTTTGGTCCCATTCTATAGGGTTAATTGCCATGACAATTATCAGTCTTTTTACAGAAAAACAAAAAAAAAGGTAAATCTTTATTTTGTGTTTTTTTTTCCTGTCGTGCTTCAGTTTTGAGCACAACACCTTGTTTGTTTTACATACTATTTACTGTTGTTTCCCCCCCCATTTAATTTTCTTTTTTCTTTGCATGCCCATGTCCCATATGGGATTTAATCTTTTTTTCTTTTGTGAGTATTGGGACAAATATATTATGTGTGTAATACCTTCAACAATTAAATCTACATGCTAACTTACATTGAAGTCTGTAATGAAGCAGAGGTTCAGCAGTTATTGTTATCAAGACTTTAGTCAAGGCAGTTAGTGAGTAACTCAACACTAAATAAACATTTTGAGTTAGTAAATGAAATATAATGACACTTTTTATACCATCAATGATAACTATAATTCATTTTGGTCCCAGTCTATAGGGTTAAATGCTACGGCAGTTATCATCCATTTTCCAGAAAAACGAACAAAACAAAAAACAGCTGAATCTGCATTTAGTTTTTTTTTTTTCCTGTCATGCTTCAGTTTTGAGCACAAGACCTTGGTTGTTTTACATACTATTTACTGTTGTTTTCCCCCAATTTCTCTTCTGTTTTCTTTGCATGTCCATGTCACATGTTGGATTTAATCTGTTTTTTTTTCTTTTGTGAATATTGTGACAAATGTATAATGTGTATATGTATTACCTTCACAATTAAATCTATATGCTATTTAAATCTGTAATGAAGCAGGTTCAGCAGTTTTTGTTATTTTTTAGTTAGTAAATGAAATATACAGACACATTTTTAAATTATCTATAACTATAATTGATTTTTTTCACATTCTATATGGTTAAATGCTACGGGAAAAACAAAACAAAAAAACAGTTGAATTTTTATTTTGTGTTTTTTCCTGTCATGCTTCAGTTTTGGGCACAACAACTTACTATTGTTCCCCCCCCCCCCCATTTAATTTTCTTTTTTTCTTTTACCCGTGTCACATGTGGAATTTAATCTGTTTTTATCTTTTGTGAATATTGGGACACATGTATTATTATGCATATGTTATTTTATGACAGAATAAAATCCAAGAGCTCTACACAGTTACCATCTTTTAAAACAAGGCTTCAAGTGTGGTGGATGTTTTAATAGTGATAAATGTGCACTGACAGACACGAGGCATCCCTCTCTCCCTATGGCATGTAATTCAAGTGTAAAACATTAAAAGCATCACATCAGCCGTGTAAACTTAAGTTAACAAAAAACAACCAAACTTCGACAACAAAACCCCACCCAGTTTGATAAGTGGCGCCTCCATTGGCCCGCGCGTCTGTAAATCCGTTCCCTCTTTATTCGCCTCTCCCCATTGGTCGGCGGTGACGACAATCCCGAGCCGTGCGCCCGCCCACCGAGCGGATCAAGTTTGAATGAACAACAGCCAGTCTGCTCTTGGAAGGTGCTCTAGTTGCGATTTGCGGTAATTATTAAAAAAAAGTGTGCGTCGTGTCGCGGGGGTGTTGCGCTGATCCAGGATGGACATGAAGAAGAGGATTCATCTAGAGTTGCGGAACCGCACTCCGTCAGACGTGAGTTGGCCTCACACACATCTCTCACATCTCACATCTCACTCCTCTCAAGCTAATGGAGAATCTTTCAGTGTGATGTCTTGATGCTGGCGTGGTGTGGGATACAAAGTTTCTTTTGCAAGTTAAAAAAGACGATCGGGGTCACATTGGTTGCTTAGCGACTTAGTCGGCAGGTTGCTGCAGGTGAACGCTGCTTCAACTTTTGTGCACGTCTCTCTTGTGATGTGCAGTTTGAGAGAGAATGCAGCAGCTTCTATAAACAAGGCAGAGCGGTACGAGGAGCCATATTTGTAACTTCTGATCTACGAAAGCGCCCCCTTTGCCCCCCCACCCCCCGTTTAAAAACCTATATTGTTATATCCTCGCTGTTTTGATGCTTCGACTGCATGTTAATCCGTTAAGCAGTTTGGCGCGTTAAAGGATGCGGATACTCAAAGTCATGACATTATCAATGATGCATAAAGATCACAGCCTCGAATAAATCGCCGTACAAACTGCATCCCGCACCCATAGGTGCTCGAAGCGTCCGGTTGAGCTCGTGTATTTCTGCATGAAATGCGTTCAAACATTGAGCCTCACGCAGCCGACAACCGGGAGCCCCGGTGCGCACAGATGGCAGAGAGAAAGCGGCGTTAGCGCGGACCGTTACCCGCCACCGGGGCAGGGCGACAACACACGGAGACACGGATATTTTACTGCTGTGTGTTCTTTCAGCCGTTTTCATCGAGAGACTCTTTGTTGCTAACGACGACGCATCCGGCCGTCATGACAACAAACGGTCGAGCCGCCGCGTTGTGTTGCTCTAGTTTTTCCCAGAACTAGGACAAGCCGCCATTTTACCCGAGAAAACAAAGGCAATCCCGAAACATACACTGAGATATATCCCGTTTCATTCGACACACACGACGAACGATTCATCATCATCATCATCATACCTTCTTATTAACAGAAGTGTCTATACACCGCCTTCAATCCAATCGGCTGCAACTGTTTTAGCAGGAGCAACAATGGAAACGTTTGCCTGGCAGCTATATCTAATCTGCCTCCGCCGCCCCTCCTACTCACAGATGACCCGCTGCACGACTCGTAGCTCTGTGTTTCTGCCTCCGACTCCTTTTGACTAATCGCTCTGAACGTCTTATTACGTTTTAACTCGGTAACCAACGTTACACCAACGTTACAAACCGCCGCGGGATGTCTGTTTCAACTGAAGAATTACTTAAAATGTAATATTTAGGGCGACGTAATGGACGTTAACGTATCGCGATAACTGGAGGGGTTGAAATGTGTCTACGGATTATTGATGCACTGTATTTTTTTTTTTTTTTTATAGTTCCGGTCCTCAGCGCTGATTGGCTGAGTCACGTTCGAGGCCGTTCTAAAATATCCCGATAACAGCACACCCGTGACCGCATATCACTCTATTGAAATACTGTATCAATGCGCCCAGACAAAGTCAACGTATAATGTATGAAGGACTATGTTGATGGAAGAACTCTTTATTGGCTGTTGAACAGGATTAATTATTACTTAGCATTTGTGTTCAATAATTTTTTATTTCAAGTGGGGTGTAATCAGTCTTATGAAAGTCAGTGTTGGAAGAAGTATTCAGATCATTTACTTCAGTAAAAGTAGCGATACCACAAGTTAAAATACTCTTTTATAAGTCCTGCATTCAAAACTGTACTTACGTTTGTACTATCAGACCTACTTATTAGCATTATAATATACCTAAAATACCAAAAGTAAAAGTACATATTATCAGGGCAATTATTTATAATTATTTTCAGTGTTGATTATTTTCTCGATTAATCGTTTAGTTGTTTGGTTTATAAAATGTCAGAAAATGGTAAAAAGAGTGTTTCCCATAGCCCAAGATGACGTCCTCAAATGTCTTGTTTTGTCCACAACTCAAAGATATTCAGTTTACTGTCATAGAGGAGTAAAGAAACCAGAAAATATTCACATTTAAGAAGCTGGAATCAGAGAATTTTTACTTTTTTTTTCTTAAAAAATAAATATAAATATACATTATATCATTGGATTGTAATTATTGATGTATTGATGGCGTTGAAATGTGTCTATGGATTATTGATGGACTGTATTTTTTATAGTTCCGCTCCTCAGTGCTGATTGGCTGAGACACGTTCAATTATTTTTTATTTCAAGTGGGGTGTAATCAGTATTATGAAAGTCAATGTTAGAAGAAGTATTCAGATATTTTACTTAAGTAAAAGTAGTATAAGTCCTGCATTCAAAACTGTAACTACTTAAGTAAAACTACAAAATTATTAAAAAATTAAAAATTAAAAAAATATTATTAAAATATTGAAGTACCAAAAGTAAAAGTACACATGATGCAGAAAAGGCTATTTCAGAAAAATAGGCTTATATATTATATTATAATGATTGGTGTATTAATGTAGGGCTGGACAATATATCATTATTATATTGATATTGTGATATGAGACTGGATATCATATAATAATATAATAAGTGTTGTCTTTTCCTGGTTATAAAGGCTGCATTACAGTATCTGATGTAATTTTCTGAACTTACCAGACTGTTCTAGCTGTTCTGTTATTTGCCTTTACCCTCTTAGTCATTATATCCACATTACTGATGATTATTTATCAAAAATCGTAATGTGTAAATATTTTGTAAAAGCACCAATGGTCAACCCGATAATATTGTTGCAATATGGAGCCAATTTTAACTGCTTTATATACTGCTGGTCAGCTTAATATATACTAAAGGATCATATTTAACAAGCTGGTTATATGTTTAAAAAAAAAAAAAAAACAGAAACTGCAAATTAAATAGTAACTAGTGGTCAAATAAACGTAGTGGAGTAAAAAAGTAAAATATCTCCCTCTGAGTGGAGTATAAATATAAAGTGGCAAAACATGGTACAAGTACTTGAGTAAATGTACTGTGTACTGGCCATAAGCTGACTGCAGATAAGGTTTTAAGGTTGAATTAGTGTAAAACATCCTGTGATAGCTTTCTCCTTAAATAAACATAACTTTCAGTTTCAAGTCAAAAAGTCTAGTCAGGAAATGTACTTGAACGGAGCAGTAGCTTAAATACAACTACAACCAAATACTACTTTACATTTCATTTATGACGCAGACACATTTGTCCAAAGCGACTTATAAGTAAAGTCACAATCAACCGCAGTAAGAATACCAGCTTCTCATCAAAATTGCAACTGCATCCCTCTTTAATAAAACAAAACTTTTATCAAAGATTTTTAATCTTGAAACAGTTTAAACTTTATATTCAATTTCTAACCAGACAGAAAGTGAACAAATACTTAACATATTTTAAGCACTCTGTATTTGAACTTTTATGTATTTTTGAACTATTCTTTAATTTAACAAATGCTGACCGGATGTATTTGTTTGTTCTCCAGGTCAAAGAACTCGTTCTAGACAACTGTCGCTCAAACGAAGGGAAGATCGAGGGTCTAACGGATGAGTTTGAGGAGCTGGAATTTCTAAGCACAATCAACGTTGGACTGACGACAGTTGCCCACTTGCCGAAGCTAAAGAAACTCAAAAAGGTGGGTGTTTTTCTGTACAAAACACGTCTGTGACTTAAGGCTTTAAGTTTTTTTGCATATTTTGAATGTTTAATTGCTCAACAGCTCGAACTCAGCGATAACAGGATCTCAGGAGGGTTGGACGTTCTGGCAGCGAAATGCCCCAACCTCACACATCTCAACCTCAGTGGCAACAAGATTAAAGACCTCAGCACAATAGAACCATTGGTACGTGGAACCCTAAAATACTTGGAAAAAAGCACCATATACAAAGCAGCTGGCTGTTATTATTCATCAAACTTGATTTTTCTTTTGACAGAAAGAATTGGGGACCCTGAAAAGCCTAGATCTGTTTAACTGTGAAGTGACAAACCTGAACGAATACAGAGACAATGTATTCAAGCTACTACCCCAGCTCACGTACCTGGACGGGTACGACAAAGACGACAAAGAGGCGCCAGATTCTGATGCTGAGGTTTACGCAGAGGGCTTGGATGACGACGAGGAAGATGAAGACGGTGAGTTTGAGGCCTCACACAACTCTCTAGCATCTCTTTAAGTTGATAATGTTGACGTTTGAACGGTCGGCTGATAGTTAACCCCCACTGGGTTCACCCAGATGTAGATGAGGAGGAGTATGATGAAGATGCAGCACCAGGAGACGAGGAGGAGGAAGAGGGAGAGGGAGAGGGAGAGGGAGACGGAGAGGGAGAGGAGGACGAAGAGGAGAATGAAGAAGAGGAAGAGGAGGACGTCAGTGGAGAGGTGAGAATAAATGAGATTTGAGATTTTAAAAATGTTCAGTCTGAAATAATTATATATTAACTTAACCTTGTGTTTTTTAAAAAAGGAGGAAGAGGAGGAAGATCTGAATGACAAGGAGGCTGACGATGAGGAAGATGAAGGTAAGTAAAATGGTGGCTGACTTTAACTCAGAATCTGTTCCATACTAATGGACTTTACACACTGAGGGCGTGAAAAATAAATGACAAAAATAAGCGAAATACTCGCCTGCGAATATTATATGTCCCGGGCTTTTATTGTGAAAAGTAAGAACGGAAGGAGTGGATCTGGTCTGCGCTGCCTTTGTCAAGGTTGAAAGGAGTAATAAAGTTTACCGTCCTGGGTCGGACTACGGAGCCCCCGTGTTGTTGTGTAATAAATATAGGCGCAACTCAGCCAGTTCCGCACAATGTGATTGGTTGACGTCTTTGTTTGTGGTGCGTAAGCTCCAAAAATCAACCTTGTTCGGGGGGAAAAAAAATGACGTTGCTTTTTCGCCGCTTAATATTCGTGTTCTGTGTGAAAGTACTAATGACAAAAACAGCAGTTATAAAAAATATATTGACTTGCGAATTAATCACACCCAAAAAACGCCCCCAATGTGTAATATTGTAATATATGTATATAATATATACTTATCTTTATAGTATCCGTTTTTTTGCAGTTAGTATACAAGAAATCAACATACTTAAAGTTTTCTTGTAGACAAATTTATGATTTCTATATTCAGTGTAACTCACCAAAGCACATTGTGTGTGTGTGTATCATTGAAGCCTAACAAACAGGCTTAAAGCATTTCCTTCCACATGAAACATTTGCAAAGCCGATTTTTTTTTTAACAATATTTTACATCGTATCCTGCTTACGTTCAAGGTTGCTAGATAATTTACTGCTTTTGTCGGCGCATTGCCACGTTTCTTTACATTTTACCACCACCGACTGTTGAGCAGCAACAGAAGAATAACAAGCGACAGGATGTCGTATCGTGGTTAGGGGTGTAATAAAGTATCAAGATTTTATGTTTTTTGATACTGTAACGATTCTCAAAAACGCTATTGTTTTTAATTAATAGTTTACATACAAAGATTAAATCAGTAAATACTTTATTTCATTCACAAAGAGATGCGCCCTCTCAGTGTATGTGTCCTCTCAAAGTAGAGCTGTGATGTTGGATGTTACAGCGGCCGTGATAAATACAAATGCAGATCCCGGTGTTCTGATTGCATAAAAAGTAAAGTTTTTTTTTTTACTCAGATTTTATGCATTTGGAGGCGTGTTCTTTATAATATGACAGTTTTCCTAAAATTAGATTTGAAAATTGCAATATATCATCAGGAAGGATTTTCTCTTCCCATTTGAGAAAAAAAAATTGTATCAAATTTATATTGTGCAAACAAAATAGGGACCCTCTTGTGAAAACATTGCTCCATCGCTCTACTAGTGGTCAAAACCTCAACAGGAAACCTTTAACTGTTTTTATACTAACAGGAAATGATACGATACATGCGCCATGCAAAGACCATTAAACTGAGACTTTAGAATGACACGGCCAATTAGACTTAACAACAACTGTTTCTGGAGCTGTTTCACCTCCAGCCACTCTTAGTTGGGAATAGAGCTGCAACGATTAATCAATTAGTTGACACGTATTAAATTAATCGGCAACTATTTAGATAATTAATCGGTTTGAGTAATTTTTTAAGAAAAGAAAATGTTAATCTTTGAGTTGTGGACAAAACAAGACGTTTGAGGATGTCATCTTTGGCTTTGGGAAACACTGATCGACATTTTTCACCATTTTCTGACATTTTATAGACCAAACAACTAACTGATATATCGAGAAAATAATCATTAGTTGCAGCCCTATATGGGAAGCTCCTCGTTTCCTTTTGCAGCATTGCTTAGTGGTAGAATAGTCTTTTGACACTTAAAAATGTGTTGTTTTTTTTAGTTTTGAGATTATTTAATTTGAGTAGTACAAAGTATAGATATGGGAGTCAGCTGATTCAGAAAATCTTTATTGTCCATCACAAAGCGATGTAAATTTGTCCTGCAATGTGAAAACTGCGTACAGTTTGAGCCAGCATTGCTGTCGTCATGACGCAAAAACCTGATAGAAATTTAACAGGAAACATTTATTTGCTTCTTGTGTTTGTGTCTTTTAAATGTGACTCTTATTTTTCTAGAAGAAGAGCGAGGTCTAAAGAGAAAACGGGAACTGGATGAAGAAGGGGAGGAGGATGAAGACGATTGAGAGTCCTCTTCAAGCTAAGTTGTGAACTGTTTTAAACTTGTATCTCCCAGTCACTTCCCAACAACCCCATGTATTTTTCCCCAAGTTTCATATTGCAGTAGGAGTGATTTTTGTTATTGGCCAGTCAGGTTAGACGGGGTTGTCTGGAGAAATAAGTTAAATTTATGTACCTTTGATGCTCCCGTGTTCCGGTCTTTACAGTCCACTTTTAACTGCTTTGTGGACACCAATTTTGTAATATCGAAATAATAGCAAAGATAAACCTTTTTAAGAAATGTTTTTCTTTTCTCACCGTTTGTGTAAGACCAGTTTCTGATGACTTATGTATTTTAAGACCCCCCCCTTCAAAAGAAAAAAACAAAATGAAACAAAAAAGAGTGCATGTCTAATACATTTTAAAGTCAACTACTGGATTTCATGTATGGCTGTCCTCTCCTCGTCTTAAACTTATTTTTGCATTGTACTTTTTTTTTTTTTTTTTTAAATGTAAGTTATGTATTTGTAGTGTCACCAGTATGCCAATACTCTCTGCTGTCCTGGTGTGAAACTTCTGTCTGAACATGCACAGTGTGACCCTCACAGGGCATATTTTTAAATCATAGCAAAAAAATGTCTGCCCTTGTCAAAGCCGCTCCTCCTCCTTAAACCCTCAGCTTTGATAGTTCGGAAATTACGTGTTCTTGTAAATAATGACCAAATCTATTTTTTTGTATTCTCTTTGATGACGGCAGACATTGAACAGACAACGGAGGTGAAACTATGAATTGTAATAAGATATTAAATATGTATGCTGCTTTATCTAAAATACGCAGTGTGAAATTTCTTGGAATTTGAACATAACTTTGTATGCATAATCTTTCCATAAAGAGAAATGTTCAACATCAGAACTCATTATCGCTTTTTCCATGTTCCTTTCTGTGACACACGGGTGGCAATGTTTGAATTTGTGGTGGTAGTGTAGAGAAGTACTTGATATAAATGGAGGTTACAGCCGCAACTTATGTGCATTGAAAATGTATTGTTTCAAAAGTGTAATCTCTGGAAAACGGTCGGTTACTTGGACTTTGTTTTCACTATTATACCTACCGGTCAAATTGGCCTACCTCAGTGATTTTTCACTCCATGTTAAATCCACTGTCATCAGCCAAATTGTTTCTTTTTTCCCTCCCATTCACTTCAATAAATCCCTTTTATATATGTTTTGAAGTTTGTGGTCCTTGTACAACATTAGTCAAGTCAAATGGTAAAGTGTATAGAGAGACGAAGTCGGCCCCTTCAGGTGGATCCCATGGGACCTTATTTCGGAAAAAATATGAACGGTAGTCAACGGAGAGAGGCAAATATTTTTTTGATCCAGTTTGAATTGTGCCATGAATCACACATATGATGTTTGTCTATTTAAAACACAATTTTGCAAGTCAAGAAAGTCGCAGTTTGTCTTAGGATCATTTAGTTTTGTGTGAAACCGCTCAGTGAACTACATCTCTCGTCTCACACAATATATGTCACCAACACTAACTAGCTAGTTAAGGTAGCTATGACCACACACAAATGAAACGTTATCTGACCTGATGTTTTTTATTCACCGACTCCTGGTCTTTTTATCAGCTGGGAAGAGAAAGAACGAGTAAGACCCGTTGCTGGTGTGCGTACATCCCAGTCTGAAACGCACAGGCATCGTAGCTTCAGTAAGAGAGACGTCACTTACGCTACTTTTGGGTGTGTCGTCTTTCAAATTACGTTGTTTCACAGTGTGATACTTCAAGGGTTTTACAACGAACTGAGACTTTCTTGACTTGCAAAATCATGTTTCAATTTGACAAACATCACATGTGTGATTCATGGTGCAATTTAACCGGGATCAAAAAAATATTTGTCACTCGTCGTTTACTTGTTAATTTTTTTTCCGAAATAAGGTCCCATGGTGGTCCACCGAAGGGGCGGGACTTCACCTCTCAGTAGGGAATGGGAATGTGATGGTAAGAGTGCCATCCGCTGGCTGTTTATTGCAAGTGTCAACACAAAACACGACACAGTGAATTAGATTCAAAAGCCGAAATGTAGTATATATAGTATACAGTTAGACACAAAGGTAGGCTAATGTTATAGGTTTCATTTTGCAAAATACGGTAGATTAATTATGCAGTATTAGCCTATTTACTAGCCTTTAAACCTAGCCTTTGTCTGGATGATTGTGTAGTTGGCATTTTGCATGTAGCTCTTAATGTCATATACCTAACCTTTTGTAAATTGGACATCGGCCTCCAAAAATCTACATATTTCGACCTGCTGACAGGTGTTCACTAACGCCAAAAACACATCAGTGACTGTAATGGGTGACAAGCTGTCGAGGTCCTCCTAGTTTGTAAGAATCGATATCATAAACTAACTTCAATTTTGTAATATATTGTATGGCCACTTTTCTTCTGTCAGCTTCTCTTTATATGGGTATTTGTATTTCGCACATACTTTATACAATTCTGATGACGAACGATTGACAGGTGACAGATGAATAGACCGGTGATGTATATAAAGACAGTCTACCGTAGCTCCGTACGCTACCCTCCAAAAATGGTGGCGCGCCCCAGAATGCTCCGCGATTCCCATTCCATATACAGGATTCCAGTTTTAGGTCATCAGATATTATTGATGATGATGATGGAAAACTGATCTAGGATGTATTTTTCAGCAGAGTGAGATGTGGAACTGTTATTCTATATCGAACAAGATTTACTACAAAATACGAAACTAAGCAAATTTAAGTTGGGGGTTTACTTGTTGTCCAAAAAGTGAATTAGTGCCAAAGAAATTCGGATGAACTGCCATGGTAACGCTTGTCTGTCTAAATTCAACAACTGTACAAAGAGGGTTTCAGTTATTTTAAAAGCCTTTCTGTCCTCTTCTCCTACCTTCCCAAAGATTTACCAGTTGAGTGGTTGGTTTTAGTCCTCAGTACACCTACACGAGAAGCCCTGACGTAACAACTCCAGCCCAACTGTCTCTCCACTGTAGCTGATCCATATCTGGTAGATCCCACTGTCTACTTTCACTGTAGCCTTTTATTTTTCCTGCAAGAAACATACATTTACTATTATTGTGTCAGCGGTTCAGGTCTACATTTAAAGGGTCCGTACATTGTTTTTGTCCGATTGTTTAAACTGAAGCTATAAAGCTTTGGACCCTTTATGTCCCCACTACCATCTGATCAGGGAAGACTTGTGACCTTCACTTGACTTTTTACTTACTCGGGGTACAAACTCCATTTTTGCAATGCATGCAGCCGATTCATCTTTTCCTTTTCTTAGTCCATCGAGAGCAGAATCAGTAATAAGACAAGGTTTGGGCCTGGATTAAAAGACACATGGCATGTTTAGCAGAATCTTTTTTGTTAATCCAGTTCCCACTTCTCTAAAATTTCAGACCGACGGAAAAAAGCTATTAAATGGTCAAAAAAAAAGAGGTATTTAAACTGTAATTTAGACTAAGTCTGTTGGTGGTACAAGTGGAGGAGGAGAGGCAGATGACTTGGAGTCTCTAGAGCAAAATTACACATCTACAGTTAAACACATCTCGCTAATAGTGATATACTTAGTTTAAATGTAAAAGGAGGGTTATTATTATTACAGTTTTCTGTTAGGAAAAGGCAAGATAATATTTTTATACCTTATCTGAAGTTATGTTGCTGGAGTCAAATACCATATAAGGTAGAGTTTCACACACATCTTGCACCATTTCAACCGGAAACATTCAGCAAAAGTCTATCAAGCATCACAATCATTACTTGCGCAGCCACGTCGTACAAAAACAATGGGATTAACAAATATACATGTTATTAGCTAAAAAGGTAAAATATGACAAATAAATAGAAGCAAATATACATCACCCCCCCATCCTCAAAATTAGCCCTAAAAACCAATAACAGCCAGCAAAGCTTCCCTTGAGACTATATTTGAGTTAGGCCACCACCTCTGGATCCATGTCTCCCCTGCTGCTTTCCCACTATTTAAATAAAGAATAAAATACTTAAAGAAAGTGAGTGGACTATCCACCCAGTCAATTTATAGCCCAGCAACATCTGGAGGTGAGAAAAGAAGCTACGGGATTAGCAGCTCTGTGGAAAAAACATGTTCCAAAGCTCGTCTCGTCTGTCGGGGTGCAAGAGTACTTCACGTGTCAGCCATTTCGAGATGACGTTGCAGCTCGCCGCAAACTGTGTCTGCAGCAGGGTGTAAGGCCTTGTGGAAGGAAAACAGGAGCCGGTGACAGTGTTTTTATCCTCCAGTTTTGCCTCAGCAAAAAATGAGGATTAGATGGTGGTTTGGTCATTATACGAGGATGAGTGTGGGGGCTTTTTTGAATGGTGATCAAGGTATTGAATGATAGGGTAGGCACAGTGAGACAATCACTCAGGAGGTCTGGCAGAAATTAAACAGATCATAAGACTAGAGAGAGTGCTAGATCTAAGAACAAGTTGTAAAAACATAGATAATACCTAAACGGATTGGATCTCAAATCGATTTCATGTTAAATCCACAAACACTGCCTTGCCTCCTTTACTTATCATATTTGTCATTATTACAATATTCCAGTAATTGCACCAGTTAAGACCATTATCCAACACTTATCATATTATTGTGTGCACTACGCAGGGCAGCGGGAATGAAGTTATGATATATAAAAAAAAGAGGCATAGGAGGGCTCAGAAGCTTGTTGGAGGTCAGAGTCGGGGGGGGCAAAGGGAGCAGCTTTGCCAGTCCAGGAGGCTGAGAGGTCAGACGTTGTTGGGGCTAACGTTCTTCAGGTTGTTGAGCTCCAGCTCCAGCTGGCGTATTCGCACGTCCTTGGTGGTCAGCTCCTCCTTCAGCCGCCGCAGTTCATCCTGCTGCCGGAAGAACATCCGCAGGAGCTACGTAGAGAAAAACAAAAAACTCACGCATGTAACTAATACACGTTAAAGGTCATATTGATAACATTTTTATGTAGATGAATCATTTTTACACAACAATACATCCACAGAGCTTTTAGAAAGGTGCCGAATAAAAGTATGGCTTTTCCTAAAAAAATATATATATATTATGATTGTGACTGAATCATTTTAAAAATCTTGACGGGTCCAAAATGAATATTTTGTTTATCTCTGTGGAAGATATCTGACGTTTGGTTCTCACTTCTAACAAGGCTTGTGAGCCAACAGTAAAACGACATTGGTATCACGTGGTATCTCTGTGTCGTCACTGATCAAGTTGCCAGTTAGTGTGGAAGAAACTGGCTGAGATTGTTGTGAAGTAAATGCAATGGAACAGGGGAGGGAAGGTTATCAATGTTGTCAATAGCACCTTTAACATACAAGTATGAAAAGCTAATGTTATTACAAGACATATGAAGAATGTACGATGATGGAAAAACATTTTGTAGTCACTACAGGAAGTTGTATCAGGTTTGCATTGTTTATATAGCATATCCAGCCCGGTCTCACCAAATGGAGTATAAATGACAGTAATTTGTAAGTCATTTTGCGTGCTATAACAACGCCTTTGTTGCGTCATGTGTACGCCATGTAGTCTGTACTGACTGAAATGCAAACTTATTTGTGTGAATGCTACGCTCAGAGGTAGTGACATAGAATAAAAAGAGAAAAAGACCGCATATGGTGGACAGAGGTAGATGGGTCCAACAAACATAGGACTTCCAACCAGGAGACCGGTGTTCATGTCCCTAAGTGTTGTTGAAAAGTTACGTTAGTGACGTGTTTTCCGTACTTTTGTTACGTTGTTTTACTTAGTTTGCGTGGTTATTTTAAGCCCAACCATGACGTTTTTCCTAAACCTAACTAAGTGGTTTTGTACCTAAACATAACCGTGACCTTTTTAGGGTAACAACGTGGCGTTAAATGACATAAAAAGCCTAAAATCCTTTCTCATGACATGTGGATTGTCCTTAAAATGTCTTGCTATTTATACGCCTTCCCATGACATCAGGTTGGCATATCACAACAGCACCGCACAGACTGTATACATTAATTTTCAATAACCTTAGTCTTTTAGTTGACAAAACAATCTCACACCATTTAGTTATATATTATGTTATACTGATGATTATATTTAACAACACATTTGTGATATAATCAACAGCAACAACAGCATATCGACTGTTGCCGTCTGTTTGACCAAAAAATATTGATTTACGGTCCCTCACTTCTAGGGCGACTTTTTCGTTCACACTTATGTTCAATTAGTCTGTTACTTTATCAATTTCCCCACCCAATCAATTGACTACCTAAACCCAATCAGTCCAGCTCACATGCTCCTTATTTTTCTTTTTGTTTATTGAATTTGGATCCCCATGAGCTATAAAAGCTCCTCTTTGTTGGGTCCAAAGGTGAAAACAGTCCAAGAAACAGGACGTAATGTAAATATGCACCATGCTCTGTAATATGCCGTACAATCACCCTCACCAAGAATCCAAAGAAACACTGTACAACAAATACTATGCTATCAATACCACAACTGCATCATTCAATTTGCTTCTATGTTTACTGCATAATTATTTGTTAACTCCTTAAAACCCCTTGTAACTATTTCCTAAAACTAGTTTCATTAGATTCTTTTATAATAGAGGAACATCAGGCTAGAGAGATACCTCGTTCTCTGTCCTGGGTGGTATGTTCTCCAGCAGGTCGATGCCGTTCACTACCACATTCTTCTTTTCCTTCACTGGGGCCTTGAACACTAACTGGTTTGGCCGCTGGTAACCCTCCTTCAGGGACATCAAGATTGGGTCTGTTTGCACAAAGTGAGAAAAAACGTGAAGACAATCACAAAAGCACAAACAGGCTTAAGCCCTTGACAGATCACCAGATCAATCTTCTATTGCTGCTCCCTGTTGGTCTTCAACTTAGTGTGTCCAACTCCTACAATAGTGACGGCTTTTTAACATGTGGACATCCATATGTGCAAATCATCTAATATTAATAATAATAGTCAGTTCAAGTTGTATGATCTGGATTAAAATAAAGGAAATATCTGTGGGAGTTTGCATCATGTTGGTGACAATACCAGCCATATGTTCAGTGACAGTGTGTGAAGAGTTAGCAACGAAATAAAGACACTGTGATTGAAGGTGACTGTATTCCGTCACCATGCTTTACTGTAGTTTCATTTTTAAAGTTTCCCTCCAGACACATTTTAAAATATGTAAAAATACTCTGCTATGATTCATATTTTGTTTAACATGGTTTTCCCAAACATAAAAAGTGAAAAGAAAAACTCTGAAAAGGGGCTGGAAGCACATCTACTCTTTCTTCCTCATGAAGAATTTCTGGATCTGGCCTCGCCCAGTCCCCCACCGCTGCTCGCGCTAGGTTGAGCAGTGCGCATCAAGATGGCAGCGCGGAGCTGCTGAGAAAACACTTCTCTGGTGACAAACTTTACATACAAGTCAGTGTAGTCAAGGTCAGACATTTTAGGTGACAAACATTTTTTTATTTGCAGGATGTGTTGGTATTCGATTAAGATCTTTACCTCACATTGGTTTATATTTGGCAAAACTAGAATTACCACCTCGCGGTTGTATGCCTCCGCCAACCAGTCAAGTTGCAGTTTACATCCATGTCTGTCCAAAATGTCATCACTTCATCATTTTATCCTGTTACATATTTGTGTGAAATTGTCATAATTGGCATATGAATTCTTGAGTTATGGCCAAAAACGTGTTTTATGAGGTCGCAGTGACCTTTGACCTTTGACAACCAAATTATAATCAGTTCATACTTGGGTCCAAGTGGATGTTTGTGCCAAATTTGAAAAAATTCCCTCGTTCCTGAAATATCGCGTTCACGAGAATGAGACGGATGTGAGGTCACAGTGACCTTGATCTTTGACCTTTGACAACCCGAAAACATAGCATACAAAAAGTGGCTTCTGTTAAAAGGTTGTTTCATAAACCACCAAAGGAGCATCAACCGTTCCAGTGTGTGTCTAAAGTGTTGTTTACCTCTATTAATGCCGCTCAGCCATTCACTTGCGAACAGCGCCGGTTCTGTTCCTGCAGTCATGGGGTAGAGGTCCTCCTGGTATGTGTCTGACTGTAAACCAGGAAACACCACATACATTCTTATTTTACGGATAAAAAAGGTCATATTACCTTAAACAAGATTTCTTTGTCTCAAAGCATAAAATGTAACCTCTCTGCATGGGTTTGAAAAGATTCTTTATCCACACTAATGCCTCAGTGAGCAATTTGTCACTTACTGGCTTCTTCTTAAACCACCAACACATTTGTTCTCAAGTCAAACCAGTAAATAAAAAATGATCCTTGCGTTAGATAAATTACCTCTGTCCTTGTTTGCTCTCAGCTCTGATTAGCTAGTTTACTCGCTGTGTATTTCTGCTCGTTACGTGCCAGAGTAGCTACTGTATGTCCAAGTGTTGCCAAGAGAGGTTGATTAAAGTCAGACAAAAACTACTTCATGTCTCTTATATGCTGGATAAATGTGACGTACTGCAGAAATGATTAATAATGAGAGAACAGAGTAGAATCAGTTCATTCCATTATTTCATTCCCACTCACCCTTCTTGGCACAATCATGGAAATGGGCTCGATCAAACCCTTCAGGGTGACGAGCTTGTAGAAGCGGAACACCTCGCAAGCCCCCACGTCCAGCCCGTGCTTCGGCATCACGCCTGCACAAAAGAACAAGAAGCGTGTGGTGACACAACCGTTTTGACAACGTGACATCCTTTCCCAGAATTCATGGCCAACAACAAGAGAAAAATATCAACCTGCTGTAAAATAACAACAAGTTATTGGAGCTCATGAAGCTACAATGAGGGAATATTTCAATTCAATTCTTCTTTATTTCCTTCAATGAATTTCATCCTTTCAGCAATAAAACACCACTTTTAGAGGAGTAAATCCACCCTCCTATCCCTAAAGATGCTTTCAGCAGGAGAGATCATATATTGCTAGTCAACAAGTGACTTACCGAGTCCTTTCTGTGGGGTCGGGGACCGGAACTCCATCAGGTATTGTAAGTACGGCTTCTCTGTGGTAATCTCAAAGTAGCGGATGTTGCCGTCCCCCTGACAAGGCACCAGAATGTGGCTATTACACTACAGTTCAAGAAGTAGCTCTTCAAAGTTTCAACCACGTCACATTGTTTTTTACGTTCGGCTTTTTAATGTTTTTAAGTACAGCCTCATCTTATTTGATGCTATGCTCCGATTCCCAGAATAAACTGTACTGTCTTTGATTTAAATTATTTTTTAAATGTTTTAGCTACAATTTGAAATCACTGAAGTTAGTTTCAAATTAAGGGAGGATACTGAAGATGAGAAAAGAGAAAAAAAATCAATTTCTTGTACAGCAACCATCTTACCAGTTCGAAACACATATAAATAAACGAAAACATAACAGCAGTTTGTTGTTTATACGTGCCAGTGCAGTAACGTGTGGGAAATGTGTGACTTTGCATCTTTAAAGTGATGACAGATATTTGAAAGATGTTTCAAAGAGTGAAATCTTAAATGTTTTACTTATTTTAACTTAAAAAAGGGCATCATTGACCTTTGTAGCTTATTGTGCCAGCACTGATGCTATTTTTATTCACCTTTAACATGACGAATGCAGTATGTTCTTAACTACTGTACATATTGTATTATTTTTATTATTCTAGGATGCCTAACAACATCAGGCAAAAGGACTGCCGATGAAAACTATCCTCTCAGCTAACTGGGGTACATTTACATTTGTTTGAATGTTGATTGATGTACATTGTCCCTTTTCAAGTAAAAAAAAATTAATTAAATTACTTTGTTTGGTATCTGCCACATTCAATTTGTACTGATTGTCTATACCCTGTACCTGGTAAATTCATAAATATTAAAACTTCAATGTGCTGCACAGCTTTGTTCATTTGATAGACTTCATAAAGTCAGAAAAATATGCCAAAATGTCTGAATTCAATGTGGATCTGAATATGGTAAATCTGAGAAATATTATAGTTATGAAGAATAATTTGTGCTGACCTTTCCTGCCAGGTACAACATGTGTGTGTCAGCATCGTAGAAGGGAAACAACAGTCCTGAGAGGCCGTCGATGTCCTCCTCCACAATCGGCATAGACAAATCCTCCTGGGAAGAGCAACACACACCAACAGGGAGTTAAACACGCACACACAGTGAATTAAACACACACTCGCTCCACCCACTCTGGCATCACGTGCATGAGCCATATGGAGTTGTTGTCTGACCTGATCCCAGAGAGCGATCTGCCGGGTGTTCCAGCGTGAAACCCCTGTGGTGAGCAGTCGCTTCATGTTGCCCACGAACACCACTCGGTTTACGCGGTGGTTCTTACAGTTGGCTTGCTGGTGGAGCAACACACAGAGACAGAGCATTAATGGTACATGCACCTGCTATTTATTCTTGGGACTATTATATTGTTGTGACAATACAGAGAAAGGACACAAATACATTTTACGATAATTTAGAGCAGGGGACCACCCAGGTGGCATAGGCTCTATAATGGGAAATCCTTCAATATTTTAATGGCATGAAGTAAGATATTAATCATTCCATGCAGTTTTTATACAGTTATTCTACAAGCTTTCCATACCAGCATGAATATTATTATATCTCATTTACTTTTTAAATGAATTACAACAGCCAACAGAACACCTCTGTCGGAATCTTTGAAAGTAAATCTGTATTTCAGGTACAGAACATTTTCATGATTTGTCCCTTTCTCTCTCTTCCTGCCTGTTTCTACTCCTCCTGCTGCTGCTGCCTGGTCTTGATCACCTCCACTTGGTGCAGCAGGGGTGCAGCACGTGGCTCTAATCAGAAACCATTTCATGGTGATCAGGCGGCAAGATCACCAAGGTCAAACATTAAGCGGTTGAGAAGTGGTGTGGGCAAGCTGCAGCATGTTTTTGTTTTTATCTAACAGCAGGAAATATTCTTAAATCTATTAAGTAACCTTGATGGAAATTAATTTGACCATAAAGTTTGGCTTTAGAAATTAAATTTGTGATCTCATGGAGCTGCAATTTCTCCAATGACTTTTTGGGGCTTAAGACCTGCATGAAAATCACATCCCAAAACCATCAACATCAATCTGCTGCTATAACAACCGTTTCAGGCTTCCCACAAGATGAGGCCTGGCTCGCTGTCGGCAACACCAGTTCATCCCAAATGTGTGACGGGGTTGAGGTCCAGGCTCTGTGCAGGTTCTTACACACTAAACTGGGGAAATATTTCTTCATGGATCTCACTTTGTGCGTGGGGCCATTGTCATGTTGAAATAGGACAGCGCCTCCCCCAAACTTTTGTCACAAAGCTGGGAGTACACTATTGTGTAAAATATCACAGTGTGCTGTAGCATTAAGATTTCCCTTAATATGAATTAAGGGGTCCAAACTATGAAAAACATCTCCAGACCAAAAGTAAACAAAAGTCCACATACTTTATGATGAATTTGTCAGCTAATAATATATGGACACTATAATTTTATAATCGTGGTAAATAAGATGTTCAGTAGAGGTGAAACATATAATCATTATTAGAGTTGTTCCGATACCGATACCTGTATCAGAAATGCGTCCGATACTGCCCAATATCGGTATTGGGTATTGGCGAGTATGCATGTCTACACACCGATCCAATACCACAATTTATTAACCCAGAAAAAATCAACTTGTTTAGCCGGAAATCAATTCTTCTTTGCTGCTCCAAAACAGTAGCCTTCACTGTGCTGTCGCCCTGGATGTACCATGGCTGCCACTGGCAACTACTGTTTTAGAGCAGCGAAGAAGAACTGATTGCAGGTAGTTTGTCGCGTGACGATAGCAAACAACAACAGTACGGTGCTAGTGGAGAGTGTAACAGTTACGGTAGTCAGAGTGAGGATAATGTACCAATGTAGTAAACAGCTGTTAGATAATAATAATAATAACTATATATTTTTTTAATCACGCTGGTATCGGATCGGTACTCGGTATCGGCCAATACCGTAAGATCAGGTATCGGAATCGGGAAGGAAAAAATAGTATCGGAACATCTCTAATCATTATTATTCAAATTTCATATAGTGTATATAAGGACAGACAATTAATAATTTCTTCAGCAGCATCAGTCGTAGCATCAGTAGGATATTCTTACATAACATAAACAGTTGTTCCCTCAACGTGAATGAACACTCTCATGAAAACCCCAGCCTCCTCCCGCTGACCTGAAGGACCGCCCCGGAGCGCGGCTCAATGACTCGCAGCTTCTTGTCTTTGCAGCTGGTGGCCAGCAGGCTGCCGTCTGTGTTGAAGGACATGCTGAGGATGACGTCAGTGTGGCAGTCGATCATCTTCACCGGCTCTCCGATCTCCAGGTTCCAGATCAGGATCTGACACAGTCGGGAGGGATTGTTTGGGTGGAACTGATTAGATGTCTGTGGTGCTTGAATCATGTGATGTGATAATGTCGTGAGCTTGTGAATTTGTTTCTGTGGGCTACTACTAACACATCAGACAGTAGTTTCTGCTGATATCCAAAGTGAAATAAGAGCCTAAATGTCCCAACCCTGTTCTTTGGAAATCACTAATTTAGTTATAGAGGCCTGTTGAGGGAAAGTCGATACGCAGGGCTGCAGCCAATGATTATTTTATGATTTATTTTATTAACGATTAATCTGTCTGTTAGTGCTTTGGTAAATATATTAATCATTCAGTCGATAAAATGACAGAAAATAGCAAAAATGCCCACCCCAATTTGTCAGAGCCCATGGTGTCATCTTTACAGTTCGTGTTTTATCTGATCAAAACCCAGAAATATTCAATTTACAATGATATAGAATGAAGAAAGGTATCAAGTCCTCACATTTAAGAAGCTAGAACCAGCAAATAGTTGGCATTTTTGCTTGATAAATGCCTTAAAAAAATGAATCAACTAAAATAGTTTGATTCATTTTCTGTAGATCAACTAACTGATTAATCCAACACAATGGTGTCTCATAAAAAATACTTTCAACATTACAAAGTAACTCCAGAAACGAGCTAAAAGACACACATTGACAATATCTAACAGTATCTATTTCCTTTCTCCTGCATTTAATGTTGGTTAAATCATTGTGCTGGTGATCCTCGTAGTGCTGTCAGTGTTTATTGTGTTGATTTCAGCTGGTTGTGTTTGCATTCACCGATGTGGTACCTTGTAGTCGTAGCCAGCGCTGAAGAGGATGCCGCTGCTGGTGGGGTGCCACTCGATCACACCCACCCGTCTGCTGTGGCCGTACAGCTCCAGCACCGCCTCCGTCATGTTGCGTCTCAGGCCACCCTCTGGGATCTCCCATAGTCGCACCTGCCACGTTCACGTACACACAGTAAATATAAAGGAATACACATAAAGCAACCATACACGTACCAGGGTTATTATAGTAAACTAAAACTGAAACTAAAACAACAATAAGCAGTGAAAAACCTTTTTAGTAAACTGAAACTAAATAAAATCTATATCTTATAGAACCGCCAGGGGTCGCTGTATACCTAAAACCGCCAACAGGTAAAATTTACCCGCTATTAGAATTCATTGACTTTCAAGGTACAAGGTTAATTTATTTATCATTCTACAACACAGGATTGTATAACAAAATGCTATAGTTGTAATCCCTTTATGCTACTCACAAATACAGTCACAATCAACCGAGGACACATCGCTCAGTCCTGAAACATCCATCAGACTCTCCTTCATTCAATGCATCGAGCAAGTCTAAGGCCTGATGAAGCCTACATTCATAAATCTCTTTCTCTTGTCCATAGTGAAGGTTAGCCTATGATGCAGCTCTATCACGCACAGTAGTAGACAAAAAGACATTGCCATAGCAACACAGAATGTTGATCTAAACGTGCAAAATTAATAGCGCGAAGATGACTGCAATAGGGGTCAATTTTACCCGCTGGCGCTTAGGTATAAATAGTCATTTTTTAAAATCTGGCTTTATCTTGACAATTTTCAACAATAAGGGGTGCGACATAACACATTATTAGGAACAGTCACAGACTGTGGGACTTGAATATTTTATTGAAACAAAATTTTACCCGTTGGCCGTTCTAGTGTTAAGAAAACTAAAACTAAACTGAAACGAAATTGCCTGGGTAAAAAAACTAAAACAAAAATAAAAATTAATGTAAATTCATTTCAGTTTTAATTTTTTAACAATAATATATCACTACCGAAAAAAGTAGACAGTATGAATTTCCGTCAACTCTCGTGACATTGAACCACAGAAATTGAACAGACTTGACCTACCAGGAGATAACGCTACACCGCAATCGCTTCACAACGGACACTTAAAGGTCCAGTGCGTAGGATCTGGCGGTATCTAGTGGTGAGGTGAGGAGATTGCAACCAACTGAAGCCTCTCCCGTGTGCCAAGCGTGTTGGAGAGCTACGGTGGCCGACGCAAAAATGCAGTGTATGTGTACGTGGGAAGTGAGTGGTGAAGCGAGAGAGAGCGGCGGCGACAGCAGCGAGTAACGTTATCGACTCCGGCCCAAGCAGGAAAAGTTAACAGTGTTTGGTTTGTCCGTTCTGGGCTACTGTAGAAAAATGGCGGTGCAACAAGGCGGACTCCGTGGAGAGGACCCGCTCCCTATGTAGATATGAAGGACTCATTCTAAGGTAACGAAAACACAATAATTCTTATAATCATGTGTTTATACACTAAAGAAAACATACTTATTAATATTATATTCCATTTCTGCCAATAGATCCCCCTAATTGTTACACACTGGTCCTTTAAGTATTAGTATTAGTATTTAGTAATTGTTCTGCCCTTATGCGTCAGAGACATTCATTTATATGCAGTGACAGATGAGACTTCAGTCTCTCTCTGTTTGAACAAACATCACTATGAAGTTTAGTGGTAGCAAATCATCTGATGTCAAAATCATGTCAGAGAGAGATGAGGGGTTTTGTTTTGAAACAAAAATAATGAACTGAGCCATGTTGGTTTTTAAAAAGCTGACTTTTCAGAATGAGGTTGATCAGAACAGGTCAACAAGTATTATGCTTTTGTCAGAGGTCACTTCCTATTTTCCTTTAATAAGAGCTCCAATCTACAGTCAGTATGACACAGCTAGAGATCCCTCTGATCAAAAATAGCACTGGTATCAATGCAGCCCATTGCATTAGGATTAGACTGGATTACAGTCATGGCTGGAGGCTCTGTGTTGGACCAGAGGAGATTATCCTCCAACAAGTGAAAGTACTATACAGGACACAGCGCTGCCATGGCTTCACTATGCTCGGTGGAGTAATGTAACAGGTGCACGTACTGGGAAAAAAGGCCCACAGGTTCTTAGTATATGTTATGTAACATCTGAGATTAAGAGTCATACTGATTCAGATTTGATATTGTGTCTAATGTACTTTAAGTAGTCAGTACAGCGAGTGCATTTGTGCCTTGATCGAAGGCTTTTCACATCTGTCATTTACCATTTTCAGGCCACTGGATCCCAACAACAACCAGAGCAGCTGCCAGTCAAAACCAATCACAAGCTTGAGTCCAGTACAACCAGAGACCCTCTGGCCATAATGACCCGATGACCTCTTTGCCTTCTGGGTCAGAGGCTGGCTGTCACCCTCAGCATCTAACAAACTCATGATTTCACAGATACGCTAGTACGTTTTTAACATCTTCAAAGTGTCGCGGTCTTACAGAACCAACCCTTTATAGTCATATACATCCTGAGCCGCTTACCTGTCTGGTAAAAAGCAGAGAAAAAGTGGGTCACTTACCGAGGTGTCCTCCGAGCAGGATGCTATGATGTTTTCAAAGAAGGGATTCCACTTGATATCCAGTACGTTGCCTTGGTGGCCACACACTTTTGGGTAATGAGAGTCCAGGCGGCCAGACTGAAACAGAGCATCAGGAAGACGTTATTTTACATTTACTTTTTCTGTTTTAGGGCAGTGGTTCTCAACCTTTTTCATGTCAAGGACCCCTAAATTGATGCACATTAGGTCACGAACCCCCATTGGATAAGATTTTGCTTCAAGGACCTCCATCTAAAAAGATTTTGGTTGTTAGACATGATCAAGAACATAATTTAATAGTTGTCAACTACAGTTGAAGAGATAACATGGAGGAAGTAAAAGCTATGATCAGAATAGCCACTCTTATGACTCTTTTTCACATTGGGCTCATTTCTATAGTGAATTACATGGTGAAAATAAACTATTCCCCATTTTTCTGGGGACCCCCTGTAACTCCCTCAAGGACCCCTGAGGGTCCCGGGACCCCTGGTTGAGAACCACTGTTTTAGGGTACCTAGCATGTAGGTGAAAAAAAATGAAAATTTCGATTTATTCATTCAACCTAACCAATCCTAGGTATTAAAAAACACAAATAAGAGACTTAGATGAAAATGGTGATAAAAACTAAAAATGATAAAAAGCCAAATTGGTAAAATAATAAAACCTTAAGAATAAAAAAAAAAGGTTCAATTCAAATTTAAAGCAAACCAATCAACTAAAGCAAGAACAGCTGGAGGCGAAATAGGATGAAATTGAAAATCTAAATTGCCCTAAGGATAAAAATGAGGTAAGTTTAGATCGTTTTGCAAGTTATTCCAGGTTACAAGAGCACAATGAGAGAAAAAGGATTTTCCAAGCTCAGTAAAAACAACCTGCAATGTAATCCAATCATTTGAGCACGTTCAATAAGGGCCCACATTAAAAGACAGCAACGAAGTAATGTAAGAGGGTAAAAAAACAGCCTTATAAATAAATAAAACACAGTGTCTAACACGCCTTAGAGAGAGAGAAATATCAGCATACAGTATATTAAGATCTACTGTAGTGTGTGCAATACCATAAATAAGAGATTATAAAATAACGTTAGTGGAATTAAATGGAGTAAAATAGAATAGATGCATGCATGTTTTTGCATCTTGCACATAAAAGTGCATAAAAGACACCCATTATACTGCAGCTGTGGTAAAACACGTGTCACTAGAGAGCATAAATCACACAAAACAATACTAGAACAGCTAAAAATGATAAGAAAAAGTAATTTATTCAATTAAATTTGCTACTGCACGCAAGTAATGAATCTGTATCCATCTATTAAGAACATTGCTGAACAAAACTATTCTTTTCTTTTATAAGATTCATAAAAGACTAATATGAGTGAAATCACATTAGTGAGATGACTGTATGAATCCTGAACAACAACAACACAGACCTGAGGTTATTGTACAGGGATGTGTGAGGCCAATCGATGTTATTGCAATAACCCAGAGAGTCCACAGAGGGGCAGTGGCTCATAACACCACACGACAGAAACCTCTTAATGTCGGTCATGTTGTCATGAATGTTTGATGTCACTTCAATCCACTGACCTCTTTCTTATTTCCTCAGAGATTTGTTTCGGAGCGTCGGGTCATGCCTCACTGAAATCCTGTGTGCGTGTGTGCATGCGTGTGTGCACTGTCCTCACTGAACCCAGATGCATTATCAAGCCTTAACAAACTCTACTATAATATAATAAAATGTTATTAGCAGTATTTCTACACCTTAACCTTCAAAGAGAGAATGAAATAATGCATTTTCAAACTGCAACTATGAACAATACATTTATATAACAGCAGGCAAAATGGTGAAATACAATCATACAGCCCTAGTAGAACTGGGGTTAAAATCATTTTGTGTATGTATATGAATGGTAATTTTAGTTAACAGCTAATGTTTACTGAAATGAACTTTTTTCACTGCCTGCCAATGTGGCAGCGCAAGTATTTTATTTTATCTTCCACTTTTGAAATCTATGCGCTAAACGAAGGAATAACATTTTTAGATCTGATGTCATTCAATGATCGATATATTTACACAAAAAACATTATATGCATGTTTATGACAGTGTTCAAATTACACCATAGCTTCTGGGGGAGCCCTATTTTTCGGGAGGGTATTGTACACATTCACGCGGATACATGGATGTGTCCACCTACATGCAAAAATATACTATAAAACCACACACTCCTTCAGACGAAATTGACACGTGAGGTAGCTACTGTAGTGAAGTTGATACAGTAACGAGCTGGCGTGTAGCTCTATCCAATCATACGCTGCCCTTACTAAACATGTCTTTCTATTGTGCGTTTTCCCTTTCCGCCAAAGTGGCAGATGGCCTGATGATTTTACCCGCCACTGCCAACAATTTGCCAGAATTTGGCGGGTGCTAATTTCAGACCCTGGTTTATCCATATTGATCAATATTACCTTGCTACTGACACCTAGCTGACAAGTTAGATCGCATATTCATATCACTAGAATCTCAGCAGCATACTTAATAGATACAGTATAGGCTATATAAACATATATAAACAAAAAGAAAGCAGATCAGTAAATACTTTGAACTGTAGTTAACCATTAAAAAGCAGCAAGCAGGAAGTCCGCCCGCAGAAAAATGTTTCAAGTTTGCCAAAGATACTGAAGGCTTTGCGAACAAGATGAGGAACACATGCCAAAACCAATAAAGGCCGATGTCTGCCAAACCTTGAAGTGGGACATCAATTCAGTCAATAAAAGAGGAAAGGAAGAGAGGAGACAGTGTGACGAAGCGAGCCAGAATGATTCATAAACATAACTAACTCGAGTTAGCACTGAAGGCTCTTTGACATCACTCTCTAGACCACAGTACATTCTCACTACACTCACATGGAAACTCAAATCTGCTCCAACATGTACATGTTAAGATGTAAATTTTAGGAAAATAAATTAAAAAAAATAAAATAAAATGACAAGCCAGGCTAATGCCAAGTTTCATGACGCATTACCTTTTTCTATAAGTGTCCCAGTGACTGGGAGGTTCTAACGTGGCCTCAAAACATTATTAACATGGGACCTAAGGGACTCCTTATTAACGTCGAACTAATTACCTGCAGAGAAATAATGTCTGTTGGGAATCCACAAGGTTCAGAGGGTCCACGAGGTATTATGAGGAAATCAGAAGTTATAATGGAACATGATAAAAAATAAAAGATAGCTATCTCTTTACCACAATCAAGAATAAAAGACCAAATTAAAATATGAATGAAAATAATGTTGCTAACGTTTCACTGATGTTTATCTGGATGAGAAAGAGACACAGATGTACATGAGGCCTCATCGTCTTTCTGCAGCTCATTTCCTCAGACGAGCACTCCTGGTGACGCACAGATGTGCAGGCCAGCTATCAACAGCTCCAGTATGCCAGAGGCACCACGCTGTGATTGCTACCAACTCTGATTTATCTGTAATGTGCATTGATTTCAAATGGAAAGTACTTCTAGTTTTGTATTAAGCAATGTGTATTCTCTGTACTCCTGTCTGATTTTTAACATTTGATGCCATAACTATTTTGTGGATTTTCCTGCCCAGTGACTGCTGATGAAATTTAGCTCTCTAGCTAACTCCGGGACAGTCAATGACTGTCCATTGTCCCTATTAAATCAATAAATAAATAAATAAATGAATATTTCCCAATAAATTCTCATTATCACTGGTGTGATCTGTGGTTACAGTATTGCTACAGTGCACCCTATTCTAACAGCAGCATGTTATGACTCCTCTGGATATAATATGCAATACTAGGAATGAATCGAATTATAGAGCAGGAGGGAATTAACAACTAATGTGGATTCAATACAAGTTTAAGATTAGCAATTGGGTCTTTTTTTCTCTCCTGCTGCCAGTGTCAATTTCTTCTCTAATGAATTCACTGTTGCTGCAGCTACACATCAATGTTGCTGATTCAAAAGACTATAAATCTTAGCAGAGGAAAAAGAACATGCTGAGTCATGCTTATTAAGTTGAACTGATATTCTGCTGCTGTGGTTTATCACATGTTAATGGTCCATGGTGCATGCTGTTGGTGCTTTCATATAGTACAGTATGTACCAGCAGCATGGTCTGCAGTACGGTCATTTGATCACTGTTGGACTCTATAGTAGAGTTGTTCATAATGACCTCACTGTGAGAGTTTAATTTAATTTAATGGTCTTAATATACTGTAGCAAAATAACATCCTTATTCATGAATATGCGCATTGTGCACAATATGTTGGAAATACCTTTCTATGTACAGTATGCCATTAAAACATGAACACAGGAAATGACTAGAAATAGCCATCATATTATATATATTATTACATTACTTGCACTATTTTATGTCTTGTGTCTCTATGTCTTTGATTCTCATTTTGCTTTTACTTTTGTGATTTTTCTTTTTTATATATACATTTTAATGAGCATTGTTGTTGACATGAGACCCAAGATTTTCATTGCCAACGACTGCTTCGTTTGTATTGTTGTGCATATGATGAATAAAGAAACTTGAAACTACATTAAGTCCTGCTGGTGAACCAAAAACAAAGCAAAACCAGCAGTTAAAATAAACTGCAGTAGGTTTATTTAAGGTAAGAGATATTAGCTGGCGGCAGCTAATGATTATTTCCCTTGTTGATTAATCTGCTAATTATTTTCTCAAAAAAATGTATTAGTTGTTTGGTCTATAAAATGTCAGAAAATAGAGAAAAATTGGCATCACAGAGCCCAAAGTGACCTCTATAAATTGCTAGTTTTGTGTGACCATCATTTCAAAACCTAAAGATATTTAATGTACTATCACATAAGACAAAGAAAAGCAGGAAACCCTCACATCTGAGAAGCTGGAACCAAAGATTATTTGGCATTTTTGCAAGAAAAAGTGACTTGAATGATTATCAATTATCAAAAAAAGTTGCAGATTATTATTCTGTTGATTCACTAATGACTAATAATCGAGAAACTGATTCATACAACTCAATGTGCTGCACACACTAGTGGTGCAACAGTTCAACAAGCCCACGGTTCAGTTTGTTTCGTGTTTTTTTGTCAAGGTTTCGGTTTGGTTTGTTTTGCATATTAAGAGAGGAAAAATAACCATTTCCAATGTGTTTGAACTCATATTGTTCAAAAACTCTGAGTTTCAAACACATTTTGAACCCACAGTCAACTTTATGTAAAAAAGTTAACCATGATATAATATATAAATAGATTGATTGATTGATTGATAGTAATGAATGATACTTCTATATTTGCTACTTAATGGTCAAGTATAATACAATAGTATAGTATAATAGTAGTGGTAATAGTAATAATGGTAGCACCACACCCACTGACTGCCCTCTCTGTCTTTGTCTGAGGTGATGAAGAGGTGTTTGTGACCTTGTGTTGGTTTGTGGGCCGGTGTGTGTGCCAGGTGGTGCCAGCGGTAGTCCGTCCATTTGCTAACAGCGTTGTCTGGGGTGCAGCCATATGGCCGTCTCGCCGGCTGTCATCATAATATGTCCGTCGTGCTCACGCCTCGCCATTAGCCAAACCCACCACAGATTAGTTGGTGTTTCTAATGGAGCGGGAGGAGCTCATGTTAAAAGCTCACAAGTGTTTGGATGCCTTGTGTAAAGATTTTTTTTATTTCCTTTAGTGCTTATATTTTCATCCTTGTTTGTCTTTTTGTAATTTTTTCTACCTGTTCTGAGTGCTCATACACCATCCCGTTCTTACACAGCACTCCACGAATTGTTTCTGATGATGACATCTACTAAACAGGGCGGGCAGGTATTGATTTTGATTAAAGTGTGACTGGTGACATCACCTTGCATACCATACCTCCTTCTAATTAAGATTTAACGCCATTCATTGATTCGTAACTTTGATTTACTTTTGATTAACTGCTTTTCACTCCACAACTGTAGGCTAAGCGTCACACTTTTTGCATTTAGCAGAATGTGCATTGTATACCGTACCTTAACAAATACACTGTCAATGTATGCCATTACATTTCTGTGTGTTTGGAGGAGACTGATAATTTAAATTTTAACATCACAAAGAAGTCACCATTTGCCTTTAAAAATGAACAAATAATGATCTTAACTCTTCAACACCATCCTTTCAACAAAAACAATTGAAATAAAATAAGAAATATATATTTACTGTTCATCCTTTTGTTAACTGTCTCATACGAGGGATCACTTAAGTTTTGAGGATTTATTGTTTTGACCAGAGGATCCTGCGTGAAACAGCAGCCATCCTCCCACAGCAGCTGTCATCTGTGCTGCCGCTGCTGAATATGAGAAATGTCATTTCTGAACTCGTCGACTCAGCAGAAACCAGAGGAAATGCTTTAGTGCAATGCTTTGACGAGGAGGAAATTGATCAAGTTTCAAGGGTCTTGGATAGAGTCATTGCACAGCATGAAAAATAACACAGTGACCCATGGGTTTCAGTTCAAGAATGATTAGTTACTGTAGATGTTAATGTGCAATAGGTATTTTTTTTTACCCTATAATCAGAATATACCATTAATCACTTAAATAAAGAAAAAGAAAATATGTTCTCGTTGTTTAGCGCAGATTATTTTCACTTTCCTGAGATGAGTTCATAAAAACACCCAGCTGACATCCAGAAAATAACCATCTTATCGTCTTTATGCTATCAGCAAATAGAGTCAGAAATAAAACTAACTACTAACATCAACTCCTCTCTTTATATTCACTGTATGTGAATTTTCTGATTCACAAGACTTTTCTCTTCATGCCTGGACAGACTGTCTTTCTCAGTGAATCCTGTATGTTTAAATTATACTTTACTATATCATTAAAGTCACCTAGTAGTCACATGTGAAACCAACCAATACGACCTTCTCTTTCTATCTTTGCAAGCAAGCTTTGTATAAATCAACATGATGCCAGCAGCGTTACTTTCATTGTGTGATGCTGTGCAGCTCTTCTTCATATTCGTAAGCTCAAAACAAAGTGAGTTTCATAAACAAAGAGCGCTGCATCTTAACTGCCTGGAGACCTCTGAGTATTACCTGCAGCCTCACCAATTTCAAAAGCCATAGCTGAGGTAATGTATGAGCAGTGTAGGTGGACGAAATTAATTTCTGAAAGGTTATATCAAGTGATGACGTGAGCCCTTATTATGAACTCTGTTGTTCTGTATATAAAATGATACAGCATGGCAACAGTGGACCGAGTTTGCTGATGTGGCAAGTTTATGACTTCAGATCTAAAGAAAATAATAATAATAAAAAGGCTGCCCACATTGCTAAATTTACATCAATTTACTCAATGATAGAAAAGGGGTATAAGACAGTGGTCCCCAGCCTTTTTCCTTAAGGGACCCCTTTTCTATCATTGAGTACATTGATAACCCCTGACTAAGAGACATTTTTATGGATATTTCATATTATAATTGATGCATAACAATAACAGTACAGAACAACTGATAAACTTCACCCAAATAGTGAATGCAATAACTGCAGGAAGTTTGTGTAAAACGAACGATTTAGATAAGCAGATTACTTCCTGTCAGTTATACTGTTATTCTTAGAGACTTTTAATACAATTCTCTGTATTGTGTTTTTTGGGGGAATTTTTAATAATCATACATACAGTACTTAATAGGCTTCAATTTTGACAAATTCTGTGTTTTCTTCTCCCTGACGCTTGGCCATTGTTCTATTAGCTCTTTGGATGTTTTAACTGCGTACTTTTCTAATGCAGGACGAGGCTCAGGGAAGGCTCTGTGAATATAGCTTCAAAGAAATGTTTATTTAAAAAAAGTTTTCTTACACCCCTTAAAATCAAGAAGGCCTCGTGACCCCCTGTGAAGCTTTGGTGACCTCTAATCAAATATGAATCAATATTCTGTTGCCTATTTCTCGCCTCAAATGTTTTCAGAAACATCTTGTAGTGTACTGTTTAGCTGTAAAATCAGAACGTTTTCTCCGGCTGGTGGGCGGTGCTTGGTATTTCTTCAACTGATCTCAACATGGCTGCCGGGTCACAAACTTTATCATTCTACAGCTAAACAGTACACTACAAGATGTTTCTGAAAACATTTTAGGCGAGAAATAGGCAACAGAATATTGATTCATATTTGATCAGCGCGGCCTAGTTTGACCGTTTGATCGGAAATCATGAGTGATTGACAGCTGCTCAGAGACGACAGACTCCAGCTCGGCTCTGATTGGTTGTTTTCCTCCGGTCTGTGAAATCTTGCAGATGCCATTAGGATGGACCGGAGGACACCGTTCCTCCGGAGGACACCGGAGGACACAGAGGCACATGATTTTTTTCAGATTACCTGTCTCATGCACTACGGTCAGGATATAGTGACCATTTTATAAAAATAACCTTTTTTAATCATATCTGCTCCAACCTGCCTACCCCAGCTTTAAGGAAAAAGGTTGGGAAGCACTGACCTACATGGCAGAGCCAGTAGTCTGTCTTTTTCCATGACTGAATACCACATAGCTCATGATGATGTGAAGTTAAAATGTAGCCGAGGTCTCCCTGCTACTCAGCTTACTGAATACTTCTTCTGCCTGATAACAGCTTGACTCGACTCTGCTTGGCAGCCGAGAGCTTTTCAAGTACCTTGGCAGAGTCGCTCTTAAAGAGGCAAAGCACTTTATGGTTTCTCAGACCTACACTGTGAACTACAGAGTGGAGAGAGAGGCAAACTACATTATAGCCTCGTGGAAAAATACCACTCATATTTGTGCTGCACTAATACATAAAAAACACACCAACAATCAGCACCACATAGGAAACACATGCTGAATATACGAGCACCTCAATTCCCCTATAGGCACAATAGCAACATTTAGAAACTATTCTATACTCTCCATATCAAACCCAATATCACCACCATATATAAAATGTTATTTAATGCAGTTCCTTGAAAAAATGCTTTCAACTTAATACTTTCCACGATTTAGCACTTTACTATCAGCATAATACGTCTGTAATGTGCGACTGCGAGGCTTATCCTCCATATTAGAATCTGCAATACTGTTGTATAATGAATAATCCAGCAAAAGCAGTAAAGCAGAATGTATTTCTTGAATTTGAAAAGAATTCTCAGTAAAAAGAAACACATTCCCGTTTCCTATAATAAGAAAAAGAATTTCACGCTTCCCATTGCAACAGTGCCCTTTTGTCTTGTTTATGGGAAATACCAGTATGCCTTTATGTGATCCTATTGGCAATTCTACCCTGTTACAACTTTGGCTTTAAATTCTGGCTTGATGATTTAAGGCTGGCATGCTCTGCTATAGAAGGGAGGGAGAGTCTGTGGATGATTTGTGTGAAAACGGTTTTCAAACTTCAGGTCTTACTGTGCTGTGAAGTAGCTCAAACCACAGTAATCTGATGGTCTAAACCGTAAACCAATATACAGAACAATGCACCTCAACATCCAAAATGCTTTGACTCACAGCAAGTGACTCAAGTGGTGATTTTTAAAGGGCGGGTCCATCTGCGTTCTTTTCTGTTTTGTTTTTTTTCAAATGGAAACGCCCTTTCAGCTGTTGCAAAAAGCAGTGACATAGGTTACCAAACTAAGTTAATCAATAAGGTTATGAATAATGTGAACGCTAGCACTAGCCGAGTCAAAGTTAGCTGTGCTAAGTTTGGTAATAAATGAAAGGGATGGTTTGGATTTTTTTCAAGTGGGCTTGCATGTATACTGTTCTGCGAGGTAAAATTACTGCTTTTGTGAATGTAGTCTGGTGGCTTTGAAGAGAGCGATATAACAAATTCAATTCCCCGTCGGAAAGGGCTGTCTGACGGCGAGGTAAAGCAGACGTGGACGGGGGGCAGCAGAAAAACATATTTTAGCCACCTAAAAACAATCAATATCAGTTTAAGTGTACGCTATATTTAGAATATTTTCAACGCTTTACCTCGCCATCAGACAGCTCTTTCCAACGGGGAACTGAGGCCGTTACATCGCTGTCCTCAAAGCCACCAGACTTCATTCACAAAAACAGTAATTTTACCTCACAGAACACGGGAGTTGCTGGTCTACCACTGCATCGATCGGTTAGTTCGTTTGTGTATTGTGTGACTTTCAGATCAGAACTAACGTGGCCTCCACAGCGGTACATTGCTTAGTTTCCGTGCCGGTACTCCTGTCTGCTTCTCCAAACTGGGAGCATGCAGATGGCCAACCAAGTTACTGTAGGGAATACACACTGAATGGATCAGGATATATGTATATGTAGAACATCATCATGCAGAAACCTACGTCAGGTCAAGTGGGAATTTTTTTAGAAGGGCTTGGGAAAATAGCACTTTGACGCTAAAACATCTGTACATCAACCAAAATTTGAATGTTCGGATTTGAATACATAAGGAGCACCACTGGGAAGCTACAGAATGATATAAAAACCTAAAAAAAAAAAAAAAAAAAAAAATGGACCTGCCCCTTAAACTAAACATAATGTAAATTTTGAATAATGTACAAATGCCCAAATACTAGAACTAACAACAACTGAGCATTTTAGCACACAACAATGAAACATCATATCTCCCCCGACACTGAAGTGAACAGTAAGTAGAAAATAACCTCAGGGGTCTCCAAAGAGGGAAATACCCCATTAATCAAACAGCAAATCACGAGTGTGGCAGTGCCAGTTACCTGGGATACAGGTATAACGATGAAAGAGCCCCCGCCGGCACTCTCGGTGACGACCGCCAGGAACTTGGAGTTGACGGCACAGAAGTGGTTGTCATGGACGTTCTTGGTGATGGGGAAACCGTCGAAGCAGTGCTCCCGGTTGCCCACTTTTCCGTAGACATTTCGAAACTTGGAGCTTCGGTAGGTCGGACGCCATGACATCTGAGGAGGATAAATAAATAAATATACAAATTAGTTTTGTTATTTTACAGAACAGCCTGATAGATTACTTGAGCTTCTGTCTTATTGTTTTTAATTTTTCCCACAGCCTACTGTGATGTATTGCTTATTTTGTTCGACCAACACCCCAAAACCCAAAGACATTCAATTCATTGCCAACTCTTTTAAAACATGTACAGTTTTACTTTTATCAGAACAAGTATTCTGTACATTCAATTTATTGTGGATAGGATATGCTTCAGATCACACCCCTGCTTTTGTAATATTCGGTGTGTCCAGTGTAGCAAATAAGAGTAGCGTCTTTTGACAATGACTACATTTACATACTAATATTCCACTATTATTCCAAATATGACAATATTCCAAATTTGATACGGGTCATGTAAACAGCAGTTTCCATTTGGATATTCTGAATTAAGCCTTATTCTGAATGGAGCATTTTCCGATTACGACACGTGGGATATGCCGATATTATTTTAGGTAACTAGATCTTAGGAGCATTCTTTGGACATGTATTCTGCACATTCAGAATATGCATCTCAATTGGGGTTTTTAACCACAGTTTGCGACACACGGCCTCTTGCCTGTTTGCGGCCAGCTCTGTGCGTTGTACACGAACCAACCAGCCGACAGTTTGCAGACGCATGCCCAAAAGAAAAGTCCACATTTCTGGTTGGAAGGAGAAACACACCTACTTTTAAACATTATGAAAGACTTGGATATCAACAGGTTTTTGAATATGCGTAAATATCGCAACGCCGACCTTTTCAAAAAGGTGGTTGAAGAAAGTCCACCACCCGTTAGGTTTATGCACGGCTGCATGTAAACGGGAATATTAGTGGAATATTCATTTTCATTAGCTATGTAAACAGCTTAGTAGGAATATTGTCTTTTTCGGATTAAGGGCAAAAATTTAGTATTTTGTGCATGTAAACATAGTCATTGTGTAAGCAGAAGAGAAGAATATTTAGCCAAGCCGGTGCTGTAACATCCTAAAAACAATAATTACACTGTAAGAGGAAAGTGATCTTTATCCTTTAAGTATCGCTTGGAACTTGACATGATAATGCAGACAGAATAAATGAAGCCTTAAATGTCAAATTTCCATCTACCAAACCCACATTTGCAGGGTGGGCTGTCCCATCTGTGCAGACAAGATAACTGTCACACATACAGTTGTGGGAAATCGCCCAAATTGGTCATGGGGTGTGAGACCTTCCAAGGGTGAAAACTGGGTTTTGACACCATTTCATGTTGCCTGTTGTGATTAATATGTCAAGAAGTTAAAGCAATAGCAAAGACATTTCTTCCACATAACTTATGCACAGAAAAAGACAGCTGCATAAACCAAAATAACATATAACAGTATGTCCCGTTGTTCGTCACTCTATTATGGCTCACATGGATCTTGTACAACAGAAAAGCAGCCTTTGTTTGCAGCCACTACACACAACAAAAGAGAAGTGGTTATATTTGACTCAAGACGCTCCTTTTGTTTGCCACTACACCACAAGAAGGCATTGATGGAGCTCTTGATTTTTTTTGGCGTGAGCTGGCTCTGCCTGAGGACTCAAAGGTTCACCCAGTCACAGGAAGTGGATGTCAAATGCCCTTTGTTTGGTGTCATTTCGTGCTAATGACTGTGGCTGCATTCTGAGAAATCTTCTGAAACCGGATCTGTTTTCATGAGAATAAATTCCAGTGACACTACTGACGGACTATATCAGTTCACAACAGGATCTGGCGGGACAGGATTTACGACTCTCGTCAGATCAGTAGCAGCAATGCCGGATGACATCAGGCAGTCCTCTATTCAGCATTGTTCTTGGGATGTGGAGGGGAACTGGGGGGAGTGGTGTGCACATGCAAATAGAAACATCCTCAGACCATGCGGCTGCCATTGTCTTTCCCCGTCTCGAACCAGACTGGAGAAATGAGATGGCATCCAGTAGGCTACAGCAGCGTGGGCGATCACTTTGCCCTCACTTCAGCACTCAAATAGCAGCTGTAGTGAGCCTGCAGCAGTATTACTGTAGTACCGCTATACTAGTGTCACAGTAATGTTTTACATATGGTCCTGAAACTATTACTGAATTATTTAAATAGGCAAGAAAATTCATTGACAACAATTTTCTGCTACTTTACTCTTCTACTCAATTATATTTCATAGAGAATTATAGTATTTTTAACTCCACTACATTTCTCTCGCAGCCAGTATTTAGTAATTATTCTTTCATATTAAGATTTTTCATAAATTTATAATAAAATAGGATGTATTATATGGAGGGCAAAGCCTGCCAAAATCAAAAATAAATGAATAAATAAATAAATGACATCGATCGATAAATAAATAAATTAACATGTCATTAAATATAGTAAAAATAAATGTAGCCATTAATTAATTGATATAATGTGACATAAATGGATATTTCTGTTTTAAATTGCTTCTTTATTGATATATCTTTGTATTAACGCCCTTTATATTTATTCTTCTGTTGAATTTTCCTTTTTATTTATTTATGTAATTATTTGTATTCAATTTTAAATTTATTTATTTTTTTATTTATTTATTATTTCATTTATTTATTTTTAAATGTATGTATTTATTTATGTATTTACATAATTATTTATTTCTGCATTACACATTTATATATAAATTATAATATAAATTTATATATACATTATTAATTATTTCCGAAAACGTATTTATTTCTGTATTCTTTTCTTTATACATTCCTTTACACGTCTTTTTACAATTCTTTATGCATTTCTGCCTCTTTATGCAAATGAGGGGGCTGTCGCTCAACGTGTGTCATGTCATATTTTTGATTTTGGCAGGTTCCGTCCTCCATAGTATTGTTATAGATTTAGCTACTTGTAGTGGCTATTCGTCCAGAATCTAAATCAAACAAACAGGCAAATGATGCACCATAGGAATGAAATGTATGCAGGCAAGAAGAGGTCCATTGGTGATACAGATGTTTCTGTTTTCTTGTGGTTTATTTACCCTAAGCAAGCAAACTACGAACAAAGAAATCATGGCTCCTCTTGCTCTAGTAAAATAAAACCATAGACCCTCCCAGGTGCATGCTGGTCCAATACCTGCCTTAGACCTGAGTGCTCTAAAATTCTCACAAAACGAAGAACAAGCAAAAGAAAATTACATAAAGCAGTTAAAATGAACTCCCAACTCCCAGCAACAACATTAAAAAGCTGCTTACAAGCTAATGCATCAGTAATAACATAATACTATAATATATATAATAACACTCTGAAAGTACATTTTACTGTTAACACTTCTTTACTTTTACTTTGTAAAATTTGGAAGGTAAGATTTTTACTTGTAATGGAGTACTTTTACATTGAAGTACTGCTACTTTTACTTAAGTAAAGGATCCAAGTACTTCTTCCTGCCACTGCTTCTTCCCTCTGTTTTATATAACGTTATTGAATATCTTTGGGTTTTAGACTGTTGGTCAGACAATTCAAGCAATGACAAAAAAGGCTAATAATGTAAATAACCATTAGTTGCCTCTCTATATACGATTCTACTGTGAGCAGGTCATTGGCAGCACATAAACATCTCACCCTCATCCCATTCAAACCCAGACCGACTGCTCTGAACCCATGTCTGTATGAGCAGCATAATAGCAGCTTGTTAAAGAATTAATGTAGAACAGAGGAGCAGCAGAGAGTGGCCTGAGGGACGGTTAGAGGAGAGACTCGCCTGCTTTGAGCTCTCTTCACAAGGATGCTCATTCATTGGTCACCGGGCGATGGCACAGAGAGGATATCTGTGTGCGTTTCTTATCTCACGAGGGTTTGCAGCATAACAACACATGCACAGACACACAGACCATGAGCAGCCACGTGCACATACACACAAACAGAACAACTCAGAGAAGAAAGTGACTTTGTATCCATCAACACCGATCATAAGACTTGTGCGTTGTGAGCATGAATCCCTCTGGGCTTAAACAGGCCTTCATAACTTTGCAGACAGTTTTTTTTTTTTTTGCATATTTTCATGTTTTATGCCAACAAGTTGAACAAATAAAACCCCCCATTACATATCTGAATACCACACTTAAGTTCACATAATCACCCTGAAAGTGTCACCTTACCTTACCAGTGTCCTACACGGCGACACTATAGTCACAGCGCTGCTGCAGCCTTCTCACACTGCAAACATCCACCCTCCTCTCTAAGCGAGTCGCCAGGATCTCCTCTCTTCCTTCCTTCCCCTTCAAATCCAAGCAGCCAGCCTGTGTCTGCACTACCTCCTTCTCTCTCATGTTTTCCCACCCCCCTCCCCTTTAAAACTCTCTCTTCTCCTCCTACTGGTACTGATAGCTGGAGGGTTAGCACACCCCCTTTCCTCCTCTTACCCGTCTCTCCCATCCTGCCACTCAGCCAGCCCTCTGTCTCTGTCTGTCTCTAGCTCAGTTCATGCTCCAGCCCGGCCTGTAGTAGCCATTCATCCTCTCTCCTCTCCCACACACTGATGCTTGTTTGGAACCACAAGGCCCTTCTGGGCTGATTCCCAGCGCCACAAGCAGTTTTTCACTCCCTCCATCCTCCCCTCTTTAATCTCTACTCTAATCTTTCACTCCACAGGTATGAAACCTACCTAATTTCTGTAAAGACAGGTGGACCCCAGAAGGAACGTTTGCCTCGATAGCGACTGCAGCAGTGCCAAAGGCAAGATGAAAACATTTTCAGAAATAGTACAACGCAATAAAGACTGTTAGTTTTTACAAAACTTGAAACATTTATAGACTAGGAACGTAGAAGACATCTTCCCAATAGAGTGCTACAGGAATGAGTCCTAAAACCTGGAAACGAGTTAGCATTTTAGTACTTCGGGTTCCCTCGTCTGGAAGTCAATGGGTTTTTGGAATGGGTTTTTAGTTAGATGCTTAAAATAAGGTCTGTGGTTAACACAAACTGAAGAGATTTTAACGTTTTGTTCTACGACATACAATACGTCAGTGAATATCCCACTCATGAATACTGAAGCTTTTACGTGTCTTAATAAAGGCGGTTGCAAACAAGTGGCTAAATTAGACTACTAAACGTCATCGCGCCAACTCGTCCTCCTTTACAGCCTTGTTGTGTATACTCACGTTCATGCGACCGTGGTGTAGTTCGTTTATAGCCTACGTTACCTTTCTACTTCAAACTTCAAAAATCGTTAAAGTGGTGTTCATTTGTGAAGATTATTTTGCTGAACAAAGCGTGTAAGTATCATAAACATGTTTGCCACAGAGCTTATTTTTCTGCAATAATTCCTACCCAACCCAACGGAAAAATCCCATTGGCTTTTTGTCAAAGGAACCAGGGCGATGCTAACTTCCTGGTTGGCCTACAAAAATATGTCATCCCTGCAGCACACTTTAAGGAGTTGTACGATCCACAGTTGTCTCAAAGCTAAAATAAAATGTCATCTAACTCTTCTGTGTCTGTATTTTACACATACAGCTCACTGTAATGTAGCTATATTCATGAATTCAATATCTTGTTTTTGCGCCAGTTTCATTTTTGGTGCCATAGTTAGTGAAAAAAAAATGAATCCTCCCATCCTTTGAACAATCTTAATAGTATAAAAGTAGGGACATAACTTTTTTTCCAGCATTTAATGATACAAATTTAGCTGTTAGACAACTGAAATGATCATTAAAGTTAGTTATTATATGTATTCATAGGGGAGGTAAAGCTTTCACATTTTGTATTTTGTTCCTACATTTTCACATTTTGCTCAAAAAGATCTTCTTACACAATCTAATAAAACACGTCTGTGATTTTATGTTCTGTCTTAAACTGTAATTACTTAATTGTGCTCTCAAAAAAATGTTTTTATGATCAGCTATTTACTTACTAATAAAGCGTTATCAACAATGAATGAATGTTCTTTACAAGTATGTGAAAGTATTTATAAATTAGAATAATGCCTCTTCAAAGTCTGTTTTAGCTATTTATGTCGTTCTACTTATTATAACACATAGGAGCAGTGTGTGACTTAAGTACTAAAGTAATCAATAAGATATTGACCCACATATTAACATCATTATGTTACCATGGTCTGAGATGTATCAACAAGGTGCAAGCAACACTTGAAATAACTGAAGTTAATTTGAGCATCGGTGTTTGTTCCTATTTAAATACATGACTCCATTGGGAACAATAATTACATTTTACTAAAAAAACACTGACTAAACCTCCTTGCAAGGGGAATATGTGCATTTTTTTTTTTCCCATTGAAAGAATTTTATTTGGAAACCTATCCTATCCTATCATCCTATTGAAATGTAGATAATTGTGTGAGTGACTCCAGCTCCTACCTCACTGCCTGTTCCTCACTGACCAGACCTGAAGTTTCTGCTCTTTCACCACAGACACTTTCTGAATCGACCCCTGGTCAGATCAATACACTGAGGCAGGTGTTATAGTGAAAATTGCATCCCCTGATGGTTTTCTGTGTGTTTGAAATGTGGATGGAGCCCTGCAGGTTCACTATTAGGGAGGTTTGTCTTGGCCTCTTGGCTTGGTGCGTATGTGTGTAGTACAGTATACCAGTCTTTTATGTACATGTGTGTTCGCTTAGGTGCCTGCGTCCATGTCTGACCATGTGTTGTCTGTTTGCAGCAGTACACATTTACTGTAGCTTTCATGGCTGCGAGGCAGACCACTCCAGAGAGTAGAGTGTGTTTATTGAGTTGTTTTTTTTAACGTCTTGCTTCAAGACACTGCTGCTGCTGCTCTGTGCACACTCAATCTTTCTATTTCCTCCTCTCTCTTTGAGGTTTTAACCCTCTTTTCGATATCCTAAAAGCAGCAAATATTTCTGTCTCGGGTAAATACAACCAACAAAATATAAAACTAGCTGTCGAACTGCAACAAACCACTAAATAAAATAGTTATATTCACAAGAATAGCAAAATAAAATGGCTGTGCTGCTCCATCATCCCAGCTGCAGTCCGACGTCCTCTCTCTTCTCAGACTATACACAGTCAATGGCAGCATACTGACTCATTATGAACCATAAAAAGCCATTCATACACCACCAGCTCAAATCAATGGGTTAAACTACTCCAATCAAGATTTTCTCAATGTTAGTGCCAAATACGGAAGTAGGGCCATCTGAGCTCACATTGAATAGATACAAAAGGGAAATCCGCAGGGCGACTGCATGTCACTCAGACATAGTGAAGCCACCATGTCCTCCTCTCCCTTGGCAGTGACACTGTACAGTCATTTATGATGACTTCCCATCTCTGCGAGGAGTACATATCACAAAAAGCGAGATATCCCATTGGTTCTTTTGGCCAAATGTTCTCTCAGCGTGAAGTGGGAGCTGACACAGGAAGTGTCACAGCTTGGCTGAAAGCGCTGGAATATTTTCTTCACTGCTATGGTGATGCCTGATGGGACGACTGTGGTCATAAAAGGCTTTTTGTGGGCTGTGAAGTTGCAGATTATTAGAGGAAAGTATTGGCATTTTACCAGCTATCAGCTGACAGTCAGCATCCTAGCCCTATCCCACATAGTCACATTTTCACAAGTGAAGTTTATTTCATTATCAAATATTAATATGCATTGTCTAAATTTGCAGTAATGACAGGCTCTCTTGCACTGTCATTGTCTATACAAACCCTACATGCTGTACGTATATAGCAGCCTGGTCGCAAAAAAAAAGGCGTATGAATGACACGATAATGCACAAGGCAAAAGCGTGCAATAAGAATGCCGTTCTGGCTCAGGCATGTCATTTGTACGCCATGTAGTCTGTACTGACTGCAATGTAAATGCATCCATGTGAATATGCTACGCTCAGAGCTAGTGAGGTAGATTAAAAACTGAGAAAGACCGCTTATGGAGGGGTGGGGAGGTGGATGGGTCCAACAAACACAGGACTTTCAACCAGGACACCGGTGTTCATTTTGTAAGTTACATTAGTGATGTTTGTCAAGTGGTTTTTAGTGACGTTTATGACGTGTTTTCCGTACTGATGTTAAGTTGTTTCCGTACCTATTGTACTTAGTTTACATACTTATTTTAAGGCCAACCATGTCAGTTTTCCTAAACCTAACTACCTAAACCTAAGTGAGTGGTTTTGTTGCTCCCTGCTGGTACTGCACCTTCATAAACGAGCGTAATATTCACGCCTCGGCGAGGCAAAACGTGACACTGACACGCTATCCTCTGGTGGAAAGGCGGGTCTATTACACACTTTGGCGTGATAGTCACATATATCCACAGTACATACATATACAGTAGAGTACATATCCACCCTTTGCATTTTTTATATTGTTTAGAACTTACAGAAACACTTGACTTGTATGCAGATATTTTATATATGTTATTGGTCATTGGTGCCTCTTATATATATTTATATAATATTTTATGTATTTGACATACTTGTGTACATAATAGTATAATAATAGTACATAATATCTTTATTTGTCAAGCTTTGTTGTCCTTGTTCTTAGTGGTTATGTCTATTTTTGTCTAAGTACATTGAGAGCATAGCAACAAACACAGTCAAATAACTTGCTATGTGCACACATAGCTTCAGATTCTCTTTTGTTTGTTTTCTATTTTTAAAGAAAAGTCAGTCAGTCAGTCAGTCAGTCAGTCAGTCAGTCAGTCAGTCAGTCAGTTAGTCAGTCTATTAACAACAGCGTAGTCTTCCCTCATTAAAGTACATACTGATAACTGTATTTTTAATAGAATATTGTACAAGATAGAGCTTTTCTGAGATTGCTTAAAATCCGACAAATGAAATGCATGTATTGCAAAGGATTAAGATTAGGCTAATTAACTATGGTAAATATAGAGAGCCGAGTGGGGTACACCCTGGACAGGTCGCCAGACTATCACAGGGTTGACACATAGAGACAGACAACTGTTCGCGCTCACAGTCACACCTACGGGCAATTTAGAGTCAACAATTACCCACGCTAACACGGGGAGAACATGCAACATGCAACCCAAGCCGGTTTGAACCTGCAACCCTCTTGCTGTGAGGCGACAGTGCTAACCACTGCACCACCGTGCAGCCCTTCTCAACAGTATGCTTCACGCAATAGGTTTAGAAAAGGACAATAGTGTTTTGAAAACATTTCTGTTTTTTAGTGGCCTTTTTACAAACACGATTTCCCGTAAGCCCTAGACCTTCGCAGGTTTAACAAAAGAGAAGAGTCCATGGGCGAGTCAAGTAACAACAGCAGGACAGAGAGGAGCGAAAGCGGCAGAGATTACAACTAAAACTTTCATAAAACGACGTGGAGGAGAGCTTTGGTGAATATAACGGTTATGTACGAAACCAAGTTATGAAGATGGAAGTACCAGCGCTTGGAAGTTTTCATGGGAGCTGTAGTTTTTTTCTGTGCTCACAAAGTAATCATTGTTAAATTTATTAGAATCACAAGGGTTTCGGTTTCTAATAGCAGGTGTAGTGGATGCTGAGTTGTCTTAGAATATTGAAAGTAAATCCCAGGAACACGCTGCATTTGTCCATAAAGACCAATGAAAGTAAAGCTGAAGGACAGATTGCATTGAAGCTACTGGAACAGAGGCTAGGTTGTACGTGATGTCATGACTTACACGGAAGTTGGCACCTCATTGCAAGGCGCACTTACAAGTTGCCATGAAACAGTAGACTATGAGCCCACTTATAGACCAAATCTTACTTCACAAAAAATCAGATTAACTGAAGCATAATGCCTGATGCAGACAGTCATGCATGCAATGTTTGCTTACAGCATCACATACACACACACAGTGGAAAAAAAGGTGCAGCCAACGCTGCAGGCGATAGCAGCTGTGAGCAAGTGGCAAATGGAATAAAATAAAACAGAACCGAATAGATTTAACACACCTGCTCCAGCAGCAGATTTTCCAGATGGCCAGTTCAGGAATGTTGGAAAGGTAATCTTTTATTGAGCCTGCACTCATTTCAATCAGTTGAAAAGAGAGGTCACATGAGCTCTTGGAACTCACTCAGTCTCTATTATCTGGCCCATTAATGTCTATTATATCATTTCTGGAGTTTCTCAAGCAATTAAGAAGACAGACAAACACACCAGAAAGGCTCAACTGTAATACATCACATTAAAGTGGTCAGCAAGGTCAGGTACTATTCATGTCGGCCCTTCAACCAACGATAGCTCATGCATTCAACTTGCAGGTGGAGGGTCGGGGCGGTGCTACGAACTCCACATGTCACATCTGCAAAACTACAGTATATCCCCATATATTACAAAGCCTTTAAACTGGAAGTGTACCCACACAATGTCTCTTAAAAAGTCACAGTGGAGCACTGCAGGTGCAATTCTTTTATGCTGTGTAGGAAATTGTGCAGGTATATTATTGGTTCCATTGCAACTACTGATGGCACACAGAGTAGTTTCAAAGGTCAGTTACATGTTAATGTTTGACAGCTTGAATGGTGAGGCAGGTGCTTCATTTAGGGATTCAAGTAATAACAATGAAAACAGTCAGTGCTGTAGATTCAGCCTGTCGCTGATAGGCGATGATGTATTTGTTGTAATGCTTAAAGGTGCTCTCCGTATGTTATGTCGATCTGTCAGTCAGACATTCATGGTCACTAAAGTCATGTGATGAATCCCACGTACTTTAGTGACCTCCTGACATTTGTGGTTCAGAGTAAAATATGTTGACAACTATTAGATTAATTGTTACAGACATTCATGGTTCCTAGGGGTTGAATTTTCATGACTTTAACGACTTTAACAAGTGATCCTCTGACTTTTCATCCAGCACCATGATCAGGTCAAATGCTCAATTTGTCCAGTATTTTGGTTCATGACCAAATATCAGCAAAACTAATGACATTTAGTTTTCAAACACATACATTCAGCCTCAGCTGCACTTTGTGTTAAGTGCAAATTTACAAATGTTAGCATGCTAACATGCTAAAGTGAGATGCTGAACATGGTAAACATGTCAAACAACTCATAATGCGATCTTCACCAAATGTAATGCCATTTATGTCTCCGTCTCTAATTTTCAACCCACACGTTTTGCATAGGCCTACTGCAATACATTTTTTGTTGACCACTGCATAGTTTTTGTACTCGGACAAAATTATCTTTGGTATCAATTTTTCTATCTGGCTGACGCTCAGTATGGTAACGGTAGTTCTTCATGATTCTGTCTTGCAACTTGATTGGATGCTGTCGGATTGGTTTAAACAAAGCATATCTGGGGAATCAAGTGTCGACTTACTGGGAATGATCAGCATTAACGTTAGATGATTCAGGAAATGAAGGGAAATGAATTGATAAATGACAAACTTTTTAAATAACATACTTTTTAATCTTTGGACTTGGGAGAAGGTATCAAGTATTTTCAAGTCAAAAGGCTCAAGTCCAAGTGAAGTCACAAGTCATTGGTGTTAAAGTCCAAGTCGAGTTGCAAGACTTTTTTGATTTTGTCAAATCGAGTCTAAGGTCATCAAATTTGTGACTCGAGTACAAGTCATGTGACTCGAGTCCACACCTCTGATGTTTAACCTTGGTATAAATTAACACAACCTTTAAACTCATTGAATCCATCTTTGTTAAGATCTTAGTAACAACAATGAACAAAGTAGACACAGTTATATTAAGGATTACTCCTTATACAGTCTTTGTGCCATGTATAGGAGTCTGGTGAAACAGCAGCCAGTGCTGTTTGAGTTGATGATGATAGGGTATTACTCGGCGATAATGACAGGAGATGCAGTAGCTCAGCTAATGGCGGCTCTTAGGCCTTAAGCCAGCCCCATTAAGCAGCTGTAATGGTGCAAAGAGCGCACTATGCCCAAGGACAGGAAACCAACAACCCAGCTGAGGGGCACTTATCAGAGCACAAGCACATGGAGGAGTGGGTGTCCCGGAATCCATCCATCCATCCATCCATCGCCGCGCAGTGTACAAATAGGTCGATAACAGCAGTGTTATCATCCAGGTAATATAATTACTATGGATATATACTGTGGTATTTAGACATTTTGTATATGCTCACACATATGACTCTTCTCATCCTTTTCTCAAACACATACAATATTTTACATTAAAACACAAAGAAACAATTTTTTTTTCAATTACACTTAAAAGGTCAGTCATCGAAAAGCAGAAGAAAGGTCTAAATTAATAATCTCCCCTGTGCTTGCCTTTTCTTTTCCCCAAGGAGTTTCTGCCACGTGCTTTTTGGAGCATAATGATGTGAGCTGCGGGCCTCACACCCCGAATGACAGAGGGGGGATGTAAACTCAAGGTGAAGGAAAAGTCCAGAGGAAAGACAGAGACACAAAAGAGGACGTGTGAGGCACAGTGACAAAAGAGAAACAGAGATAAAGGGAGGCAGACACACTGCCGTAAAGAGAGAATAATGGACTCAAGGTGAAAGAGAAGACGAGATAAGAAAAGAAGAGGAAGAAAAGGCAGGGGAAGACCAACAAAGGATGATGAAATATTTAAAGAAACAAAGAAAAAAACAGACAAAGAGGAGGAGCTGAGGGAGGCTTTTACCAGACAGAGATTAACGCCCCTCTGTCAGACAACCTGCCACACACACACACACACACACACACACACTGAGCCAACTACAACTGTCTGGTGATAAATATATTAATATTTTCAGTGTCTTAAAAATTCACAACTGAAGCATTGAAATGATTAAAATATCAACGTCCAAGAAGCATTTAAGCTTCATCTTTAATTTGTCTTTATCCTGACGGCTGTCTTCTAATGCCAGTGAGCTGTCATTTACTACATCTATTCCTCATACCTGTAGATTATATTTTTATATCAGAGTTTACTTTTAATACAGCAACAAAAGCTGTAATCATTCAATGTTGTTGCAGTTTGAGGACAACTTGAATGCACAGTTTCCGTTCTTTACGTAGTGCACATCTGTTTGAGCAGAGATGATACATAAAGATAATTGAAATTCTGCTTTAGGAGAAAGCTTATAGACTTTTTTTTTACAGACTAAAGACGGTTTATTTATGTCATAGTATACAAATCTCATCAGCTCTGAAATTAAATTCCTCTGGCGGTGGTTGAAATTGAGAAAGCTAAATGGCGCCGAGCCCAAGACGCAGGAGCACTTTCATTAGATTATGGAAACCTTCACTGAAGTACGACCACAGAAACAGCTCCGTGGAATCATTAATCATTCGGTCAGTTATGATTTCAGATCGGTTAAGATATTGCGCTTCAAAACTTCAAGGTGATTGCGGACGGAGCACGTCCATTTACAAGAAGTTGGATCATTTGTCATTTAACCCAGAAACTGGAGACTGGCATTACAAGCCTGGTTTCCACCAAGACGTTCCTGGTAATTTTAGTCCCATTGTTGTCTGCGTTTCCACCGCGGGCTAAAGACCTGCGCAATCTCTCTCTCTTTTTCCTCTCTTTTTTTAAATGAGTCGAGAAGCCGACAGTAAGTCCTAACTTTACTTTTATTGTTATCAAACAAAGAGAAATGTTCTCCACTCGTCCTAAAATGGTCCTAAATCGATAGTAGAGTACTTCCTTGTTTTATGAATGAAGCGGTACAGTTGAAGCAGCGGGGCTGTGTGAGTGTTTGACCTATCGGCGACGGTCATCCCTGCAAACTCCACCCCAAAAGTTCCTGTACTTTCAGAAAGTACTACCCCCCGACCAGGGCCTTTTTGGGGTGTAAAAACGCCCCCGAAACTTAATTTAGACCCTGATCCCTGCGGTAGAAATGCAATGAGTTCCTCAAAAGGTTCCTAGTTCCGGCAGAAAGTTCCTGTGATCGAAACAGGGCTATAATTACCTCTACTGAGTCAAATACAGACAGTAGCTCTGTCTGATGGGCATGCTAACACTTAAGCCTAACTGGCTGAGCAGTTTTTCCACAAGATATTTCAAGTGTGCTGACGTGTGCTTGTGTCTTGGTGTGTCAGTGTATAATTAAGTGTACACACACACACACACACACACAGTAGACGCAAAGAGTTGATCTGGTTCCCTCATCACTTGACCATACTTTCACCAAAGTTTAATTAAGAGCCAAAAGGGTCCTTTAAGCAAGTTAATCAATGCAAAACTCTGCAGTGTGCTGGTGCATAATCAGCAGTTGTCACGGAAGACATTTTGGCATGTACCGTGAGTAAAAACACAGTTGTAAATAATAAACAATAATCATGGCTGAATTTAATTCAGCTGCTTCAATTTCAGGGTCCTGGTATTGTGCAAGCTGGCTCACTGTCACACTGCCATGGCTTACTGAGACACTTGAATAGAACAGAGACATCATTAATGTTATTGGCAACACCTGTGCTTTTCCTACAGTACTATGATAAGGCAAAATGTCTGCTGTGAAAAACGCCTATTTACGTATCCTAAAATTCTAAAAAGAAAGTCTAATCAGAGGATACAATATGGAAAAGATCGAAAAGACTGGGCGGCCAGCCCGGTCTCACTCCGTGGGCGCCTGGGCTTCTTGATACCAACACACAAGGCACCCTTAAGCGTCTGTATGAGACGCGCCAGGCTTTCAACTAACTCCAATGTAAACCCATCCGCGCCATTATTAGACGCTCAGAGCAACGGACGTGGTATAAAGAGTTAGAAAGTCCGCTGAGGGTGGGAGGGAGGGACAGTTGGTGGATGGGTCAAACAAACACAGGACTTATACTCAGGGGACCGGCATTCGTGTCACATTTTAAACCAAAAGTTGAGTGATTTTCACTGACGATGTTATGTCATGTGATGCTACTTCATGGAGTCACATGACGTTACGTCCGTGGCCTATGTTACGTTACAATCAGACTTATTTTAAGCCAAAGCATGATGTTTTTTCTAAACCTAACCAAGTAGTTTTGTTACCTAAACCTAACCGCCACTGTTTCACAATGTTAACCACGTGTTACGTTAAGCGTGACCGTTTCACATAACGCTGACTAAATGCGAACCTTCTGTGTCAAGATACTACGCCATTATAGTTACGCTGGGGGGTTCTGCCCAAGTGGCAAAATATGACGAGTAGGGAAGAGATCACGTTGGGGCAGCAACTGGTTACTCTTCTCCATTAAAACCATCAATCAAACCATTTACTGTTTCAAAGATTAGTCATCTCTAATATTTTAAAATCGTCTGATATTTTCAGTATATTTATGGCTCAGTTTTTCACATGCCCGGGGAACGCTACTTGTTCATCCAAACTGAGTGAGACACAAAGCTTTGAAGTTCAGCGACCAGATGGACTGAACATCTTTTTGGTATCTCTGCCTCCTCCATCCATCATCATCCGTCTCTTTTATCTTTACTATGTCCTGTCACTATCTCTTTCTCTCACTCTGTCTTCCTTCTCAGGATTGATTGGATGGTTGGAGAGCGTGAAAAAGCGAAACCCAGACAGATAACGTAGCCAAGCCAAGTGCCAGACCTTCTGCCTGGCCAAGGACTTCTCCATTCCAGACAGTGGCCGTCTGAAGGACTTGTGCTGCTAGAATACTGATCTACTGAAGAATATGATAATCAATCCAAGAAGGAACAACATCAGAGAGAGATAATACTCGCTCACTCTGTACTGGACTCTTTCTTCTGTTGATAACTGATAAGTAGCCCACTTTACACATATTGTATACTGTGATGTTTAGTTCTTTGTTACCTCCACCAAGGCCTAGGGCCTAGGAAGGAGGTTATGTTTTCTCCGGCGTTGGTTTGTTTTTTTGTTTGGTTGTTTGTCCGTTTGCAGGATTACTCCAAAAGTCTGGAAAATTTTGGAGGGGTGGGGTGTGGCACAATGAACAATCCATTAGATTTTGGTGGCGATTCAGGAATATTTTGAAGGATTCCGATCCGCCTGAGCATTAAGACCACAGGGTATAGCATATGCGCAGTGTAACTGATGACGCGTTGATGACACGTGACCCCGCCTTCTTCCTCCTTCTCAGAGCAGAGAGATACGTGTGTGGGTGTGTGTGTGCGGAAGCTGCTGGCCGTCCGCAGTGAGAAAGAACTGTAGATTCTGCGTTTTTCCACATTAAACTCGGTTAAATTACAGTTGAGTTCGACCAAAGCACACTTGGTGATTGTTGGAAAGAGTAACGACGACGGTTTAGGTGAGTTTTATTTTGTTTCTGTCCAGTTTGAATGAAGTGTTTTACGATGCTCCGCTACGTACAGCTGATCTCAACATAAACAAAAATACACGTGGATGCTGGCGCAAGCTGAACAGAGAGGGGGGGCGGGGGTCTGCGCTCTCCGAGTGCCATTCTAGTTGTATGTCTTTTTGCTTTAAAAAAAGGAAAAAGAATGCATACTTATCTGGATGCCATGTGTAATGAGGATCCATTCCTTCACAATAAAAGTATTTGAAACAGAAAGAGCTAATATTCATCAACCCAATTTCCAACAGAAAATAAATCAAAAGTTTGTCATCTTGGTGCCAAAAAATACATTGACATAGAGCAAACAATACTACTGTTTTCATTTTTGACATAGTACTTTGATTATTACAACATAGGTCAACAAACGCAAGATTGTACTGAAATGAAATATTGACTTACACCCACAGGTTACAGTATATTAGATATGAAAGCAACTGTAGTAATAACACAAAAATAAAGGAGTTTGCACAAGAATAACAGTCTAAAGCCTCCCTGTTGGTTCCTAGATGCTGCATACAGCGCCGGCCCACACGCATCACACGCTGTGCGTAGGGCACCAAGTGCCGGAGGGGAGACAAACATCCTGGCTATGACACTGCCGTTTGCCACTGAGGTGTTGTGGACCTTGTGGTAAAGACAGCTCAACTTTGGAGCGATATTTAGCCCCTTTCCCAGTAAGCTAGCATGACATGTTTGGTATCAACGGATTCACTCCAATCTCAAGATTTATATGATACCACTCTATGTCCACTATCTTAAAAACCGAAACCCGCAACGGCCTTCAAAAGTCAGTAATGCTAATGCCAGTCAGATGATCCACCATCATTATCGGAGGTTTAAAAGTAGGCCAAGTAAACCAAGAACTGAGGAGGAGAAAAATTCCAATTTGAAGATCTTGGTGATCAATGAGACAGGCAGGGTCTAACTAAAATATAACCTATGGTTCTATTTTTCACTTTTAGATTGTTAAATTATGTTAGAAATAGGTCTACCAGTAGGCTGCAGTTTAATTTTTGGCCTATTCAAACAAGTCAATTTCATTTAAAAGATATATCAATGTGTTACTGTTACTGGTGCATTCTGGTCGGATTTAATTCTATTTTTTCTTCTTCTCATAATCAAGGTCAATATGGTAGCTACTGTATATTATAACCAGGTTAATAATAGTAATAATAATAATTTTATTTGTAGAGCACTTTTCAAGCACAAAGCACAAAGTGCTTTCCAAAGAAGTTCACATCATAGACAGCAGAATACAATGAACCATAAATAATGAAATAAAAACAGTAAAAAATAGGTAAATAAAGAAATAAGCATATACATATTCATACAATTACATGTGCACATTCATACACATCAGCACACAAGCATACAAAGGACTCAAAATTCAGCTGATTGGAAAAGCCATTTTATAAAAGTGAGTTTTAAGACTGGATTTAAAAGTGGTGACAGAGTCAGCTGATCTGATGCTCAGTGGGAGACTGTTCCAGAGTCGGGGTGCCAGTACTGCAAAGGCTCGATCACCCTTTGTTTTTAGCCTGGTCTTTGGAACCGTTAAAAGACCCAGACTGGCAGACCTGAGGGGCCTGTTCGGACAGTACCGTGTGAGGAGCTCAGTTATATACTCTATGTATCAGTTATATAATCTATTAAGAGGCTATGTCAATCCTGTATGCACAAAAATAACACTGTTTAAGAACCTCCTGGAAGGTGCGCTTCATAAAAAGAAGAGGTGGAGAGGCACCAGCTAAAATCTTGCCTTGGGCACCAAATTGGTCAGAGCCGGCACTGTCTGCTTAGTTCCTTACATCAGACAGCATGAAAGTGTTGGAGGAACAAAGTATATATACAGTATAGTCAATTATTTATTGTTAGGGCCTTACCAATGGGACTAAAAATGTAAAGTTTGTTCTCAGGGCTATACTAACAGATGGGTTTATCTCTTTGTGAACAGTAAATGTTATGTCAGGGAGTTACCAGAAACTTCAGGAATCATCAGTGGGTGACCTTGAATTTTCATAGCAAATTTCTAGCCAGTCTGTCCAGTCGTTGCTGAGATATGTTGCTATGGACCATAAGTATCAACTAACAGAAGGTGCAGATGCCGGATACCAGCAGCGAAAGGATATTATAGAGCCTTTTGTCTGATACAGTTACCCGGGGCAATGAGATAACGAATGTCCTTGTACAGGAACCTCATACACGTCAATATCATATTAGAGCACAAGGTCAGTTCTCTGTAATCTCTTTATGGTAACTCACTATTTAATGGACTAGTTGATTCACATTGAAGGTGGCTCCATGGAATAATGTGTACTTGCACTCCATATTATCATTTGGACAAGGTGAGTTGTGGTTTGTTGATGCTGGAGGAGAAATTGAGTAGCCAGAGAGGAGGACAGGAATACAAATTTAAGAGAGCATACCAAGATAGAGCTTCTTCCTGACGTCATTAAGACGGCTAATTGGGCCAAAAGATTTTTCTGCTTTTGTTGCTTCTTCAACACAAATGAATGTTGTCATATGTCACAGTCTATTATCACGGGTAGGATACAAAGAAGAGCAAATCTGTGAGAGACCAACAGATTGCAGCAATTCGGACACCTTTGCCAGCTTTAAAGTGGGGGCAGGGAAACTCCAGATGTTCCTGTTTGTTCAGAGCAGCCGCCGCGAGGAAAGACTTCTAATGGGTTTTTCTACCGCAGTAAGCAGGTTAAACCACAACTATAGCACAAAAATCAAGCCGGTGTGTAGAGATGGCGACTGACTTTGTATTGTTCAAAAATCTGACAGGTGAGATGAGGAAAGAGATGGTGCTCGTCACCTCCCTGTGGTTAAAACCACCATATGCACTCCTGCACATCTGGGATAATTTCTCCAGTGCCTCTTCAATATTGTCTTTCTCAGCTTTCTGTTTCAATCAAGTAAAAAGAAAAAAAAAGACATACCTACCTTCACTTTAAAAGTGTGCACACACACACAGAGGAGAAAGAGAGAGAAACAGTAATCGCCTTTGCACACATGTGCGAGCTTGTTAAGCCACATTTGAAATGACAGTATTCCCATATGTGGGTGAAGGTTAATGTGTTGTGAATTTGACCTATTTCAGAGGAGCCACTCTGTTGATGAGATCACCAAGAAAGAAAAAAACTAACCACGGGTCTACAATACTAATGCTGCTGTCATTCTACATCCACGTGCCTCCATATGCTTATTTTTTTCCATTTACTGTAATTGGTTTATTATAAAGTTTATATAAGAGCATTCCGCTCACATGGCAGGACAGTTTGGCTAGCTAGCAATAAGTTGGATATCTATCATATGCTCGCTCATGCACATCTTTCCAGTCTGTTGCATTGATCTGTTTATTGCCAGCCTGTCAACTGGACCTCTACAGTACAGTATGTGTCCCAGTTTAAAAGGCAGCTGTAAAACACAGACCTCATTTCACCGTCCTCTATGGGGACAAATATTTAATTTTGGCTGTTATTCCAGAAGGGATTCTCTATTGGCACCAGCTACTCCCTGCTGGATCTGCTCACTTCCCCAGTAATACTTCAGCTTACTGTTTAATCTTCACCACCCTCGTTTCTGTGTATCACAGTTTTTTTTGTGTGTATTACTGGGGTTTGGTTGGACTGAGCAATAATCTTGTCAAATGGATCAGTGATGATGCATGTTTGGAGTACACATTTATTCCTTCTAGAGCGCACACAGGTATGAAATGGGGCATGAAGTTAAGTTAAGGAGTAAAGGTATTTGAATAGATTCTCCTATTATTCAGACAACTTCTTGCACCTTTATTGATATTTCACATTTGCACTCTTTCCTACTTTGTACTGCAACTGTTGCACAACAGTTTCCCTCAGGATAAACAGTTCTATCTTATCTTACCTTAACTGATTAACAGTGGCATGACATGGGAAAAAATATAAGGAATCCAAGTGAGACAGATCCTTCAAAAAGGCAGTTTAAAAAAGTTTAACATGCATGCGTGCACTGCAAGCAAAGTTAATCTTTTTTAGAGTTGATGTTCTCTCATACAAACCACATATTCAATTGTTTTCAATGCAGGATTATAATTTAGATTTATCAAAATTCACCAATATACATATACAAATACATGACACATGCACGTCTCTTTTCTATCTCCTTAACATAAAAACTCGTACTGTATAGGCTGCACTGCAAAGATTCTTATCTACTAGGACATGCAACTATCATTTAAATCATAAAATGTATATTTAGGAGGTAACGTTATATCAGGCCACATCAATGCATGTATCAAATATATGACTGACACACACCCCTCTTCTCTATGGGATAAAAAAATAGCCTTCATGTAGGAATTAAGTTACTAAAAAAAAAAACATTATTTTTCTCCTACTGTCTGTCTGAATATACCTGTACTCACCCTCTGTCTGAAACGCTCCGTTTTAGCACCTGTCTCTTTACGACCCCCTCCTGAAAAAAGCCCAGTCTGCTCTGATTGGCTTGTGAGAAAAATATAGTGCACCTTTGCAAAGGTGGTTCTCAAACTGTAATTCTAATGAGCCTGCATGTGACATAGGAAGGGGAGCCAAATCTGAATGACTTGTTGAATCACATGTTTTCTGATCGGCAGTCCACAAAAAACTGACTGGGTTGTCTTATTCCACAGTTTGTGGGTCGGTAGACACTCCAGACACCCAAATTTGCACACAAGCACTAAAAAGTGAGTTTTTCATGATATGTCCCCTTTAAGTCAATTACTCATTATACAGCACAACTTAAAACCAGATCTAAGATGAAAATCCTAACAAGCAACTACCAGACTTCTGCAAAAAACACAGCCAAATAGGTGGCTCGACAATGAATTTATTTTGGGAAAATTTGTTCAAATCCCAGGCAGGCCCTGTCCATGCAGTAGTTAGGCCTCCCATCACTTTCATCACAGAAATGGAGCAACGCCTGCAAACTAGTTCAGGGAGTGAACTCGAGCTACACTGCTACATACACATGTGACACGCCTCACTCTCCATATCATATACCAAACACACCCTTCCAATTTGGCGCTCTATTTAAAGCGAAAAAATTTCCCATCTCTCCCTCTGCCTCGTCAATGCCGCTGCTGCCCTGCATCAGGATTGCTGCTGCCTGCTCTTTCAGCTCCACCACCAAACGTGAGTTGTCTGAGTGAAATCCAGCTACTGTAGCTATTTAGTCTAACAAAAGCATGGTAGCTAATACCATTAGCAATACTGGATGACATGCTAACTCTCCTGGTTGTTTCATCTGAATGACCTTGATATCGTTCTGTGGTTTCATTGGTGTTAAGACACAGTGGCTCCCTTTCACGATTACTTTCCATTCCAGACCATTTACAGTTTTACAGTGACAAATCGAGGGATGCCAACTTCACAAATTCATTCATTAGCAAATTCATTGCATTTCTCTGGAGCAGAAGAATCATAGGGTGGGGTTGGATCACATATATTTGCAGACTTAAAGTAAAGATTAACATTAAAGCTTCATCTTTCCACGACACAGCAACCTGCGATATTTCTGCATGCCTTTCTTAGCTGCTACCCTCGGCAGCTTTCCACTCAAAACCACAACAGCTTTTTTTCCCCTGACGTTGTGGAATAATGTCTTTAGCCTTTACTACCCTAAACTCAGGAGTTCCCAGCTCCCATTCTTCATGGTCAGGAGCATTGCCAGGTCCTTGCCTTGTGTGACACAAGGAATGCAGAGACTTGCAGGAAAATAAATACCTGTCTCTTCAATGATTCTACATGATTCTGGCTACTGGTCTACATAACTGATCATTTTAAAGGCAAACAGTGTGGAATATGTTCAAAGTTTATTTAGGTTATCTTGCCCGTCATCATAATTTGGCTTCCTACTATATGTTTACAATTGTGTCTACAATTGTGCGGGAAGAGATGTTGTGAGCCTGTTCTCTTGACAGTTTGTGAATTAAGCAGCATTTCCTAAAAGGTACACACATCAACTGACCACAGAAAAAAGGAGACATGACTAGAACAGAAAACATATGGGTATTGGGTGGTGGATAGGTGTTTATGTTTACCTGTAATCTGGGTTCAACTCCTACAGTAAATCAGACTAAACACATTTCTACTCCAAAACAAACTAACAGCAATAAGCTTTATCTGTACATACAATATAAGGTCTTCAAGTTCTTACAGCTGATGTGTTATCAGACTACTGCATGCTTATACATCCAGCAGAAACAGAACAACATGGGCCCTTTGGAGTATACTTCACCATTATCACCAGTCAAATGATGTTTCATCCCTAATTTGGTCAGACAACTCATGAGAAAACAATATCTGTGTCTCTCTGGCGTCTCGAATCACTGGCTTTTCTTCTCCAGCAACACGTCAAACCAAAACGACGAGCTAAAGCTGCAAAGAGCTCAGGATGAGGTGTCAACTCTCAGTGGGATCGGCAGTACTAAAAACCCTTTTACCAACCCGTTCTCACTCCCAACTCGTCAAATACCGCCATTTGGTAAGCGCCCCTCGGCATCAGAAACCAAAGCATGGAGGCACCCTTTGGTGACAGTATGTGATGAACCGGGCTCTCAACTACGGTCGGAGCAAGTGACGAAGTATTAATAGCGCGAGAGTCCGCTAACCCCCCGCGGGAGGGCTGGTGGATGGGTCAAACAAACACAAGACTTTCAACCAGGAGACCGCTGTTCGTGTCCCGTGTGAAACTAAAAGTAACGTTGACTTATTTTGTCACGTCAGTCGTTAGTCACGTGACTCGTAGGTATCGTCAGTCCCGTGAGTCGCTAGTCAGTGAAGTTCAACCCCGACCGTTTCCTAACCCTAACTAAGTGGTTGTGTTGCCTAAACCTAACTTCCTGTGAAAACGGAAGTTTATTTTGAAAGGACAGTATGCATGTAACGGGCATATATTGACACGCTGTCCCTGGTCCGTCCAAAAGTAACGCAAGAGGGGTACTCCGTGCATCAGTCTCCGATGCTAAGGGGCACTGACCAAGCGGCGGCATTTGACGAGTTGGGAGTAAGAATGTGTTGCTTTTACATGACAGGGAGTTGTTTTATTCAACTTTAATGACAAAAATAATATTTAATGGTGCTGTATTTTTTTTTATTATCCTTATTCAACCATGATTACAGCCTTTCCTAAACTAACTTTTAGTGGCATAAAACCCAACATTAATTAAAAAAAAGTTGTTTCACTGGCCATTAGGTAAGTTTTTCATGTGTGAATTTAAGAAAATGGAGCATCCAAATCTTTCTGCTGTCGCATTATTCATTTTGTTGTGGAGGGATGCAATGAAACAGACAGTTTAAGTGTTTAAGCACACTTAAACTTTAATTACCCATCTTTTATCGGCTTCTATGGGAGTCAAATCTTAATCAGGTCTTTTGTGTCTCTCCCTCTCTCTCCCTTTTCCTCTGCGTTTTTGACACGTCTTACTCTCCTCCTTTCTACTTCATCTCTTTCCACGAACCATCTACATAAATAAATGAACCTGCCACATCATCATCGACCCAGTAAACCCTCTCAGCTGCAGTCGGCACCCACGGTGAAGAAGCAAGGGGCTGGAATGCAGACACAGCTGGCTCTCAGCTGGTGAATCCGTCCAGTAAACACAAACACACTGAGAAAATGCATACAGTAGGTCTACATGCATTAATGTGGTGTCCACAGGATTTCCCTCAGCAGCGGGCTCCGTTGTCCTCTAATCCCAAGTGTATAGATCTTCAAAGTCAACATAAGATTATAGAAGTGTCTGCTTAAAGTTTTATTTTTCAATTAGAAAGATGGTTGAAGTAGCTTTCTAATCTAATGTCCTTGTAAATTTGCCTCGAGCATGTTAATTTATATTTTATAGAATTCTGCATGAATGGGCAATTTATCAATATGTTTCATTTATGTCATAAAACAATGTAGTAAAAGTGCTTATGAATAGTAATCACAAATGTTAATAATCCACAAGTAGCAGAGAATACAGTTCATGTTTGACGTGATTGCAGAAGTATGAATTTTAATGCTCAATCTTTTGTAAAGACTCTTTGTTTCTCGCCTCTGTTGTTGAACGGCCTCTTTAGAAAGACAGGCATACCCACTGTGTTACCATAGTGACAGCAATGGAAATCCACACAGCTGGAATTAAGATTCTCCAAAAATAAGGACAGATTGACATTTGACGTTTCTCATAAAAAGTATCTGGCAAAAAACTCTGAAGGAAGAATCAGATAACAGCTCTGTGAAATGAATTCCAGTATAAATCAAGATGCAGTGTCATGTCGCTGCCAACCCAAAAGGTTTGTGAAACTAAAAACAAAAAACTTTCAAATTATATACTAAATATATCAATATGTCAACATGTTATTTTTTTTTTTATTTCCTGCCTCTTTTCTCCCATTTTGCAACGCTACTTACTCCTCTGTTGGTCTGAGGAGGTGTAGAAAGTCATCCAAATGACTCCTATGATCAACATAGTGCTTCTTTTCACCTGCCAGCTCACTGGAGCGGTTCTGTTTTCGCTATCTGCCCCAGATCCCATTCCCTCCGTAAGACACCCTGACCAACCACTAGGAGTCACTATAGTGCAGCAAGAACAGCACTCCCTTTTACCAACTCCCCACCTATGGGGGCGGCAGTAGCTCATTCCATAGGGACTTGGCTTGGGAACCGGAGGGTCGCCGGTTCAAGTCCCCGCATGGACCAAGTGCTGAGTGTGAACTAGTAGCTGGAGAGATGCTAGTTTGCCTCTTGGGAACTGCCGAGGTGCCCTTGAGCAAGGCACCAAACCCCCAACTGCTCTGGGCGCCTGTCAGGGGCAGCCCCCTCGCTCTGACATCTCTCCATTAATGCATGTATATAGGTCCTGTTTGTGCATGTGCTTGAATTTCGGGCCTGTGTGTACTATGTATATGTAAAATAACAGAGTGATGGAATTGAATTTCCCCTCGGGGATTAATAAAGTGCCTTTCTTCTTCTTCTTTCAACACAGAAATGGGGAGACACAAGTCTGGAGGACTGAACCCAGGTTTCTGCATCACCAATATCTTTTCCCGTGCACCACCTAGCATCTGATCTCTCCAAACATCAATACAACTCATGGACTGTATATAAGAAGTGGACGTAGTCACCATGACGTCACCCATTGGTTTGTGGACTACGGTTTTGAAGATTCGGGTTGAGCATTTTGGCAATCGCCATCTTGGTCTTTTGGAACCAGAAGTGACACGAGAGGGTGGAGCTAAGTACAATTGGACAATGAATAAGACATTTTTAGGCGACCAAAATGTTCCAATTAACTTTCATGAACTGAAAACACACTGTGAAAGGGTTAAAGTTGACGAAAACACGGACAACTCCCAGACCGGACAACACCGTGGTAACGACCTGTCAATCACAAGGTAGCCACGCCCTAAAGCATACCCTGCTTTATGGTCTATTTGACTCTAAAAGGGACCATAATTTACTAAATGAACATCATGCTGTATTGAAGAAGTCTTGAAACAAGCGATTGAGACCATAAACTCATGTTTACAATGTTTACTGAGGTAATAAATCAATTGAGAAGTAGGCTCATTTTCTCATAGACTTCTATACAATCTGACTTCTTTTTGCAACGAGAGGAGTCGCCCCCTGCTGGCTGTTAGAAAGAATGCAAGCTATAGGCACTTCCACATTGCCTTCACTTTTCAGACCTGGAGGTACTGTAGCCGCCTGATTGAACTCAACAAGTCTTGCTTATAAGACTGATTGCTTTGGCCAAAGTCATTCAAACAAACTGCTGACACACCGGGCTTTATCTGTGGCTCAGAGCTGACAGTTTCACCATTGACCCTAGCCTTTATAAGAGGATTATGTATTTATGGTTCATGTAATCTCCTCATGGGCTCATCAGTTAGTTCAGAACAGTGAACCACCATGACTAACTACCTTTTAAAAACATTTTTATAACGTGTACATGTATTTCATATTTAGCTGCATTCAACAGCACAGATTGTAGAATAGTTAAAAAATATGTTAAATACAAAAGGAGAGGGAATAGTAGAGACATGTAGTAAGGAAGAAAGCACATGAGGAAAGGAAATAAATGTATTTTGTGCTGTAGAGAAACTAATATCTATATTTACACTGCTATCAGTGCCCATAGGCGAAATACAGAGCTGAATTTGACCCTGATGAACTCCAATGCGGATGTATGTGTGTGTGTGTGTGTGTGTGTGTGTGTGTGTGTGTGTGTGTGTGTGTGTGTGTGTGTGTGAGAGAGAGTGTGGGTGGCAGTATCATCCATCGTGGATGTGCTCTGACTCGTTGCCCCACTCCCCACTCATCGCTCTCTTATGTTCACTCAACTCTCAACTGTCTCATTCAGTGTAGAATACAGTTCTTCCTACAGTACAATGCACACAAAGATAAATAAATAGTCTGTATGTTCAAATGTCTCATGTTTGAACCGGTGATTTACCAGCATAAGATATCACAATACATCATACCTGACCACCCCACTACGTGTGAGAAATAAACAAATCACAAAACATTAGGTGTCGGCGCCGATGATAAAAAAATATCTCAAATGTGAGCTGACATTGCACAAGCATGCAAGAAATGAAAACACAGCAGAGTATACAGCAGCGCTATTGTCAGCCTCATGCCTGGGAATGTGATGTGGGATAAAATTACGTAAGTAGATTCCATGACACTTCATCAAGCCTCCCGACCAGGCAGTGAGAGAATGGACCACCCTGATTCTCACTGCAGTGGCACTGTACTGTAATGGCCTGCATAGTTGACATGTATTGACCGCTGCAGCTTCACCAGTGCAACGCTACTGATACTCGAATGAAATTGAGAGTGCATTCCTTTCTCAGTGTGTCGGTTCACTAAACTGAACTTGCTTTGTCACTACTAAAGGGACCGATTGGTTACTGGGGTTGATTCCATTTTAATACAACATGCATCTTATCGCCATTATTCCTATTATCGGTTATGATAAATTTGAACTCCAGTCATTTCTGAGACCTGGGAACACGGCAACATCACACATTAGCTACCACTGTATTTAGTGGTGTTAGTGGTGTTTCTGGTATTTCAACACATTCTCATCCCAACTTGTCACATACCGACCCTTTGTCATAACCCTCGGTGTCACTTTTCGGTCGCGGTGAACATGTGCTTAACGTTGTGAATAAACAAAAACACTTGCTTAGGTTTATGTAACAAAACCACTTTAGTTAGGTTTAGGAAAAAGCAACATGGTTGGGCTTAAAATGATGATGTTTGCAAAGTGAAAATGTGACTTGACGTTGTGAACGTGGGACACAAACGAACAGCTGATTGTAGCGTGAAAGTGAAACTTAACGCACGGGAAACAAACAGCAGCCTTGTGTTTGTTGGAACCATCCACCTCCCCCCCCGCACGCCCTGTGTGTCTTTTCGCTCTTTAAACTACGTCACCACAGCACTTTCTCTCAACGTTTACTATTGCCACTGATGGGTTTACATTGTAGTTAGTGAAAAGCCCGGTGCGTTTCATACCGCCGCTAAAGGGTGCCTTGTGCGGCAGTATCAAACGCCGACGGGCATGACAAAGTTTACACCCTGGGAATGAGAACCTGCTTGGTATTTAATCAACCCTCATTGAGATAAATGGGGTGGACAAAACAAAGTATAACATTGAGTATTCTGATATAAATAACATCCATACAGCTGCTGCAAGCCATCCAATCTGTTTCACTGCACCACAGCCAGAGACACACAGTGTCACAGTCTCTGACAAAAGAGGCTCTTGTGTCCCTACAACTCTGTTGTAAAGGCCACAGGAGTTTAAGGACCCTAAAGAGGAAAGAAAAATAGATAAAGAAAAAGACAGATAGCTAGAAAAGGCCAAAGGGACAATTACAAGAGGAGAGAAGAGACAGGAACAAATTGGAGCTTTCATGCAGATATGTAAAGCATTAGTGGAGTACACTTCACAAACTAGAAAGGAGTGTTGCTCAGAGGGAAAGGAGAGGATAGACGCAGAGTTTGAATCCATCTAGGAGAGTGATTAACTCCGCAAAACATCTCAGCAAATCATTACAACTAGTATTAAGTCTTACGACCAGTTTCTTACAAATCGCCAAGTTTGAGTCTCTTGAAGAGACTGAAGCTTCTTTGAATTAAGTAATTGCATCATCTTACTTACAAGTACAAGATAATGGGTATTTTAAAGTGTACAAAATACTTTATACCACACATCCACCCCTTACACACAATCATACACATTTGCCCCAACGTATCCTCATACAACGGTTCGTATGATATCTTACAAAAAGTTATTCCTCATTTTTCGTGCGTTTTCCTACAAATGTCCCACAACATGAGTCAATTTCCACTCATTACATGCATACAGTCTTTTCAAAATAAATTTCGGTCTTCACAGGAAACAATTTGGTTAGGATTAGACAACAAAACTGCATAGTTAGGTTTAAGAAAAGATTGTGGTTTGGGTAAAAAGAACAGTGGTGTAATTTAAGTATTGAGGTTACGTGACAAATAAATCAACGCAGATTTCTGGTTTTACATGGGGTATGAACAGCGGTCTCCTGGGAAAAAGTCCGGTGTTTTTTGACCCACCCATCTACCCCAACCTCCTCCCTACGCTGTGTTTCTTCTGCTTTTTATACTTCCTGGTTCACGATTACGTGAATTACATGCAAAATTATTTCATGGACTATATACGAATTACAGTGCATTACTTTTCGTAGGTATAGCTATGAACGGTGTATGGGAACAGCCTGCTTGCACATACGAAGTCAAACACCCACCTGTCTCTCAATGCACTTATTGCCTTGGCCCCAGGCCCACAAACAGGAAGCACATCCTATGTCCTGACTGCTCATAGAGATTCCATGGGATGTGCACCTAATCTCAGCTGGAGGGGAAAGGGGATGCTGGTAATGGTCACTCTCTCCTGGATCTTTATTTCAGCTGGAGGATATTCACAAATAATTTCACATTATTCCCTCCTCTTTTATTTCAGCGACCTCCCAAAGGGGGAATCCAAAAATGAACACTTTTATCCAACAAAAGCCAAAACAAAGCTTTCCCCTGTGCACTTTCGCAATGAATTCAAGTCATACTTTGGTGAGAAAGTCACCTTTTGTATGAGAGTCTGGGTTGTGTGAATGCATTTACAGTGGAGGAATGATTTATGCAGTGACACAAGGAGAGAAGAGTTTCCCCAACTCTTTTGGAAATAGGCTTTTCACACAGATTTGAAATGTACAGTTTTTACAGACACACACACAGACACAGACACACACACATTGAGCAGGGTATAGGAAGCTTTCTGACAGGCAATGAGCTCATGAGATCTGAATGTCTCCCTGTGGTGAATGCTTTTTCTGTGGCTTTCTCACAACTATTTCCCTTTTCTCACACTTTTTGTCTGCCCCCCCCCTCCTCACACACACACACACACAACTTGCTCTCCCCCATGTTAATTCTTTTATCTGCTCCATTTAGAGTGAATATAAGAAACAAAAAAAGCTTAATTCTGGATTTAGGATTCTTAATCTGCTAAACTGTTGTGTATTTTTCCTACTCCAAGAATAGCAGGTTTTGGGTTGCTAGGTTGGCGATTTAGCTCTCTGTTTAATGTGTGTGCCTGTGTGTCGGTGTGTGTGAGAGAGCGTGCGGGTAAACATTAAGCTTGACAAATGGCCAGTGGTCTAAATCAGACTCGATTAAGATTTATGGTGGGCGAGGTGCCCCGAGTAAAGAATTTAAGACAGCTTGAGTGTGGATGTGCTTGGGTTTGTGTGCACAGCATTTCTACAGGAAATGTTAATTTTCTATTTTGATTGGACAAATAATAAAAGCATACAGTCACTGAGATTTGTCAGAGCTTTCTTATCTTGAAACTTATCTTGAACCGTTTTATGCTATGAGGGTCTTAACAGCCTTAAAGTTAACGGCAGGAGCAGTACCATAAACACCCAACAGAAAATGGCTCTCAGGCGTCTTTCCAACCGCATGTTTGTGCCTGACATCGGAGCGGAGTGGGCCTCCTTCATAATTAGGGTGTTTGCAGATATGTAATTGCAAACACACTTCAAACAGCTGGAATGCTACTTTGAATTATACAGGATTCACGTCATCATGGTTAAATATAAAGATTTTGCGAGAGAGAAACAAGTGTGTACGTGTGTGTGTGTTTGTGCTTTCATCTTTGTGAGGGTATGTGAGTTTTAGACCTACAGAATCAATACTTTTTGACAAAGTGAGTACATTTAGAGCATCTAGTCTTCAAAATCTTCAAATGTGCAAAAGAGCAAACTTCAGGCGTTCATGTGTAGAGGATCAGCAGTATGTGGAGATTGAGACAAACAGTTTTGACATTAGCAGGTCTTCATCAGGGTGCAAATTAAGAGACAACACCTAACGCTACATGTCCACCAGATCCGGCAAGGATGCTAGGGGAATCGCTGCTCCATTCAGCTGGCCGCTTGATGAAAAAGTGGCCGCTTCCCACTGGTGACGTACACTATCGTGGAATGCATCTGATTGGTCCCTGGTTCTCTGCTTGCCGTTTCAAACAGAAAAGAACTAGGGCTATCAATCGATTAAAAACATTAATCACGATTAATCGCATGATTGTTCATAGTTAATCGCGATTAATCGCAAATTAATCACACATTTTTTATCTGTTCAAAATGTACCTTAAAGGGAGATTTGTCAAGTATTTAATACTCTTATCAACATGGGAGTGGGCAAATGTGCTTGCTTCATGCAAATGTATGTATATAGTTATTACTGGAAATGACAACACAAAACAATGACAAATATTGTCCAGAAACCCTCACAGGTACTGCATTTAGAAAAATAGGCTCAAATCATAACATGGCAAATTCAAGCCCAACAGGCAACAACAGCTGTCAGTGTGTCAGTGTGCTGACTTGACTATGACTTGCCCCAAACTGCATGTGATTATCATAAAGTGGGAATGTCTGTAAAGGGGAAACTCGTGGGTACCCATTTTCATTCACATATCTTGAGCTTAGAGGTCAAGGGACCCCTTTGAAAATGGCCATGCCAGTTTTCCTCGCCAAAATATAGCGCAAGTTTGGAGCGTTATTTAGCCTCCTTCGTGACAAGCTAGTATGACGTGGTACGTACCAATGGATTCCTTAGGTTTTCTAGTTTAATATGATGCCAGTATCTTCACTCTAGCTTTAAAATTGAGCTCGCTACAACCTAAAAATCACAAGTTTCCAAGTTAAAGAACAATCCACCAAAATCTATTTCTGAAAACATATGAGGCGAGAAATAGGGTATGCCACTGCTGAATCTCGATTCATTTTAGAACTACATCGCCTAGTTTGAGAGTTTGGTCCAAGTTTCATTAGCCCAGGACGGGTTCATTTGCGTTAAATTAAGATTTTTTTAACTTGATGCAAATACAGACCGGCGAACGCAGCGCAACCCCCAGTCCAAACTCGCCTCAACACTCCCACCATGCACTGCGCACGTGCTTCTCCTGCTCTTCATAGGAAATTAATAGAAAGCATTGAGACACCCTCCGTCGCCTGATCTGGTGGAAACGCGTGACCTTTTTACCTTTAGTGTGACCTTTTTTTGCATTCATTCAGGGCTTGGTCCTAATTGGGTAAAATTTGCTAAATCTTATTTGAGGGCTTGGCTTTTAGTTTGAGGGTTAAAGTTACAATAGGATTAGGGCGAGGTTAGGGGTGCTGTACAGATGGTTAAGGTTAGACTTATGAGCCAGAAAATGAATAAAGTCATGAAGGGTCCTCTCAAGTGTAGTAAATGCACACATAAGTATGCGTGTGTGGGTCCGTCCGCTGGGAACAGACAATCATTTATCACCACAACGGACTCCCTTTAGTGTGAGCTTGGGAGCATTTTTGCTGGTGTCTAAAAGGAACAAAAAGGGGTACTCCAAAGGCCAGTCCTCCCCCTCCTCATCTCGGCCACTCCTCTCCTCACTCAGCGTCCCTCTGTCCTTCTCCCCAATTCCCCCCCCCCAGCCCTGGCACACTGCTCTTTCTGTGGTATCCAACCAAAAACAACTGGACCATTTTAGGGGTTGCCGTGCAAATCACAGCTTTCTAATCAAAGGGGTATTCAAAAGAACAGTCCAAATGGTCTGTGAAACTTTTTCTATGCCAGCAGCTTGCCGTTAAGTTTAATAGTTTTCTAGATGCACAGAAATTGGCTTGAATATGAAACAGAGTTCAGTCCTTCTGTGCTTTTCCGGCTGGAGGTCGTCGGCAGACGGAGGGTCGACTGACCTCGGCCTTCTGGAGAGGTCACTTTCTTGCACAGGGAAATCCCACTGCGGCCATTATGTCTCTCCCTTGAGCCCTGTGGACTGAGCCCAAACTAAAACTGACAGGAAGGTAACTCAGGGCAACGATCAATGCTAGAGCTCTGTTGCCCCCTGTGTTGGTGGAGGACACAAGTGGTCTTTTATTGAACAAGCTGAAGGCCGAGTAGTTTTACTGTATGGGTTTGTTCTTCCTACTTTTATCTTATGTAAGGGAGCAGCTGTGAGCTGCAGGGTGTCATCGAGCTACTCTGAGATGAAGTCGAACCGTCTTGAGGATGTAGAGAAACACATTCACACAGTTTCAGGTCAAAAGACAGCAAAAAAACAGGTTTGCTGATATCACAAGATCTCTAATAATCGGTACCGATTTAGTAGTAATGGAAGCTGTCCACCCACCTCCACATAATGTGTCTGCCAACTCACATTTGTGCCCTCCCACCCACGTCCACACACTCGTGCACACACAAGACACACACGCAATCCCAAAGCAAATGAGAACAGAGTGTCCAGTTATAGTAATGATAATCCCATGTTGTGCCCTGATGTGCTACTGTAGCTACGTTGGCACTTTTCTGCTACACTGCTGAGAGCAGCATGCTGTATGCAGCAATAAGCATCTCACTCAAGAAAACCCTATTCTTTTAATTTCATTTTAATATTCTACTCATTTTCAAATCACAGCCAATGAATTTAGAGTATGAATATTCTGCAAATAAGCAAGCTTCAAGTACTGTATCTGCAAGACCATTTTCTATGGAAGTAAATGTAAACACACATTCAAGGTGTATTAAAACTGCAAAAAACAGCATTTGAGAAGTAAAACATGCAAAAACACCAGTTTGACCTTTTGAAAAAAAAAAAAAACGTTTTCTGTGGCTAGATTTTGCAATAAGGGCGTCAGAAAATAAATACTGATCCAGATAGAATAATCATTTGTGGGTCTCATGGACAAATATGCATACCATGTACTTTAACTGTAATATCACCAAGTCGAGGGCCTTTGATGTATCTCATACCCCTCTCTCTTTTACTATTTCCTTTCTGCCTCTCTGATATGTCCTTACAGAGGCAAAAATGCTGGAAAAACAAATAAATATTTCCTGTACTTTTCAGTACTTTGTATTTTGATTGAAAACTGTAGTAAGTAGTGCATCATCCATCTCCTTCAGCAGTATTGAAAGTCCTTGTCCCAGCACTGTGGCACCATTGGCATAGGTACACACACAGAGTTGATTCTGCTCATAAACCTACAGTATAATATCATTTAGGGAATTCAATACCCTCAGGTAGTTTACGAATCATATTATGATGTTCAATTTGAGGTGTTATGATATTTGGTAGCAATATCAGGCCCAAAGCAATAATTGCCAATAGACTAAAGTGTTAAACAGCTAAAGAGCTTATGGTCCCGTCTAGAGGTCGACCGATATGGGTTTTTTATGGCCGATGCCGATGCCGATTTTTTACAGAATCAGGACAGCCGATGGCCGATATATGATGCCGATTTTTTTTTTTGCCGATATGTTTGGCTGGTGTTCTTTTTTTCCTCCATCTGATAAAATATAACAGCTTAATAATAACAAATAATACACAAAATGTCTTAACTTAAGTAAACATTTATTGAACAACACTTATGGTCTGTCTCTCCAATTTGCACTTTGTGTCTGCACTGCAGTGCATATTTTATTTTGTGCATGATGGTTAATAGTAGTAATAGTACAGGGCTCAAAACCTTTTAAGCACCTTTCCAAAACTGTCCTAAAGCAGGTTTTTTATTTATGTTTGTTGACAGACACTGTTACAATCTATATGGCCATAATCTAAGTGATCAAAACATAATAATAACTTTGTTCACTCGTATTACAAAGCCTGCTTCTCACATCTGCTGCGGACTAAACAGGCCAGTGACGTCATAGAGGCTGTGAAGGACCCATAGACCGTAGAGACGTTTAATGAGGAAGTGAACTTTTTGCTAAATGTTTCGACAAATTGCTCATGTCCTCACACGCAAACTTGCAATTATGACAAGCACTGTCAGCATCAACTCTAGTAAAGTGTAATCACGCTTTATAAATTTAGATTCTCCGCCATAGTTACTAAGAGCAGAAGCTTCTGTGTGTCTGCGCTGCAGCAGCGTGTCTGTGAGAGCTGCTCCGCCCCGCACACAGCGCTGCGTTACCGACGGAGAGAAATTCTCCGTTACCAAAAACAGAATTGATAACGTCGGAGCATTTCATATCTAACCAATTAAATATATAGGGCTTTGAAAGAGACGAATTTAAGCCTACCGGTTTCTCCCGGCAGAATGCCAATTTGATTGACACACAAGGGGCGGAGTCACACGTGTTCCACAGCAACAACAACACTGGGCTGCCCGCAGATGTGCCTGCTTGATAATCGGCCTAATATGCTCAGGCATCGGCCGATGCCGATTATGAAAAAATGTCAAATAATCGGCCCGATTAATCGGCCGACCGATAAATCGGTCGACCTCTAGTCCCGTCTCACAGAGGACTCAGTCCAGTAAGGCCATAACTGAAAGCAAAGGTCATGGATTTAAACATGCAATGACCTTTTTTCACTGTCAGAGGAGTGAATGGTAGTTTCTCTCTCTGTTCGTTGATCTGTCAATCACACATACATTTCAGGACTCACAATATCTCCCAGAGGCTCCCAAACTTTTTTTAGAACACGGCACCCCTTCAAAAGAAATATTTTGTCTTGGCACCCCGAGCCACCCAACCCCCACTATAATATCGTTCATCAGTCAATCATTTATTAATGCCACGACCAAGGTCGGTGGTCAAATATGTACACAGAAGCTAAATTTAGCTTCTATTTAAGGTGTGCAGGAACAAACAAACAAAAAAGGTAGCAGCCATTTAATGGGACAGTCTGGGAGAGAGAGCACAACCTGCAGGCAGGTCTGACTCCACTGTTTTTCACTAGATGTCCTGATATGATTGTATACTGATTATTTTGGTGTGAAATGTTCATATAGCCTACACACGCTATACATCATATACATGCTTAGACCCTAAAAAAGTTCTCAAAGTCCCAATTTAGGAGCATCTCTTAAAATCAAATGAGTGAGGTGTATAGCAGCCCAAACAACATACAATACAGACTGTGTTTTTCGTAGGTTGCGGTCAAAAAGTCAAAAAACTACGTCCTAACGTCTTTTCCTAACCACTTTTCCTCGACCTCGATGGAAAACGTCATGAGGTCAAGGACAGATGTGAAGGAGAATTCAGAAGGACTTAGGAAAAGACAACCGTGGTGTTGAGAGAATCCGACTGCAATTTCACTAGTCTCCGTAATTATGATGCGACGGCTGTAGCTCAGTGGGCAGAGCGGGTCGTGCTTTAATCAAGGTTGGGGGTTCGATCCCCCCGGCTCCTATACTGTCTGCATGTCGAAGTGTCCTTGAGCCAGACACTGAACCCTAAGTTGCTCCCCGGGCGCTTTACAGCAGCCCACTGCTCCTACAATGCTTAGGATGGGTTAAATGCAGAGGTCAAATTTCATGTATGAACCTGTATGTATATGACGAATGTAATAAAGTTTTAAGTTTAAGTTTAAAAATATATGAACATTTGTAAATGTGAAATGTTTTAAATCTGGTGATGGGTCACCAACATTTTATTTCTCCTTTTGTCTCACTTAATGGGTTGTTGATGCTAAATGTTTTACAGCACAAAAATCAGCTTACAACTTACTAAAAGAGTACAGACACTTCACTTATTCTCCAACTACTGAGCTTTTCATTAAGTTTTTGATTAATCAGGTATGCAGACGTGCTAATGAGTTTGCGGAGATAATCAAGTGTCGATACTCCTCCTATAAATGCACTAATGTGTGTCATTCTGTGTTGTTTAGTTGAAGTGTTGGTGCTCACAAGCCAACACGACAAAAAACTAAACTAATTTAAAGAGATGACATCTCTACTGTCACGCTTACGCTATGCTATGTCAAATCATTGTAAATCTATACTGTACTGCTACGAGGTCATGCCAGACCACACACATCTTGATCTGATACTAAGCAGGCATTGCAGGGACTGTCTCTCCAGAATATTGTCAGTCTGTATCAGTGTGCTGAGGGGAAGAAGGCTGTTTAGCCCCGTCAGCATACAGGCTCTCGTCCTGCATCCCTCCCAAGGTGACTTCTCTGCTGTTGGCAGGCATAGCCATGAAAACAGCTCCCTAGACTCCCCCCCTCTCTCTCTCTATCTGCTTCCCCCACACACCCATCATCTTTCAGATACCACTGGGTAATGTGCTTCATACCTTTTTTTTTTTTTACAGCACGTTTTTGTCTTTCCTTTTTTTCCTTCACTTCTTCCTCCTCCTCCTTACCACATTTCCATAATTGCAGGTAGGAATTCAAAATGCAAGCAAAGGCAAAAAAAAAATCATGTGTGTATTCATTAAAATTCTCTTCAATGCCTTTGGCCTCGTCTACAGTCAGATTTAGGCTTTGGCTCGGCGCCAATCACAAGCACCTGACCTTTTCCTCTTCTCGGTTCTCGTAGTGGAGAACGTCCACCTACGCAGCAGCACACACACCTCCCACACAATCTCTCTCACACACACACACACACAGAGAAAGGAAAATCGTACTTTCAGAGCGACAGCCTGTGAATTTGTACTGCAGGCTGGAAACACAAAACTACGCCATTCTGCATCAACAGAACTTTTGTGCGGAACTTGCAGGTGTGTGACCATAAGTGTGAGTAAATAGGCCATTGTCCTGTGTCTACAGTAGGTCATCTATTTTGGTCCAGGTTAATTCTCTACATGGGAGTAGGTGTGCTAATTTCCTCTCTCTGTGTCTCTTCCCGTTTCCTCTCCCTCTTTGTCGGCCTCTCTCTCGCTCTGTTAATTGATTAAGAGGATTTAACCGGCTGCTGCAGCGTTAAGCACAGACTACGACCACCAACACACACACACACAACAAACAACAGTCAACCAAGCAGGCTGACACACCTACTTTAAGATCAGCTTGAGACTGCTGAAACACACACACATGTTTGTTGCTGTCAGTTGAGAGGACACTGCATTTACTTATATCTACTCCCAGGAAACTTACCATAATATCAACCATATTGCTATATACCCAACCGCAACACATACCCTAAAATTTAGTGGTTTGCCTTGTGGGAATCTGCTTTACTTCCCCTAATGGGGGCTGAGTCCCCATAACGTGACTGAACAGTTTGTACATTTATACATTTGATGCTTATGTCCAAAGTGATGTACAAATGAGGCACAATCAAAGCCACAGTGGATCAAGGAAAAGCCACGATATGACTGAAGCGCACTGACACTGCCAAAATCCAAAAGTTATGTTTTCATGTGAAGCACTTGGAAATCCTTTGCAAGCCAGAATTTTGCATATCATAATGGTAATCTTTCTGTTAATTAGTATTATAAATCACCATTTGTCAAAGCCCCCCTCGGGCTTTAGGTGTTACAGTTTGCTCCCTGCAGCTGCTAGCAAACAACACACCAAACCTGCTTACCAGCTCTCGTATTCTTACTGACAGGGAAATGAAAAAAACACCTTAAACAACCAAACATGCCAAGAATGATCACTAACACTACATGTCTCAACAATCCTGCACATATAGTATGATAACTGAGTTTGAAAGGCAGTCTTGTATGAAATTAAAGCACCTAAAAGAAACAGTTTAGTCTTCAAATGCCAGGTCTGATACTGAATTTCTTCTCTGAATACCAAGTCTCTAAATAAAGTTTATACATCTCCTACACAGATTAAAAAACAACAACTTCCTCATACCCAGAATGAATTGTTGCCGGGCCTGTAATACGCTGCAGATTACAGAATGTAATCGCAGAATTAGATTTTGGTCTCATCATAACCGTACTGCATATCTAATGGGAACACACATTACCACACATCCTCAGGCAACTCCAACACTACTCAAAAACTCATCTCCTCCACAGACAAACACACACACACATGAGAGTAACACCCTTAAATAACCTTCACAGCCCAATCCAACCGGGAATCACTGGTGACATCCTGAAAGTTGCTCCCCATCCGGAGCGGTCTTACCTTTGTGACAGTCATGCAGAATCAGTGGGTGAGGAGCAGGCCAGTGTCCCCTTTCAAGCAGAGAGCAACGCCGCAGGAGTGGCAGAGTGATGAGGAGGAGAGGAGGGCAGCTCTGCTGAATATGCAGAGAGAGAAAAAGAGGAGGGGACAGACAGGTTAGTGTGTCTGGCTCACTAAATACGAAAGGGCTGATTGCTGCTGCAGTGAAGTAATGGCTGGCAGCCGGCGTGCGGTTGGTTACTACAACAGGGAAAAGCTCCCCGCTAGGATACACCCCTCCCTCCTTCCTCCTCCCTCCGCAAACACACACACACGCACACACAAACACACACACACACACAGACACACAGACACACAGACACACGCAGACACACTGATGATGCACACTAAGTCTGGCTGCCCTGCTCTCTCACTCTCTGTCGCTCGCAATATGATTAGTGATGGGCTAATACAGCTTATTGATGAGCAGTCAGGCAGGGCTGCAGGAGGAGGCGGGAGCAGTGCTGCCTGGGACAGGAGAGGAGAGGAGAGGAGAGGACTGCAGAAACAGAGACAGGAGGGAGGGAGGGAGGGAGGGAGGGAGTTGGACGTTGTGTCGCAGTCTGCTACTTAGGCATGGAGCTCGCTGCACGTCATCCGGTGTGTATAGATGTGTGTGTGAGTGTCACAGGCATTGATGGGAGGAGACAAGAATATTTTACATTTTTGCACCAAGTTAAGTCCAAACGACACTGAGTCTAGTTATTTCTATAAGTGAAAACATTATAGAGACGTACACATGGACACACAAAAGAAGACACATGGTAAAAGTTTTAAAGCTGTACTTATGAGGACACTCTTTGACTGTGTTCATCTCCTTAGCCTTCACCCAATCAATCAATCAATCCATCAATCAATCATTTAAATCAACGCCTCCACGAAATTGGAATTAAAATCAGTTATTAAAGCTTTTGTTTTACACATATGAGTTTTGTCTGAGTTAGGGCTGCAACTAACGATTATTTTCATTGTCGATTAATCTGTCGATTATTTTCTCAATTAATCGATTGTGTTTGGTCTATAAAATGGCAGAAAATGGTGAAAAATGTTGATCAGTGATTCCCAAAGCCCAAGATGACGTCATCAAATGTCCTGTTTTATCCACAACTCAAAGACATTCAGTTTACTGTCATAGAGGAGGAAAGAAACCAGAAAATATTCACATTTAAGAAGCTATATTCAGAGAATTTAGACTTTTTTACTTAAAAAATTACTCAAACCGATTAAACGATTATCAAAATAGTTTGTGATTAATTCAATAGTCGACAACTAAGCGATTAATCATTGCAGCTCTCGTCTGAGTGGAACACAATTAATTGCAATGAGCATCGGTTTGTCTTGATTTTGCATACATTTGTCTTTTGGTGATATATATCACTATCATAAAATATTCTTATTAATGTCATGATATTGATTTCAGCCCCAGATACACCCTTAAACTTGATGTAAATGCAAACTTAAGCTTAAAAACTTAACACTTTATTAGAATCGTCATATACATACAGGTACATACATGAAATTTGACCTCTGCATTTAACCCATCCTAAGCATTTTTTAGGGGCAAATTGTAATTGTGCACTTAAAGTATCTCCTAACACTTTTTTAGTTTCCAGTCTTAAATTTAAAATGTTGTCTTAAAGTCTTGAATGAATTTATTAATCGTGCAAAGGGAAAGGACACGAGTATAGAAACACAAAGACACCCACCCACACAGAGAGTAACACATCTTTGTCATACTAATTGTGTAAATAGAGGGATGCTAGAGACAGGCCAAGATTCCAACTCGGTTACCATGGCTTAACTTCCCATAGCTGTGTGAGACTCTTCTCTAGTGGCTGCAGCCCACAATACTGGCTTTGTTTTGTGCAGCTACATGCACGCACTACGTGTACGTTTGTGTGTGTACTGTAAGTGTCTGCACATGCTGGAGTAAAGGTCACGAAGATAGACAAAGACAGAAGGGATCCATACTGAATGACATGATAGAAATAATCCATTGCAGGCAGGTCATTATGGTTTTCTGTCTTACTGTGGTTATATCAAACTCACCCATATTTTCAGTCAGCGGTCGCTTCGCTCCTCAATCTCAGTCTTTAAGAGCTTCATCTGAGGCCCCACTCTCAGCATTTCCTGTCTAGAACAATAGCATTTCCTGTGTCTGTGTAGATGGGTGGGGGCCTTCAACATCTGTATGAGAAAATATCTGGATTACAATACTGTCACCAAAGTTGGGCTATGATAGTAGTTGTGCACACTGGGCACGTATTATTACGTGCCAAAGCTTAAATATTAATATGGCAGGTTGTGCTTCCTTATGAGAAACACATACCATGGAGGATTAATGTGTTTGTTTTGTTACAATAAGTGCATTGACAATCCTAGACTCACTTATTTCTTAAAAGAATTTTCATTACAACATCAAGTAGTTTGGCATTTCAGCCCATTTTTAAATAAGAGAACATAAGTAAGTTAGTCATTTCTATAACCTGAGTGTGAAACTTACACGTTGTGCCATAGCACTGACTCATTGAAGTTTAATTCTTCAGGGTGTTCGAAGTACGTAATGTTTCCAATTTACATCGTAAAAAGGTGTGGGAGGAACAGACATCATCCAGTGGGTGGAGGTGGCAAATACAGGGACCTGCGGACCAGCGAGAGCCATCATGTCACACATGTTTCACCAGATGTCTACATGATCCTTCAAAGAAATGGAGTTGGGAGGAGAAAACCTTTTTAAAATATTCATAGAGAAAGACAACATGCATGGATGTCAACAACGTTTCTTTTTTATAAATGGAATAATAAACAACAGTGGTCACCGTCTGGCTTGGCTGTATGCTTTAAATCCATGATTCCTTTCTGTTCCAGTGAATTATGGCAAGTCTGTTTTGCATTAGGAATTTCATTTCCTTGTTGTCTCCCATTCTGACTGTCTGACAGACAGTTGTAACCTGGGGGAATCCACCATATTTAACAGTTTGCTGCCATCATGTGGTGAAAACATATTATTACCTCCAAGTAGTTTGGCTCAGCCAGGTATTGACAAAGTATTTGAAAGTCCTAATTTTTAAACATATATCCCTGTGACCATAAATTACCTATCACTTTCTGAAGGCAGCCTGCTATCTCAACACACAGCACTTCATATCTATTTATTTAACCTTGATTCAGTCCTGTAACTGGTGCTCCTTTTAAATGCAGCTTCTATTGGTGTATTGTGTTTTTGTGTTAATGTCTTTTAATGTGCTTTAATGTGTCCTATCTAGATGTAATATGTTGTTTTAATGTGCACTTTTAATAGCAGTTGTTGCACATGCGAACCAAAGAAAAATGTCTGCCTTTTGTACGCAAAAAGCAGACAATAAAGTATTTTCTATTCTATTCTATTCTACAAGACTCACAAAATACCTTGTGAGAAAATTTTAACTACAACTTGACACCCCAAAGCAGAAAGCCCACAGAGAGGTCAACCCCTAATAGGCACAGGCAGCCACCAACACGTAGCACTGCAGCTGAATTAGGATAAACTTTCCACACATCATGGGAGAAACACTGCACACAGTACCAAATACATCAGTACACCGCACACTAATGGAACACAATAGACAGTTTTCACAGCACACATTTTGACTCGTCATAGCAAAAAAAAAACACTGGTGAAATGTATAACATTTTAAAGATGATTCAGTTCCATCAAGTGTCCCAGTAAGCTATTCCAGTGAAACAGTATGCACACTAACAGGACCTCCCCTAAGTGGAATGCAGCCCTAATCAATTTTATATTTTACACCTGTGCTTTTCCTACTGTGGCATGTCAAAATGTCTACTGGTCTATATCAAACGCACAGGAATCAATAAGGACCAATCCAAACTGTAGCAGGTCAGAATTTCCTCACTACTTTATCATACAACAAGATTTCATAAAATTAGGTTACAGAAAAACACATTATTTTTGATTCCCCAATAAACCTGGAAGACATGTATGATTGCACTGCATCTAGCTCAGGGGTGTCCAAACTACGGCCCGCGGGCCAACTGCGGCCCGTGGTCCATTTTTAATTTGCCCGCAGCAATTCTAAAAATATAATGAAATATGGCCCACACATGGAACTTTAACATGAGTGTATTGTACTTCTTAGTTTTAACTTAATGTCGAGCACGAGGGCTCCACCACAGAGAATTTCAAGCTTTCCTATCTGATGTTGATGCTGAATACGGGGAACTACTCATCCACTTATCATTCTCATGTGCGCTGGCTCAGTCGCGCCTCCGTGCTGCAGCGGTTGTATTCCCTGAGATCAGAAATTTAGCAGTTTTTGAAAGAGAAAGACCGACCTCTTCGGCATTTCTAGTTGATCTTACAGATCATCTCAACACACTGAGCAAGAGCCTGCAAGGCAAAGACCAGCTTGTACCACAACTTTACGCACACATGAAAGCAATCCGTGCGAAGCGTCTCTCTGAGAAACTACGCAGCTTCAATGTTGCGCACTTCTCCACGCTGTCCGAAATCAAAGTTGCTTTTCCAGAGACCAACCTTTCTGCTTAAAAGGGGAAATATGTGTCTGTCATCACATCTCTTATGACAGAATTCAGTCAGCGCTTCCAAGATTTTTCTGTCATTGAGAAAGAAATCAAGCTGTTCATCAGCATCAGCTTCTCTTCTTACTCGACTTCTACCGGAGCTTGGAAAAGAATGATGAGTCTGTTCGGCTCAACATAAATATGTAAGCAAACATTTTCTGTTAACTCTGGAAAAAAGCAGACTCAGAACCAAAATGACTGACAGCTATCTCTGTGATGTCCTTCGCATCTCAACCACCAAACTTCCTCCTGACCTGCCAGCCATCCTTCAGTCCAAAGCGCAGCATCACTGCTCCCATGGTGCAGTGCTGTTCCCATTATAGATGAGGTAAAAATATATTACACAGTACTCATGTGTTCACAAGCCCAATTACTTAATAAATTCAGTCAATTAAAGTTGATAACATTTTCTAACAAACGTTAGTTGTTTTCTTAACAACCCCAATAACTTATTTGTATAACTAGCTTAAATATACCCATCCCCTTGTTCCCTTATCCCCCCCCCCCCCCTGTATACAGGGCTGTGAAGGGGGATCACCATCCTGACTAAGAAGCAATCTCAGGCTGCTGTTTTGAGAATGAGCTGCCAACCCTTTTTATAACAAAATAAATGAAAACCCATTAATGGAAAGTTGTGATGTAGGATGTTTTTTTTTTTCTTTAAGCATATTCAAATATCAAGCATAATTTACCTACATTTGATTGATTTTGTTAACTTTAATACACTAGAGGTGAGGCGATATACCTCACCTCTAGTGAGTGGCCCAGCCTTTCGTATATTTTTCTATATGTGGCCCTCAGTGAAAAAAGTTTGGACACCCCTGATCTAGCTCCTTAATAAAAGTACTAAATTCCGAATTCAGAGCATATCTATATTGGCCACACGGCTCTCAGCAGCTAGCCCGGTGGCTAGCAGCTAACTGTGCTAGCAGCACCAACAGTGCTAACAACAGGCAACAGTGCTGTTTTATATTTATGGCTGACAAATCTAACAGTGTTTACCTGTGGGGGAACCAGAGTGTGGGCGACGAGCGTTGTTTTATATCTATGGTTTATACTCTCGAAAGGACGCCTGCACGGACACCACAGACTCACAGTAGCTCTGCTCATACTGAACCTCAGAGAACAGCGCTCCACGCATGCGCAGTAGATCGCCACGCTAGGGACAGGTGTTGCGTCGAGTAGTGTTTCCCGTCGATATGTGTTTCCCCTTACCTATGGTGCCTACCTATGGTGCCTTCAAATAAAATCCGTGAGCTCGTGATTACAACATGGGAAGTCGTGTACACAATATGAGTCGCGTTCAAGTGGTTAAGTCGTGAGAAGTTTAGCAATATAAACATTACTGTCTGTGTCTGGAAGCCACAGAGGCGAACAATTTAGTAAGCTAGCAAGCAGGTAACACAATGCAGGAAATGCAAAGGCATAATGACAGAGGAAAAAGAACCCTATTATCAACATTTTCCTCAGACATATTATAAAATTACTAAGAATTACAGTATACCACTAAAATTACAATATATTCACTTATTATGTACCGAAAAATGAACTTCCATGTCATTTCTGACAATGTCAACAAACAGGTCACAACTCGTAAACTCGGAGCTTTCAGAAACTTTCCACTTAAGAGGTCGTGCATAATAAACACGACCGCATTTGAAGGCACCAATTTGGGAAACGCTAGTCGACCAAGGAACAGACTTCGACATAACACCTGTCAGGAGGAAAGGCATGACCCGCCCTACTCTGCCTCTGATTGGCTCGTACTCGTTGCCTTTTTTTGTATGATTGGTTAGGTTCAGACATGAGGAGCGAGATTGGTTACGATACTAATATCTTTGTAAACCAATCAGAGGCAGAGTATGGCGGGTCATATCTTCCCTGAAGTAGGAGTCGTAATATTGCAGTCAGGATGGTGTTCATCAATTTATCATTTAATTTCTTACAGCACAGAGAAACTCGGATTACAACCAGATTACAACTCAGACAGAGGGAGAACGACTCCATTCTCTACTCAAGTAGGTAGCCATTACTCCACTAATGTTATATCTTTACCTGGCAAATAGTTGTTTGCTATATGCCAATGCTCTGATTTTCGAATTTAAATGTACAGAAGTTGGGCTACCAAACTCACCTTTCGTGAATTGGCTTTAAAAGATGAACAGGACTACAAACCCTCAAGGCATCAGGTAAATTAAAGGCTCAATGCAGGTTTAGCCAGATGTTGATCTATGGGTTTGTCATCTGGCCAATCCATATTTACAGATTTATGTAGATTATGTGTAGTTATCACTCACTTCTCAGTCTGGTTTGGCAAACCTTCCCAAACAAACAAGGGTCTAAAAGGCTAAAATTGAGAATTATCTGTGTATAATGTCTGTCAAAACATTACTGGCTTTGTTTACGTGGTGATTTATTGATTTCAAGACATTATCAACAAGGACATTGATAAATGCTAAACACAAATGTTGTGTAATATGGAGACATTTACTTCACTTCATCATCATATTTGATGTTCTTTACAGCAGATGGAGGCCACTTCATATCGACTCCCTCATAGCCTTTACACATATAGGAAAAAGTATACAAAAAGAGTACTAATATATATACCACTGGTTATGTGTCTTTGCAAGCTTTTATAGCTATCGTGCTCTCTAAATTCTTTTAATTCTTCCCCCACAGGTATGCAGCTCTCTCCACAGCTGATAAACCCTTTAATTGCAGCACTTCAGAAAACAATTGGCAGCAATAAGATGTGCAGTTAGATTTCTAGATACCTGAACCTCTGCCAGCAGGCCTCACATTCTCTAATATATTTGCACATGGATTTCCTTCATTGTTTTATTAATCCTGTTGATGCACATCAGTGCTCAGTGGAATCCCTCATGATTCACTTTAAGTGAAGTATGAGGCAGCGTTATTCTGTAAGTCATTATTTAATCAATCGGCTCAGCAGATGACTGTTGCAAAAGACTAAACAGCTCCAATAGGGACCCCTGTGCTTTGGCCCCTCAGCTGACTCACCATTCAGAAACCACATTATACTGACAGTCAGTGTGATGACTAATCTTGCAGACTAAAGGCTGCTTGCATAGGCAACTTAAAAACTGCAATGTAAAAACAATTTTATGCTTGAAGTGAAGCTGGCATACAGGGTTCAAACATCTCATGCAGAAACATAACTGTAGCGTCATTCAGTGGCTAACGTTTTGGTTGATCCAAATGGCTACAAATGTGTCACCTTAAATGAGCAGTGTGTAGGATCTGGCGGTGAGGTTGCAGATTGCAACCAATTTAAACGTCTCCTGTGTGCCGAGCGTGTAGAAGAACGACGGTGGCCGACGCGAAAACGTGAATGGCCCTCTCATAGAGCCAGTGCGTAGAGTGTGTGTGTACGTGGGAAGTGAATGGTGAAACAAACAAGAGAGAGAGAGAGAGAGAGTGGTGACGACAGCAGCGAATAACGTTATCGACTCCGGCCCAAGCAGGAAAAGTTAACAGTGTTTAGTTTGTCCGTTCTGGGCTACTGTAGAAACATGGCGGTTCAACATGGCGGACTCCGTGAAGAGGACCCGCTCCTTATGTAGAAATAAACAGCTCATTCTAAGATAACAAAAATACAACGATTCTTAGTTTCAGGTGATTATACACTAAAGAAAACATACTTATTAATTAGGGCTGTCATTCAATTAAAATATTTACTCCCCATTACCGCATGATTGTCCATAGTTAATCGGAATTAATCGCAAAATAATCACACATTTTTTATCTGTTCCAAATGTACCTTAAAGGGAGATTTGTCAAGTATTTAATACTCTTATCAACATGGGAGTGGGCAAACATGCTTGCTTTATGCAAATGTATGTATATATTTATTATTGGAAATCAATTAACAACACAAAACAATGACAAATATTGCCCAGAAACCCTCACAGGTACTGCATTTAGCAAATCATAACATGGCAAACTGCAGCCCAACAGGCAGCAACAGCTGTCAGTGTGTCAGTGTGCTGACTTGACTATTACTTGCCCCAAAACTGCATGTGATTATCATAAAGTGGGCATGTCTGTAAAGGGGAGACTCGTGGGTACCCATAGAACCCATTTTCATTCACATATCTTGAGGTCAGAGGTCAAGGGACCCCTTTGAAAATGACCATGCCAGTTTTTCCTCTCCAAAATTTAGCGCAAGTTTGAGGCGTTATTATTTAGTATGACCTGGTTGGTACCAATGGATTCCTTAGGTTTCTAGTTTCATATGATACCAGTATCTTTACTCTAGCTTTAAAAACTGAGCCCGCTCCAAACTAAAATCGAAAAAGTTGTGTTAATGCGTTAAAGATATGATCCCCCTAATTGTTACTGGTCCTTTAATTACCATGGTGTTCTTTTAATCCAGAGTCAGTGAATACTCTCCTCTGCTGTTCTTAGAGCTGCCTTTATGGACTGAGGTAAGCCCTCACTACAAATCTGTAAATCCGTCAGTAAACTAGTAATGGGCATTGCAACAAATCCACAGCACACAACTTCCACAAGCTCTCATAAAACACTGAGCCTTGCAACGAATTAAAATTAAACACCCAAATATGTCCTGGACTGAAGCAAGTGGTGCTACGTTTCTGTGTCCTGTAACTCTCACACATACTGCCAGGGCTCTAAACTAACTTGTTTCCCCATCCTCCCGGAACCGTCCCGAAATACAACCTAAGCTGTCCCGAAATGAATGCGGACCGTCCCAAATTTAAAATCTTTGTTTTTCTACATTATCTTTAGTTAATCATTCAAAGTGACGGGCCCTGACAGTAGGCTATGTGCGTGTGTGTGTTTATGTTGTCAAAGAGGTTTAATAAAACTCTCGTCCCAAATTAGTCCCAAAATTAATTTAATCCTCCCTGATCTTATTTTTTCCGGCCCCGGGACGACGGGACGTCCTTAAGCTTGAGCCCTGATACTGCACATACATTACTCTATTACTCTCTAAGTCATTTCTGTATTTCTTTTTCCCTTTTCAACTTTGCTGGCCGGCTGACAGCAGAGGGAAAGAGAGAGATAAGACTGATGGTGGAGAAAGAAGACGATGATATGTGACAAAGGTATGTGGTCAGATTTTAATCCATATCTACAGTATATGGCGTGCACTGAAACCAACTCAACCACCAGAATGGTTCTTATTGAGAGTCATGGTTCCCCCCCATTACTACCCCCAGCTCGCTCTCTCTCCTTCCTACCCTTACTGAGCCCCCCCCCCCACCTTCCCTTCGGAGCCTTTAACACTGGCCCACCGCATGATTTCCCCTCACAGAAATTGTTGCTCTAGTGGAACATTTAATGCACAGCGGCTCAAATTTCGGCTTCCCCGGTGCACAGCGTTGTGTTCCAGCCAGCCACAGTCTGCACACAAACCACTTCCTCCATCTGAAGCAAAGTGAGGAAGAAGAAGAAGAAGAAGAGGGGAGGGGGGGGGAATAGGACCATGAAGAAATGGATAGAGGGAATCAGAGCAGCTGATAGAGGTCGACAGAAATGGGAAGCAAGTGGGAGCGATTGAGGTTCTAATCAAGGAGACCTCGTAAAAGTGCTCACTGTCCTCATCAGCGTGTGCCTCTTTGTGTAGGTGATGCATAGCTCAACCATGAGTAGACAATTCCACAGTTTATTCACTCAAAGCACAAACGTATCGCCTTCTCTTTAAGTCATTTTCCACCGGTTTTTAATTCATCCTCTGCAGCTACGTTTCCCTTCCTGGAGCCTCTCATTTGCTCTATTTGTTCACCTGCCGGTCATTGGGGCAGATTTACGAAGTCCCCTGATGGGAAAAAAAGCCCCCATCCCTCCCGAACCCTCAGACCGTGATTCATGTCAGCGTCGAGGAGAGATGCTTCTGAATTGTTATAATGCTGTTTTATTTTTTAAAAACATCGCATAACCTCTCTTCCTGCTTCCTGCTGACCTTGGTAACCCTGTTTTTGAGTTAAAGATTTATAAAGGTAATAGATAATTCAATTATGATGTTTTAAGGAGGGAGATACATCCGTGATTTAGGGTGATTTATGTTGCTCCCCCTTTTTCCAAAAGGGGGAGCAAACTGAGTAACCAGAAACACATATACATTCTTTCTTTATTCCTCTCTCTTTGTCACTGCATATCTGTCTCTTTTCCTCTCTCTCTCTCATACACATTCACCACACACAGAGTCTAGAAAACAACACACTCACATGAAGTCAATGACAGCAGTACAAAGGCAGTACATGTGGTAGCAGTTATAGCAGACCTTTGCAATCAAATAGACATAAAATAAAGAAAAAAATATTCTGGAAACATAGCACACACAAGTACTTGTCAAATATATTTACAGCAGGAAGAAGATAACTTTTGCCCCATGTGCTTCATTAAGGTCTGATACAACTGTTCTTCCATTATGTGACATTACAGACAGAAAAGCTAAAACTGCTGCCTATACTCTAGTTCACTCATTTTCTCTTTACAATAGCCAAAGACTATATATTTTGCTCTCATAAAAGTCAGTAAGCGATAGGAAAACGCGTTCAAAACTTATAATTCTCAGAGGAGCATTCACTGAACTGATTGAATGAGTCAGTTTAGCAGACTCTGTCCCCACCAATAAGTATGAAGTGCCTTTTTTATGTTCATTTGGTTTCTATTTGGGGTACCAGACTGTGACACCTGACAAATTTCTGACTTATATTTTATGGCTTTACTGTGCCATAAAGATATTGATATTCCACAGATAATTCAGACACTAAACAAATATTAGTACAAAGACTTAAAACAGACAAAAATATGTATTTTTTTTATAATCACCCATGATTGATGAGTCAGTGACAATAGCGTTTCAGCCGCAGGGACCAGGGTCTAAATTAAGTTCCGGGGACATTTTCCAGGGCCTTTTTCCCCCCTAAAAAGGCCCTGCTCAGGGGGTAGTACTTTCTGAAAGTACAGGAACTTTCGAGCTGGGGTTTGCAGGGACACACACAGCACCGCTGCTTCATTCATAAAACAAGGAGGTACTCTAGTATCGATTTAGGACGAGGGGAGAACATTTCTCCTTGTTTGATAACATTAAAAAGTAAAGTAAAGTAAGGCTCTGCTGTCGGCTTCCCGACTCATTAAAAAAAGACAGAGAGAAAAAGAGAGAGAGGTTGCAAGGGCGAGTGGTGAATTAGAGAATAAAAAGTTAATATTTTGATTGTTTCATGGCAAGTACGTTCTAAAGCACAAATAAATAACCATCAAACACTCAACAGATGATATACTGTGGAGACAAACGCTCTTAGTTTCATGTTCCTCTTCTGCATTTCATTCATTACATCCAACGTGCATCAGTAAATACTACGCAGCAGTAAATGTCGTCGCAGTGAGACAAAACCTAACGTCTTTTTCTGATTTACCTCTAACTAAAAAGGTCATCTGAGCAAGTTGTTTTGACCCTCTGTTGAAATGATGTAACAAAAAACACAAGTGTGTGGATGTGGTTGTGTGGTCTTCCTATCTCAAAAGCAACAAGGACAGACAGGCTCGCTCCTGGTCCAGCGCTAAGTCCAACGCTCTTTCTTCAATTAGTGCAGCTCCCGTCATTGCTTACACAGCTTGCTGGCCAGCCTGAAGTTTTCACTCCCAGGCTCAGCACTAACAGGCCACGGCTTATCATAAAAGCAGAGGAATGCTCTTGAACCCTTTGAAGAAGTCTGCGTCCCTTCCAGTGTGCTGCCAAAAGTGAAAACAATGACTCTTGAATGAGGTTTGTCTACGCTTGAGGGTCAAGAAGTCGGGTCAGTTGCTTGAAAGCAGGGTTTTTCCTGGCTCAGACTGGGCCTTTGGGGGGGGGGGTGACTACGCACGACAGTAAGCATGATCGGCCCACGTACAGTAAAAGCAATGAGTCTGTGTTATAAAGGCCGACTGCTACTGGATTTTTGGGGCTGATACCGATATTAGGGAGTTAAAAAAAAAGGATATTTTACATATATATATATATCTATAATGATTAATCGCAAAACCTCTTTGGGGGGGCGCCAAAAATTTCTCTATGCAGGAAAAATCCTGGAAAGCTCAAAAAATGCCTTAAGAAAATCCATTGTCTGCTAATTTCTGACAGACTAAGAACTACTCCTGGGTGGTTCAGGAATCAAAAATCTCTCTGTGATTTCTTACAATTTTGTAAATTTCAGTCAGCTCTTTGACTCCTTCTGTTTTCTGGTCTGTTGTTGCGTTGTTTAGATCTGACAAATGGCTTAAATCCTAACTGCGAGGGATTGACTGCATTCCAACTTTCCTCCTGATTGTGTTTGATTGAGCTGGTAATCAAAGTCATGCGAGGTCTGATTAGTGCCAGCCGCCAGTGGCATATTTCTGCAACATGGAACAAGTGACACAGTGTTGTTGAGTCCGGGCATTTGCCTTGATTTATTATGACACAAAGCAATTTAGAGGCAATTTCTGCACGACAGAGGTATTAGATCATATTTAACAACTCTAGGGACGACTTAAGGATATCACAAAGACATTAAACAATCAAAACGTTGCTCCAGGCGGTGTACTCCTTGAATACTTTATGTGCATTTTGTTATTTGATATTTTCCGGAGAATATTTTTCAAAATTTGAGATTCTGTGAGTTGATGACTAAAGCAGACATTTCAAAGAGTTGAAAGGTGCTGGGCTTGTTGCTCTAGACCAGTGGGCAACTCCGGCATCTGAAAAGTGAAGCCAATGCTGCAGCACCTTAAACTTGCATTCTATCTAAAAGCCAGCAGGGGGCGACTACTCTGGTTGCAAAAAGAAGTCTGACTGTATAGAAGTCTATGAGAAAATGAGCCTACTTCTCACTTCATTTATTACCTCAGTAAACATTGTAAACATGAGTTTATGGTCTCAATCGCTAGTTTCAAGTCTTCTTCAATACAGCATGATGTTCATTTAGTAAATTATGGTCCCATTTAGAGTCAAATAGACCATAAAGCAGGGTATGCTTTAGGGCGTGGCTATCTTGTGATTGACAGGTCGCTACCACGGCGATATCCGGTCTGGAAGTTGTCCATGTTTTTGTCTTCGAACTTTAACCCTTTCACAGTGTGTTTTCAGTTCATGAAAGTTAACTATAACCTTTTTGGTCACCTGAAATTGTCTTATTCAGCGTTCGGTTGTGCTTAGCTCCACCCTCTCGTGTCACTTCTGGTTGCAAAAGACCAACATGGCGACGGCCAAAATGCCGAACTCGAGGCTTCAAAACGCCAGTCCACAAACCAGTGGGTGACGTCACGGTGACTACGTCCACTTCTTATCTATAGTCTAGACTCTATGCTCTAGATTAACACTAGAAATGAATGCAAAGTGGTTCAGAGAGTCTGTTGTTGTCCAATAAACCCACATAAAAAGAGCGTGTTTTGTTATTGTGACCAAAACAGTCCATTTGCAATCTGCTTTGCCTTATGAGGCTGTAGAAGTCCCTCTCTAATGCTTCATCATGTCGCAGCTAATAGCTCATATGTGCAGTCACATCTGTATGGAAACAGCTGGTGTTTGGGACAAGTATTTGAAGCTCTGAGAGACAATATAACCACACCATCATTTCTGTTTAGTGTTGAAGACCAAAAACAAAAATGTAATTGTCTAAATGTGGTCTGTAAATGGTTGAGGCAGACTCATTTTGCATCCAAGTTCTGTTTCTATGATCAGAAAAGGCATAGAGGCTGATATATCATGAGAAAATCTAAAGGCATGTAACCAGCGATATAAAAGCAGAAGGAGAACTTTATGAAACTGAACATGTTTGTAACCAGAAGTCTTCAGGTACAAAATGGACTCAGTGCTCATAAACTGTGTAATTGAACGGGGGGGTTCCAGCTGTCAACTTCTACAGGGGGCATATTTACCTGTGCCTGGCAGAGGAAAGACGCTCAGCATGTAGGGAGCCTGTGCAGCTCTGGACGCTGCTCCTGGAACCGTGCCCTCCTCTTACTGTAAATCACAGAGCGGTAGGGGTCGTTGAAACCGTTTAAAAGTCTGAGTTGGTATTTCCAGCTAAACATCTCATTCCTGGACACCAGCTGTTTGGCAGAGTAAGAAATGGGGCACCGACCAGCTATATATCCTGGTGGTTTTCGGTAAAGGTAGTTGTGCATTTTTTTCCATGGATCATTTTTCAGACTTTGTTGTTGGTATGTGATCGTTTGCTATAATTGGCAAGGCTGTAGTGTGTGTGTGAGTCTGTATGAGCTATGCTATGTAATGTTATATAGTCCAGCAGGTACTCCCAAGGACTTTACTTCTAATCATATAATGTAATCTAAGCCTGTTCAAATGTCCCTAAAGGTGGCACAGTTTAAGATTTATTTTTATTTTTATGACTAGAATACATTCAACGATATCAATGAGTAACAACAAATCTCTCCCAAGACATGCATTTCATCAGTGTAGTCAGTTTAAACTACAGTATTATGATGAAACTTCCAAATGTTTGCAGGCAAATGTGCAGTGGCCAGTTTACAAGCTCATTTTAAACCAATAAAAAGCTAAATCATCGTCAGACGAATGACAGAGAGATTCACGGGAGCATGAACAAGAGCACATAGGGAGGCTGGTCTGGAAGAGGTGGACTCCATTATTATCCATATTGAGGGAAAGTGGGAGGTACTTGACATAAGTTAAGTACGTTAAGTTGAAATAACTCAATGTTGACTTTTGGTTTCAGACTGGACACGAACATCAGCCTCCTGGGTCAAAGTCCTGTGTTCGTTTGTTTCATCTTCACCAGAGGTCTGTACTATAAAGCAAGTTCAACATACCCAGGGTATCTTCTCCTTATCTGGCTTAACTAACTCTAACAACCGAGATCCCGCTAAGCGGTCCTACGACGGTGTTTATCAACTCGGTAAATCAACCAAGGGTTTCTCTATCTGGCTATGAAAGCGTTCACATGAAGGGGTGGTGTTTGTAGCATACTGTATGACCAATTACAGACATGGACAAGTCTACTGTCAGCAGAGCGGCACTTTTTACAAAGGAAGCGCGAACTATAATATTAGACAAATACGAAGAATTTAAACACATAAACCAGACTAAAAGTAACACAGTTACAGCTGCCAAATACAGGAAGGACAGCTGGCAAAAGACAAAAAAAAGTTGATGTGTGAATGCGTAAATTAACAGACTTATTAATTTAACGGAACACGCAAAAGTCAGATATAGTCGTCTAGATGGGGCAGTGATATATAAATAGCTTTCAGAATAGTATGGATGAATAGATTACATATCATTATAGCCTTTGACAAGGTTGTGGCGTGTATGACTATTTCAGCCTTCTTTCAGCTGCGTCCCCGACTCCGGCGTTGTGAAGCGGACTTGAGAAGAAGTAAAAAAAAATATATATAAAAACTTAATTCAAAGCAGTAAGCACCCACAGCACACAGCCAGCTGTCCTTCCTGCATCTGTTTAAACTGTTGCTTTTAGCCTGGATTATGACTGTAACGATCCGAGCACCAAGCTCTGATTGGTCAGTAGGCGGTGCTTTTATACACGAGTTGATCTCTTATCTGGAACATAACCCGCATAAGTTACCATGGCGATCTAACCCAGTAAGAGGTGAACCACCGTCGCAGGACTGAAAACCCTGAAGGTTAACCCTGAAGTAACCTCGCTAATCCCAAATCCTGCTTCGTAGTACAGGCCTCTGTTATCACCTGACTTCTTCCTTTGCTCCCGTAATAAATACTACGGCCAATAGAGGTCGCCACCTAACAATAAACGTAAACCTAAACTTGTCCGTTATCTTCCCATACATATTAAGGTGCAAGAATTGATATAATGTGAGATTTGTCATGTAAGTTATACACAAGGACTTTAGAGGCCCCTCCACTATGATCGACCATTAGCAGTTTCAACCCATCCAAATCCAAATTTAACTCAGCACATAATCCATTGACCTTAATAAACTACAAGACCAAGACTATGTAGTTTCTTATGCATCAGTATGTCCTCTTTGGGCCAGCATTTACTCTACTACATTAAAATCTGTAATCAACATACAGTCCCTCATCACCCCATCATACTTGTATAAATCTATGATCTCTCTTTTATGTTTCCTTCTATACAAAACCCATTAGCTCATCGAAGGATGTAGCCCGAACTTGATTCAGTCGGGGCTTTGTGCACATGTATGTTTTAATAGTTCTTTGTAAATTGAGTTTGTTCTCTAGAACATGTGGTGACCAGAGACACTAATAACATTCCTGACTTATTTCACGTTTTATCATCATTTATCGACATCATTTATTCCAATGAAACCCTTTTTTATCGTCCCACATGCTTCCCAGTACAACCACAGTCTAATGTGTTAGCCACTGGGAAGCTGCACTCAGTGGTGGTAATTTTTTTCCCCCAGTCTGGGGACTCTTCTGGTCACAATTCTGCTCCTCTAGCCTTCAGGTTAGTGAGTCGTGAGTCGTGAGGGGGGATAGCCCTGTGATTAAAGGGGCTGAAAGTAGTGAATGTGATAAGTCATGATTGTCACAGCCTCTAATGCACCCATCTATAATAATGCTTTCTTTCTGATCCCACTCCGTGTTAGCCGTCCTGATGAAAACGTTTATGGTGCGTGCATATTAGGGCGTGCACGTGCAGGTGCATGAACGTGCAGTACACTTAAAGGGACTATTTGTAACTTATCACGCGCATAAATCTTAACGGGTCGGTATCCCATGCGCGCTCGCGTGTGGGTACGCGAGCGCGCAGCAGCTCTGCTCCTGCCTGTTTGCACACCGCGCTCGTTCTCACCCGTCCGGCTCGCTCCACCTCCACGTGAACGCGCGCACACTACACACTGCAGAAGAGTTAGTTTAGCTCTGAGAATATCTGGTGAATGTGCAGTGGATGTTTTTGCAGAAATAACTGCTGCAGCTCCTCCAGACCAACAGAGGTTTCCCGTGTCTTGTGAAGTGACGGGGCTCCGCAGAGAGTTACGTTATCGTCTCGACCGGGTGTCGCTGTCTTCCCCCCCCCCCCCGACCGTCTCCCCCCCCCGTTTCCTCCGTGTCGGCGGGCCGAGACAGGAAAAGCCAGCACTAGAATCAGCATTGATTCATGGAGAGACCCTCGTCTGGTCAGCTAACATTACTGCCAAGCAGGGGAAATATAGAGTGATATTGTGGTTTTAGCTGACGTGTGTCGTCTCACTGTTTTGACGGACGCTCGCTCACATTCAGGTAGCGCGTTCACACGGGCGAGCGCGAGCAACAGGACGCTGACTTTCGTTGACATTGCGGCCACAGGTGTCGCTGTGAACAAGCAATTTCTGATTCTTACATATAGCCCCTTTAAGGGTCCCGGTCTGGGTGGTTTGAAAATATGATCACCCTAACCCAACATTCACTCCTGTCCCTTCCAAACTGTTGTTGTTGTTGTTGTTGATCCATAATTAAATATTAACTGCTATTTTGGAAAACACGTCTGCCCAGAAGATACTCTGCTATAACAGCCCGTTTGCACGAAAAGGCATATGAATGCCAAAGGATAATGCGCAACGCATTTAGCGTGAAATATGAACGTCTTTCTTGCTTTTGGCGTGTCATTTGTACGCCACAAAGTCTTTACTGAGTCCAGTGTAAACGCTCTGCATAAATATTCTATGCTCAGAGCTAGTGACATAGAATAAAAAGATCGCTTATGGTGGGCGGGTGTTTCAACCAGGAGACCGGTGTTTTGTTTTGTAAGTCACGTTGGTGACGTTTGTCACGTGTTGTTTAGTGATGTTTGAGACGTGTTTTCCGTAGTTATGTTACGTTGTTTCCATACGTATTTAACTTAGTGTACGTACTTATTTTAAGCCCAACCGAGACGTTTTTCCTCAATCTAACTAAGGGGTTGTGCTGCCTAAAGCTAAGTCAGTGGTTTTGTTTTGCCTCAACCTAACTGCAGACGTTACCATAGTTTTGCTGCGTGGCGTACAAATGACACGCGAAAAGGCTAAAATGGGTCCTCATGACACGCGGAATGTCCGTGTAATGTCATGCTATTTATCCGCCTTCCTGTGAGACCAGGTTGGCTGTAAACTGTATTGTCCTATTTTAACATGATCATTGTCCCATTTATATTCTAATCTAGTATCACAAATATGTTTTACTTCTGTTTCTATCAATGCAGGATAACTGTTTAATTTATGCTGAGGTAATCACATTTTCATTTTGTTTTTAAAATCTCCACCTGAGCAGGTTGTGCTCCCAGAGAGGCCCTCGCTCTATTTCTTGGCAGAAGCTTTTAAACACAATGTACAGCACTAACTATAACTGGATTAGAAGCCATTTAGGACAGACACCTTCTGCTTGCCAAATTCAATAGTTCTTTGAAAAATACAAACATAGTTAGAGAAACTGAATCTGTCTTCTCCTGAGCAAACCAACTGCCAAGCCTGGTACGAAAATAAACAGCCGGTTTAAACTCTCGTCGGAACAGTAGCTGCCAGGGTGTAAAACAACATTAAAATACCATCACACATAGACTTTCCCTTTGGAAACATCACACCACAAGATGTGTTGCGTTAACCGTCGGTGTGTTGTCATAAGGATTGCATTTAAAAAGTCTGTGAGAGGGACTTAACTTGGTGTTTGAGTGGTCGACCTGCAACAGACAATTGCGCATAAGCTTCGTGAAACCTAATAATTACAAGCAGAAAATTGCAGACCGTTCGGTTTTCCATTGAGATCCAAGAGGAGAAAAAAAAGCAGTGTACAATTTTTCCATCTGTCTCGCAATGAATGTAAATGCAAACGCAATGAAACAGGAGTGCGTGTTCTCCCATGATGAAGACATGACGGAGGCAGAAGTTTATGTGAGACCACAGGACGTCATGACCTAAGTCTCTATATGAGGACTCTGTTTGAGTTGTGAGATGCTTGATTGGATATAATGTGGTGAGAGACCGTAATTCATTTGGATATTTTTTTTTTCGTGGAAAGTAACTCCACTACTCTAACATGGTTTGTATAAGAGGTGATTATATATGTCTACGACTGTCTCACACTCAGCACTATATTGTATCGATTATTAGGAAGCAGACTGGCTTACTGACATATCGCACATTGCTAAGTCGTCCATGGCAGTAATTTCATACGGGCAGCGAGGCTTTGTGTTTAAGCTGGGTGTCGAGAGACATGGCTTTGCCCCGAATCTGGATGTGTGAGCTTTGCGGCGTTCCATTGTCGTCCATCTTGTGGCGTGCGGCTTTAGTTTCCACATTAGTCTGTTTCCCACTATTGCTACTGGCACAACTCGACCTGCACGATGCTCCGCCAGAGATCTGGAAAAGTTAGAATGACTCACTCGAGCTCAGACAGAAACATTTACTTTGTATGTGGCTCTTTAATATGTTCATTTTTAATATACAGTGTATTGAGATCTTCCATAGGCATTGATGAGATTGTGTCAGTCACTGATTCATTGTTTTATTCTTTGGGAAATCCATGCAGTGGACACATGGTAACAAACAGAACAGAGCTGAATAGTGGGCTAAGTTGACTATTGGCTAAAAAACATTTCTTTGGATCACTGGTAGAATCATGGTTCCTGTGATGATTGTTCCCCTTTCAGACTCCTAAATAGATTTGGACCTCCATGGTGGATCCAGCAGCCGGAGATGACTGAAGTATAGAAACGCTGAGTACAGGTCCTCTGAGAATGATAAATTTACATCCCCGGACAAACTATTAAGTAGCTAATGACACGGTGCTTTTGATACTCCAACCAAAGTTTTTGTTCTTCAGCTATAGTGTCAACAGCATAAGTACTGTGGTGACGTTTGTGTTTTGGACACCAATGGACTTTTAGTGTTAAATCGAGAAGAAAAATAAAGTTCTATCCAACACGTCCAGATTCGTTCCTGAAGAGGACTGTGGAATTGATATTGACGGCAGGAAAGTTTAAGGTTCAGCAAGCTGACAAAACCACAGTCAAACCATACAAAGCTCTTATAGCTAATGTGTTCTTATACAAAATATTAATTAGTGGTGCTTAAACCTGCAGAAGGCAGAATGTTTTTGGCATCATTGGACAGAAATTCCTTAATAAACCTTTCAGCATATTGTTATTCTGAGAAAGTTTGCTACGGCTGGTGGGCGGTGCTTGGTATTTCCTCAACTGATCTCAACATGGCTGCCAGGTCACAAACTTTCTCATTCTACAGCTAAAAAGTACACTACAAGATGTTTCTGAAAACATTTGAGGAGAGAAATAGGCATTACAGTCACATAATATTGATTCATATTTGATCAGCGCTGCCTAGTTTGACCGTTTGATCGGAGTTCGCGAGTGATTGACAGCCGGCTCTCAGAGACGGCAGGCTCCAGCTCGGCTCTGATTGGTTGTTTTCCTCAGGTATGTGAAATCTTGCAGATGCCGTTAGGAGCACCGGAGGACACAGAGGCATGTGAAGAAATTACATTATGAAGTGCCTTAAGATGCAGGTCCTCTAATGGCCACTAAATGCAGGCTAAAACAATTCTCTAACTGAAGCGAAATAACTGGGGAAACCCTCAAATTCTCTACAAAGTTCACAATACAAAGTTGGTACATTTTATGAGATAATATTTAGCCCAGTTCTGATTGCTTGGAGACATTTCCCAAAGCCATGCCTATCAGTGCCAGGCCTATTTGACTTGTTTGTGGTAACTTTCTGCTTTTCCTCTAATGCATCTTAGAACAGGTTTCAGCTCTCCACGACCGTGAAAGGAATTATTCAGCAACGAAAATGAATGATGGCAGTTGGTTGTCTATTTTTCAGCCAGCTCTTCTTATTTACCCCCAAAATTAACAGAAGCTCAGCATAAAACTCTGCATATCCGATTTGCAGTTCCCAAAGATACCACAGTGACTTGCACATAATGATATGTGGGATGTATTACGTATTTCCACTTCAGCTTAGCTGTGGGTGGACAGTCTTTGAAGCTTAAAACCATACAGTAGATCTCAGGTTGAGTTTACATGATGGGCTGTTTATCCTAAATGCCATCTTTAGGAAACATCCACAGAACAAATACAGAACAACCGAAGAAAAGACTGGTTCAGTTTAACACACAGAAAGAGATCCTTGCTGTGTTTATTTACTCATCAAAGTATAATCTTGCTTCTAGGTGGAGTATACACATCACTTTCCTACAACAGAGGAAACTTCCTGAGCCACATGCATACTCATAACATACAGTAACGGCAAGAAAGGCTTTGAGATACACAGTAACCCCCAAAATAATTTAAAAAACATCAGCCTGCGTTCAGTAAAGTAACAGGATTTATGCATGGCAGCCTGAAAACCACTGAATTCCTCCTGGCCTGCCTTCTGTCACTCAAGCTCTCCTCATCCAAACCCGCTCGCATTGCTTTGATTTGTCTTGATTCTACATTGGTTGACCGTCTCCCCTCATTCCTGAAAGATGATTTAATACAGTTGGTGAAACAAAAGACCCGGTTTAAATCTTTAACCATAATGAATATAATCAAGGATACAATTTAATATTGTATGATTTTTTTTAATGTTTTTTAAAGCTGGGGTCTGCGATCTTGGAAAACTAGCATAATTTGAAAGTCGCATCGCCTCAGGAGCTCCGTCTAAACCCCCCCCTCCCCTCGAAACTCCTTATAAGGCAACGCCCCCCACACACATGCACGAGCACCGCCGCATCGTAACTACTTCACATTTTTCGTAGCTATTTCATCACTAAATTCACTTCTGAAAAATGTTGAGGCGAGAAATCAACGGTGTAGATTTAGAATATTGACAGTTTAACGATGTTAGATGGCGAATCAAACATTTTCTCCACTGTTGTCGGAGTTTAGAAGCTCCACAAACTGCCGGCACAGCTAGCTAGCTCCTGCCGGGATCGCCACCTCTCCACCCGGGCATTCACTCACACAGACCCCGCTATGAGCTGGAGCTCTCTCAAGAGACCGGTCTCGTAGACGAGGGGCTTTTATTTCCTTGTTGACGGAGGGAGGGGGGGGGGGGGCAGCAGCTCGCTGGAGAGCCGGCCACAGAGCAGCAGAGAGGGGAGGGAAAGAGAGAGATACCTGCTGAGACAACACGACCCTTTTTAACATTACTCTAATATCTGGAGGGAGATCAGTCCACTCGTTTGTTTCTGTAACTGAAAAAGCAGTTTGAGTAACGTAAATTTTGTTCGGCAATGTTTTCTATCCGCCGTCTCCCCTCGTTGATAATCCTGTTTGTCTGACTTCACTTTGAGCTGTTAGAATAAATAGTTTAAATCTGCAGTATCTTATAAAGTAAACTAACAGAACATAAACAACTAAATCAAAGTTGTATTTTTCGATAATATGGTAATAGTGGTACGAGTTCGTTCTCGTTGTCCGGTGTTTTAAGAGCTGAGTTTTCTCTTCCACTCTCCAGTGAACGTGCGGCGGACACGCGCTTTGAGTTCACGCTGGTGCAAGCTGAGGCTAGAGTACGAGCAGGGAGGCAGGGAGGCATCTGATTGGTTCCTTACAACCGGGACCATTTTTACTGACTGGTAGACGTTTTTACAGGATTACAGCAGCTACAGATGACTGATCTTTTCCGGTCTTTTTTCAGTGCTCATAAGAAACGGATTGCTGTCGGGGTGTAAAGACCATTTCAACCAATATAACAAAAAGTGTATACTGGATAAATCGCAGACCCCAGCTTTAACATTTGCATCAGTGGAAATGAACATGGTAGATTTAATCAAATACATAATTTAAGTACAGATTTGAGTTACTGAGTTGTGCAACTTTATATTTTTACTTCAAACCATTTCAAAGGGAACAAATCATTCTTTTTATATAACCACATTTATATGAAGACTGTAGCTACTGATTAGCATACAAAATTACCTTGTGAAAAAGGTTGTATTGTTACAGATTTTATACGTAACCATGTGTAAGGTTGTTAGAAGTTGCCCCACAAAAGGTCTCATTTGGCATAATGATTATTATTAGTTTTTATACTGTACTTACATTTTAGTGCTAATGATTTATGTAACTTTATTTAAGTAACATTTTCAAAGCAGGGCTTTTACTAATAGAATATAATTTTTATATTTTGGTACGTTTGCTTAAATAACAGATCTGACTAGCTCTTCCATCTCTGAGCATTTGTCCAGTTTGCCTATTTTCATATTGAAATTAGTTAAAATACGTGTACATCAGAATACAGAAATGTTAGCCTGTGTTAAAGGTAAGGATGTTAATAATTAACCGTGTAACTGTTAACCGACATTAAGAATTTTGACCGATTAATGCTATCGGTTAAACGGCTCTGAACTTAGCACATACACACACACACACACAGTCTGTCGGACACTCGCTAACGTTATGCCAGGCAAACACACGGCTGACAACCCCGCAGCTAAACTAAATGATGCGGTGGAGACTTTTGCTGGGAAAGTGGCCGCATGTGTCCACGATAATGCACGCAGCATCGTGGCTGCTACAGTAACTCTCCCTGACGGGTGAACCGGGGACTCAGTTGTCTGTTTTGTGCATACACTGCAGCTGGTGATAAATGATGGATTTAACCTGTTTGTGCATCGGCTGCAGCTGGGCTGCTTGTTAGGCACTAAAACCACAGCACCGCTGCATGCAACGCAATCATAGATATACTCTTAATTTAGCACCTTTAATCTGTCAAAGCATTCCATTTTATATGATATATGGGGTCTCGTTTGGTTCATGTATTGTACAGCACATAATGCCTGACAGAGAGCTTCCTGCAGATGACCTCCCAACACTTTCTCCAGGTTAATGCTTTCAGCAGGGCTACTTGCTGGAACGGTGCAGTAATCTCTCCCTGCCGTCCTCACAGAAGAGGATACGGGGCCAAAAACGAGCTGCTGGAACAGAAGCATGTTTCAAAAAGCTCCTCGGAGGACTTTGAGTGTGTGCTCTGCTGCTTTAAAAACCATTCATTGTTTCGTCCTGCCCCTGCCTTACTTGGCTGTGATTTGTGGAAAGTAACATCTCCACGGGCAATATGCTTCAGCATGTACTGTTGAATGTTTGAAGAACAGTTTCCAAGAAATATCTCAGAGAGCTGACAGGATATGTGACTACGGGCATAAAGACTGCACATGGACCTTCCTGTGTCAGTCGATGGTGGAGGCTTCACGCCCAGATCTGAGAGTCTGAATCTACCTCCCAGTTGGTTCATCTTTTTTCAGTCAAAGGGTGAACACTCCCTCACATTGTTTTGGTGCTTTAGATCCCGTGTACTTTTGGGGAAGTCCAGCCTTGGAGACAGAGAGAGATCTGTGAGTGGCGCAGAAGAGAGAGATACATTGTTTTCTCAGTTCACAAAATCAAAGGTTGTATAGAATTGATTATTAGGAGGTTTAGGGTCAGGGAATGTACTGTCTTAAGCTCCAAGGGGTGTTCATAGTCATCACCATTTGTATTTATATCTGTTCAGAGAAAAAACATTTATCTATATTGTTCTAAGTGTAAAGCTGGAGGCGTTTTCCAGTTTTGTTTTGCAATAGAGTCGGGCCGGTGTAAAACTTTTGAAACCGGTTTGATATTGAGCCACAACACCGTACCAGTATACTGACTTTTACCACTAGGTGTTGCACTTGACTCAGCAGCCGTTTTTCACAAAATAGGAATAGCTGGTCCGACTTAACAGCCCACCTTAAGTGAGCCTGGGCGGAAGTTGATGCTAGCTTCTGGGCTAACCCCCTTCACTTGAATCAGCAGGTAGCAAGCAAGACACGGGAGCTTGGCTTGGGACTTGAGGAGTTGTAGCATTTATTCACAGACAGTCTAAACTGTACACAAACTGCACTGCTACGTTCACAGCTATAACGTTACTGATAACGTCATATTCACCGTCAGTCACACGCTCTCTCTCTCTCTCGGTCTCTCGACGGCGGTGAATCTCAATACCTGTCTCGTCTCATCACCCCAAAAAATATATGAACTTTGTAGCTCCTTCCCCCCTCCCACCTCTACTGAAATGTGATCTCCATCATGTTGCCGGTGTTATGTCGAAGACACCTGCCTCAGCTCAGCAGTGTGGAAAAATTGCGCAAGGCCTGTGAGACACAAGTGGCTCCGTTAGTCCGTTTATAAACAAACATAATATTATGTTAATCACATTGCCCTATTGCTTATTACTAATGCAATACAGGCTGGATTTAGCGGCATGACGCCGTCGGCAATGGTTGCTGATGTCAGCTCCTTTTTTATTTTCCAGAACATGTCATAATGAGAAATGTCTGTTCAACCGGTTGGCATAAAATCAAACCGGTGTAAGCTCGTACACCGGACCGGACCGGCGAAACCGGAATTCGACCCAACTCTGTTTTGAAATGTTGTTACACTTGTGTTGTTGGAGTTACATCCCCCCCTTACTGACAGTGAGCTAAATGTCTGCATGACAGTTTAGGTTGACAGACAAAACATTGGGGAGACTTGTGTATTTGCTGTTAAATTTGCTTCTAAAGAACAAATTGTAAAAATATAAAGAGCTTTTTTTTCAGTGAAGAACTTTGTGTCCCAAACTGTCGAAAAGGCTTTTCCACTTAGTCATGAATAAAATCGCAGAAACACTGAATCAAATTGGAAAAAGTTTGTGAAAACAGTCAGATTTAAATATAGTAGCTTTCACAATTGGCATGACTTTAAGAACTGGCATGGCCCTCCAAAAAACCTGCATCATTCATCTCCTACCTTGGCTGTTGAACTAATGCTTAAGTAATGATGCCTCAGAAAGAAGCAAAGCAGAAGCAGTTGAATAAAAGCCCCAGAGACCAGGCTCGGAGGTCTGAAGCGTAACAACATTATGACGTGTGATAGATCGTGGGTCTCAACACGAGGCACGCACCCAGCCTGAACTCTGATGAGGGTCGGCTATTTGCCTCTTTACGTCTTTACTTGTCCTTTGTCTGGCTAAAGCTCCCGTTCTAGCCTGAGGAGACAGTCCATATATCGCACACAAACAGATAATCCTAGGGTGATTGAGGTAATTGCTTGCAGTTGTGGTATGGTGTTGGTGAGGGCCCTGAAAGGTGAGGTAAGTGCAGCTCCTGTTCAGTATTGGTTTCATGCTGCACTTATGGGACTCTGTGTGGCTTTTACGGGCTGGAGGAGGGAAAAAGAATACGATTTCAAAACCCAATTATTCACACTCCGATTAGATCACTTCTGGACCCCCTAACTCAGAATATCTACATGGAAATTTAGGTTAGCAGCAAAGCATTGGGGAGATTTGCCCACCACCCCCTTCGGGTCTTGAATCACTGACAAATAGAGCTGGACTCCTTAACTGCACTGGCACACTGCCTTCATTCAGCAGATCTTAATTGTAGGTTCCTCTCCGATCTCTCATTTGTCTTACAAGCTGACAGTAGGAGATTCTTGAGCTATGAGTTTGTACCCACAATACTGGAGGAAACAGTCCTTGTTATGAAACTTTTCATGTTTATGGAGAACTTTATAATGACTGCCAAACCTCTATAACTTCTTAATTTCCCCTCCAATTTGGGAATGTTTTATTCCGATAGAGTTCAAGAATGCTGCCTTTGAAATGTTTCTTTGTTTCATTGTCTTGTTAGTCTGCCTGAGGATGTGTTCATGATGTAGTATACCTTGTAGGCTTTTGCTTTAAAACGATATAATGTCAGCAGGAAGCACAATAATGTCAGTGTCATGTTGATGCTTTTATAGGTCAAGACAAAGGAAAAGTCCGGACGTCAAATGCAGATATTTGTAATGTATCCAACCACGGAGTATCACTTACTTTCACACACCTATTGCAGTAACTCATTTCAAGAACGGTGCCCATTGATATTTACATCCACGGCTATGAAGGCTTCATTTCCTGACTTGAAAGAAACAAGGGGGGCCAGCAGTCCACTGAGGAGAAGTGACGAAGAAGGCAATGAGCTTTTAAGCACCCTTAATGAAAGTAAGTCTTGATTCTTTTTAAGTTTCTGAAGGCTTGGTTATCCTAAGTCGTTTAAGCACAAACACTGGCTTGATTTGTGTGATCTGAGGTTGTGTTGAAAAGAAGAAAAAAAAGGGGGGCTGTGATTGCAAACCAAGAGGAAGTGTCTGTTAGAGCCAAAGGTATCTATTTATCAGTTTGAAAGATTTCCAGATAGACAGCTGCTCACAGGATGGATATCAGATCTGGATGTGTGACATAGATTTATCTACATGATGAGTTTCACAGGCACTTCCCTTGCCTATTTCTGAAGGCTACAAAACTCTAATCCTACACCCTAACTCCTTCGTTCATCACTCACTGTCAGCCTCACCTCTCGCCTTCTTCAATACATTATCCTGTCATTCTGTCATTTTCAAATCCAAGACACAACACCTTGTTTAGTTTTTCCAATAAAGTAAGCCATTCTTCTCGTGTACCCACACAGTAGCCAACCACTAATAAACCACCCAGTATCAACCGAGTCACCATCTTCCCCAACTCCACCAGCATCAAGATCAGAATAATGATGGCTAAACTGGAACGTTATGTGATTATGAAGCTTATCTCCCAATTGAGACAATACCAATGACTTTTTCTGCCATATTGTACAGTAGGTTTTGAGAGCTTTTCTATAACGTATCAAAACATTAAAGTTGCGCGCCTTAAAAGGGAACTATGACGTTGAGTGACACCTTTCACAATAAACATAGTCATTTGTTAATATAAAAAGTTGCTTTTTAGCAGCTTTAAGTTGTATTTTATTCATATAGCACCTTAATTACACAGTCCAACATGCCTTACAGAACAGAAGAAAACACGAATGAGTATGTCCATAAAATAGATCACAACAATATCGGCGATATGACCAATAGTACCATTACTAGTAATAAAAGCACACTTCTTGTTCTACTCTTCACATAATAATATCACAAAATAATTAAATTAGTTAAATGAGCATAAAAAAAATCATGTGTACCATCCAAACATTTCTGTGCATGGCTACTGTATAAGTGGTTCATTATGCAGGTGTTTATGTATTTTATTCAATAGTCTCACTCATTGCCAGTGTAAAAATAATTTTCCAAACCAAAGTGAGAATGAGGCCGGTGTTAAGAAAAGATGTGCATTTGTGTGGCATACAGTGGTTAAGTAGTGAATTGGAGATCGACCAGGTGACCACAAATGGATTTCAGGAGAGCTAATGTACACAAACTGTGTGTTATTACATAAGTGGGTCATTATACATTCTGTATTTAGGACTGGATGGTTCAGCTGCGAGGGTATGAGGTAACATACAAACCCCACATTTGCGTTCCACTGTTAATACACCGGCTGGTTTGTGGTCGTACCATGATGATAGCATTAGTGGTGCATAGCTAGAGTCTGACAGAAGACGTTTGAAAAGTTACTGATCTACTGTTGAAATATCTTTGGAAATGTTTTTTGGTTCATTGTTTAAATTAATTCTCTATCAAGAGAGTCTCTGCTGTCTTCCAAGCTGTAAATATACATAAATATCAGACTTTTCTGTGAAGTGACCTCATTTCTTTCAGGAAATCCGTGTATGTCTACTACTAAAGTTTACAACCTGGCTCTGATTCACCAATTTTATTACATTTGTACCACTCTAACAACATGTTTATTTTTATCTTTTAGTGAAAAGATTGGTACTTTTAATTCCTTCACACCTGAACAGCTCAAAACATCATTCCCTTAAAATGCCTGTCATCATAACTATCCAGTGGTGGAAGAAGTGGATTTTTTACTTAAGTAAAAGTAAAAAATACCATTGTTTAAAAATAGTCCTGATTTCAAAATGTTACTTCAGTAAAAGTACACAAGTATTATCAGCAAAATTTACTGAAAGTAACAAAAGTACTTGATACACATTAATGAATCCTTTCAATATTGCAACAATATTATATTGTGGGTTGACTATTGGTGCTTTCATAAAATATTTAGACAATAAGATTATTGATAAATAATGATCTGTAATGTGGACATAATGACTAAGTGGGTAAAGGCAAATAACAGAACAGCTAGAACAGTCTGGTAAGTTCAGAAAATGACATCATGTTACTGTAATGCAGCCTTTAAAACCAGGAAAAGACACTTATGCAATACTTTGATATCCAAAATCTAAGACGATATTTAGTCTCATATCACGATATCGATATAATGTCGATATATTGCCCAGCCCAACATTTAAGTAGGGCTGCCCCCTCTTAGTCGATTAGTCGTTTTGGTCTTAGTCAACTCAGCTTTCTTTAGTCGATTAGTCATTTTAATGCCTTTTTCATGCTGAATGGCTTATTTATAGGAAACTTATGAGCACATCTCTGGTAAACACAAGATTTAAAGTGGTGCTTTTGTGTGATTCTTGGGGAAACTCAGTTTTACAGATCTGTCGATTAAATCAACTAATCGATTAGTCAAGAAAATCTTCTGAGTGTTAGTCGACTAAGAATTTCTTTAGTCGAGGACGGCCCTCCATATAAGAGCTTTTTAATGTTGAAGTTTGTCAATGTGGAGCCAATTTTATATACTTTATAAACTACTGGGTAGATTAGTAGTATAGTACTGCATATCAATTAAGCATATCATGTTTTTTTAATGTAAAGATTTAACTAGTATCTATAAGTGTCACATAAATGTAGTGAAGTAAAAAGTACAATATTTCCCTCTGAAATGTAGAGGAGTTGAAGTAGAAAGTAGAAGTACATAAAAATTGTAGTACAGCACTTTAGTAAATGTAATTTGTACATACCATTACAAAAAACGTTGCCTAAAGATGAGCCATTAGAGAGTCAAACTGAGTTAAATGAGTGTTGTGAGTATTCCTGCCTGCTGTCAGAGTGGACCTCCTTCTTCTCCTTCTTCTCCTCCTACAGTCCCTCCTACTTCCCCAAGATATAGGCAGCGCTTTAACTTAGACTCTGAGTCAATCAGAGTGGGATCTTTAACTGTGCCCGCCACTGGGTCTCTTTGCCTCAGCCCACCACATACACACTCACAGCAATCATCACTCACACACACACACACACACACACACACACACACACATGCACACACATGCACACTTGCACCGGCAAACATATGGAGTACTACTGCTTCCTCCTGCTCTGGATCTGCAGCCAGCAGTTAGGTGAGTGAAATGTGTTTAGTGTTATTGTTTCATTGTGTGTCTGCTGTAAGCATCCTCACATCCTTGTGTTGATGTATGAATCAGACCTTCTCTCTGTCTACATGTAGCTTTGCAGTGTAATAATGGCTCTCTAATTGTTGGTTATACTTTGACCCGTTCCAACAGCAACTGGAAACTTTGAGACTGCTGCTTTTAAAGTTTTTTTTTTAAGTGCACATATATTTTCTCCTTGAAGAAGCAGTAATATTTGAATAAGTGAATGAATGGCTGCCTGTGTGAATGACATCACAACCTGACATCTTGACCCAGTATCATGGTAAGAGACAGGAAGGGCAGAGCTCAGTGGCTTTACTGAAGGATATGTTGTCCCCCCCTCAGGTCTACAGAGGTGCTGTGTGTGTCTCCCTGGAAGCAGAAATGAAAGCTGATGCTATCTTTTCTCAGTCAAGTTTCCAGCGACTGGAGAGTTGTTGGTGCTCTGCCAGAACTGTGGTCAATTGCCGGTGAAATCACTATACCAGTAACACATCTAGACAGGAGCAAAGAAAGAGAGAGAGAGTGAATAAAAGGCACCAAAGGCATGTTTTTTTTTCTTTCTTCAAAACCCCCCTTTAAATATATGTGATGCAATGCTACAGTAGAGATGTATTTATGAGCTCAGCATACTGTGGACTATAACCACATTGTTTAAACACACTGTGTGTTGACCATAGTTTCCATAGAATACTGTGCATGTTGTCACCATGAAGAGTTTTCCCAACAATGAAGCTTTATTCACTCCTTTTCTGTTATGCTGCATCACCCCGAGGTTAATACTGAGGTCTACAAGCGTGGAATTTTTCAAGAAGTTGAGAAATGAATCAATCTTCGATTTAGACATTCGGTAAATAACACAAAACTAAGACATGGAGGAGAGGAAATCTCTATTGTAAATATTTGGTTTGATTTAGGAATTTGTTGGAAACAAGTTTTGGCCCGACGCCACAGTGAGGGAGACACTGACCTTGTAGCTGGAGTCTGTGGAGAGAGACGCGATGCTGGCTGTGGTGGGAGATGTTTTGGCAGACACATGAGAAGGAGGCTGCATTTCAGTCTTCTGTTTGTGGAATCCTGGGACTGTTGGACCAACGATCCCATCCAGATAGCTTTGAATAGGGTCGTCTCATATAGACGACACTCCAAACAGCTGGAGCCAGAAACTACTATTTGGCTTAAACACTATTTTTTCCCTAAGAGAACATTGTCCTACTTGCATACATTCCCCAGATTTGTCCTCATGAGAACTATTCCAGCAGGATATGTCAACTCAAGTTTGTTTTTTATGTAAACTTAGAGTTTCCTCACTTTAAAAGACGTTCACTGTGGCCACTCCACGCAGGGATGAGGTGAAGAGTGCACTGAAAATGACAATGACATTGCTAATTAATTACTGACTTACTCATAAAGCTATTACTGGGCACCCTCCAAAATACAAACTGTATGTTCCATTAAGGCAAAAACTACAATTTGCCACATTCTGACTGGATTAAGTAAACAGGAATACTCGATGAGGTGTCCTGATAATAAATGAAGCAGATGCCAAGGCCATTATTTTCTTCATGGGTAAACCTCAAAGTGCATGGTAGCAATTATGTCATGGCCACTTCCCAAAGGAAATTTAGGGAGCTGTGCTCAGCTCTGTTTCACCACTGAGTTAACTGATAGCGTTTATTGTCGCCCACCTTAATATTCATTGATTTAATGGTAGTTTGACCACTAGAGCAGAAGAACTCCAGAACTAGCTGACAAACTCAGTCCTTACAAAATATCACCTTTTACAGTTTCTTGAATATGCGCAATAGTGTTTCTCGCTCGGCCCATAAACTGTACACACGCTTTTCTCAGTTTTACAAATCTAAAATCTTCATGTACTGTATCAAAAAGTCATAATAGAAAGAATCATAATTGACCTTGTTTGCAGTTTGAGGTGTCCTGTCAACAGTTTTACAGACGTCTCTTTTACAATATGGGGAAAATGCTTTTTGGGCCACGGGGGGATTTTTCACTACAATACTGGGTATTGTAAAATTGGGTAAAATTGGAAGCCAAGCTGAGCGGCGGCACCGTATCCAGGTCTTATTATTAGGGCTGCCAAAGTTAACACGATAATAAGGCGTCAATGCAAATTATTTTTCACGCCTCTTTTAGTTTTAAAGCTAGAGTGAAGATACTGGCATCATACGAAACTAGAAAATCTAAGGAATCCATTGGTACCAACCATGTCATACTAGCTTCTCGCGAAGGAGGCCAAATAATGTTCCAAACTTACGCTAAATTTTGGCGAGGAAAAACTGGCATGGCCATTTTCAAAGAGGTCCCTTGACCTCTGACCTCAAGATATGTGAATGAAAATGGGTTCCATGGGTACCCACGAGTCTCCCCTTTACAGACATGCCCACTTTATGATAATCACATGCAGTTTGGGGCACGTCATAGTCAAGTCAGCACACTGACACACTGACAGCTGTTGTTGCTATCTTTAATATCTTAATTGATTGACAGTCCTACTTCTTATACATCCATGTGCTGGACAGGTAGTGAACGGTGGGTTCATCAGAGTTTGTTTGCTGACAATAAGCCCTCTAACATGACTAGATACCTTGTTTGTAACTGCCCTACCCTCTAGAACGACACATGTTTTCTGATCTGACGCCCATATCAACAGGATGATCTCATTTATCTGTTTTCCAACATCGTTACAACATTAAATCACTGTTAATTTAATTAGTTTAGTGATGTGACAATGTTATGGTGAAGGCTTGGTTGGGTTTAGCAACAGAATCAACTTGGTTAGGGAAAGATCATGGTTTGGGTTCAAATAATTGCTTAGTTAAGGTTCCATAGATGGTTACAAGAAACCACTTGACTGTCCTTAGGATACAGGAAAGTCCAAAGTTTTGTTGACACCTCCAACCACCATGACCTCTTCCCTATGCAGACTTTGTGGCTCAATAATAATGTCACCCAGCTTCCTCCTTTGCTATCAAGACCGATAATTCCTACAACCGCTATAGAGGGCTTTGCCACTTGAAGATAAATCAAAGTAGTTTCGGGGCATTTCCTGAAACAATTGATACTGTTGTTTGTCTTGGGAGGACAGTCTCTAAACAAAACTGTTTGCTGCTGTTGCTGCTAAGAATGTTAGATCAGTGAGACTGAACCAGCCGAAAACAAAACCACTGTTTAAAACAGCTCATAAATCAGTGGAGTTGGATGATAACTTTTGATTGGTTTCTGTGACCTTCACATGACACAATGTTGATTGTGAGCGTGTTAAACAGTTGACCCAAGCTTTATATGGAGCGTCCTGTTACATGATTTTAATGGACACATTTCGTATAAAATTAGTAAATTCCACGACCATTGTATAAAACCAATTAAGTGGAATTATCCTATTTACAAGAACCAATTTCTCCAAGTTTGAAAACCCTCCTGGGAAGTCCAGAAATCCCAGGTATTTACAGTTTCTCTGCCAACAATGGAGGAGGTTATGTTTCACACATCTCTGTTGTTTTCTTTGTAAGATATCTTGATTGACTGCAATTGGATCAAGAATCAGATGATTATAGTTTGCTGGTATAGTTTGGTCGGGGATTCATTCTTCATTCTTTCTGTGTCCAGATCCTATTTTCAGAAGTGAGACTGTCTGTTGGCATCGACTGAGACTGTTATGTCAGTTGCAACAGATATCTAGGGGGTAGTTAATATTAAAAAGTCTCATCAAAATGAATAATTAAAGCAATTGGTTGAATTACTGTCAGATCGTTTAGAAAATACCTGCTCATTTATCAATAGTAGTAGTAGTTTTACAACTTTTATAGGCTGTTGAAGTTTTAGTGTTATAGTTAATGTTGCCAAAAGCAATTAATGCTCTATAAATAAATCCACGTCATGTTGTTTCTGTAGTAACAAACTTACCACTTACTAACTCCATGCAGATGTTTTGACAGTGTCATGTAGTTGTGTGTGTGATGGTTGGTGGTACTAGTGTTGTATTGTGCTGCTGCCCTAGAGACTTGGTTTGACTCCCCGGAGGTCCTTTTGTTGGCTCAGAGGGTTAACAGCTTGTTAATCAGTGCCCGGTTGGCTGTTGCATTTTGGGAACATCTGGTTTTAGATACCCCGTGCCTTTCAGAGTATTTACGTTGGCGTGGGGTGAAAGTGATATAAAGTGCCAAAATCTTTGAAAGTATATTGTCAAGTGTGAAGAATCTTTCCAGAGAAAATCATTGTAACGGAAACCCAGAATGGATCGATGGAAAAACAGTACATTCTGCTGCTTTTTAGATTTATTTTATGAGGAGACTTTGTTCTCATATTTGTTATATGGCCCGTCATATGAACACCCGTCAGATGCAGTGTCTATATGCTCATCATGATGATACTGTATGTTTTCATAAATCCCATATTACTCTCAACTTATAAAACAACTGCATCATGCTCGTCTGATATGAGGGTGTCTCCGCGCCAGCAGTTTGCACAACGCAACCCGCACGGCTGCTCTATGTCAGTGGGTCTGCGGTGGAGCTCCTGCAGCTTGGTGTCGGGCCAAAGGCAGCAGCGGACTAATGTGGGTCGCACCGGCAGCCACCGGCCTGAGGTTTATTTATCTGGGCATGAAAGCCGGTACACAGGAAACCCGGCAAGTCTCCGACCTCGCGTTAGAAGCTGCTGATATTACTGGGAATATTAAATTGCTCTGCCACATTAGTAGCTTGAAATGGAAAGTGGATCACCTCCATTCTCATGCTTCCACCCTGACACTTTCCTATAGCTTTCACTCATTTCTGGGTCAGACTTCAGCCTTTCTGTGATTGCATCTTGGGAAATGTATTTTAAAGGGACCCTCTGTAAGAATCAGAAATTGCTTGTTAACAGTGACACCTGTGGCCGCTAAGTCAACGACAGTCAGCGTCCCGTTGCTCGCGCTTGTGCTCGCACTACGTAGACGCGAGCAAGCATCGGTCAAAACGGTGAGGCGACACACACGAGACTGAACGTGATTGACAGGCATCATGTTGATTAGCAACGTTAGCAACATTAGCCAGCTAAAACCACAATATCACTATATATTTCACATGCTTGGCAGTAATGTAAGCTCACCAAACGAAGGTCCCTCCATGAACCGAAGGCCCGGCCGATGTTGATCCCAGTGTTAACTTTTCCTGCCTCAGCCTCTTGGCCGTGGTCAGAAGGCACCGTAGTTTTAATCTAGTTTGACGTAGTTTGACGTTACTCGCTCCAGAGTTAACCCCCATCACTTCACTCACATTCACTCACATTCTCAAAGCTAAACTAACTCCCTTCTGCTCCGCTGCTCGCTCGTTTTCTCACACACTCGCTGCCGCTCTCTCTCTCTTGCTTCACCACTCACTTCCCACACGCACACACACTCTTCGCACTGGCTCTGCTATACTCCTGCAACACTAGTTTCCCCCGTCGGTCACATTCCTGTTTTGCAAGACGGGCTTCACTAGATATAACTTTTTTTGTGCTTCTGTGGAGTTTGTGTTGGAGTCTGAGTTGTGGTGGGGGCTGGTCATTTGTTGGCGTTGGCGGACTCCATTTCTAACCGAACGTTAGCTATGGTTGCACACTGTTGGCCCTGTAGCGAAGCGTACATGGCACCACATCCGTTGGATTTTCCCGGAAAAATCGGCCCGCATTCTTCACATTAAAAGCAGTCTACAGGCTGATAGAGGAAACCCAGAAAGTCGCAGAAGGTCAGATTTTAGGTTAGTTTACAACCTGTTCACACATTGGATTATATGTGTAAAAACTTACATACAGTCCCTTTAAATGCTTAAAAGTCATCCTAGCATTAAATCAGCTACCAGATCTGTTAACATTCATGTGCTTCAGTTGAACAATGATGGAGAAGCAGCCCACTGCCCCTCATTTGTAAAATGATTTATGCTGCACCACAATGCCAAGAGTTACCCACTGATTTTTATTTATTTTTCATACACCTGTCTGTTCCCAACCATCTATTTTCAGTCACCCCTTTTATGTTTCTAGATAAACAGAAACTCTAGGAGGATGTTTGGGGGTAGGATCAAACACCAGCTGAACATGTGAACCATTCATACGACAGGAAATGAGCGATGTGGAGAATGTGTCAATATTTACATCAAGAGTCTGCCTGGCAGATACGGCCATTTATTTTAATGGAGGTTTTCATGAAACTAAGAAACTGGTCTATGGTTGTGCCAATCAAGGTGTTGTTTACTCCTGGTCATTTGACAGACTTGAGAAGTGAACTCATTCACTGTGTGGCAGTCACTCCACTCACATAATGTCCTGTGGTAAAATTGTGGTTGTGATGCACAGGTTCACAGATACTTACTGAGGAGTAGTGGGAGTACATATTTAGTTTGCTATTTTTTCAGACAACATATTAATGCTCCAAAATATTCAGTATCTAAGGAATGCAGATAACTTCACATTTATGGGAGAGGACCATTTTCTTCGAGGAATACAGCTGCTCAACATGTAATCCCTCCTCTACCTTTCAAAGTGCAAACAACAGATCACCCAAACAAATAGAGCTTTTCTGCTGTGTAACAAACAAAAAGCTGAGTTGAGTTGCAGCTGTTAGACTGTATATAAGAAGTGGACGTAGTCACTGTGACGTCACCCATTGGTTTGTGGACTACGGTTTTGAAGCCTCGAGTTCGACATTTTGGCCGTCACCATCTTGTTTTTTTGGAACCAGAAGTGACACGAGAGGGTGGAGCTAAGCAGAACCAAACTCTGTATAAGATATTTTAGGCGACCAAAATCTTACGATTAACTTCAATGAACTTAAAACACACTGTGAAAGGGTTAATGTTGTAAGACGAAAACACGGACAACTCCCAGACCGGACAACGCCGTGGTAGCGACCTGTCAATCACAAGGTAGCCCCGCCCTAAAGCATACCCTGCTTTATGGTCTATTTGACTCTAAATGGGACCATAATTTACTAAATGAACATCATGCTGTATTGAAGAAGACTTAAAACTAGCGACTGAGACCATAAACTCATGTTTAAAAAGGTTTACTGAGGTAATAAATCAAGTGAGAAGTAGGCTCATTTTCTCATAGACTTCTGTACAATCAGACTTCTTTTTGCAACCAGAGGAGTCGCCCCCTGCTGGCTATTAGACAGAATGCAAGTTTAAGGCACTTGTGAATTGGGTTCAATGGAGGATGCCATCTGAGTTGTAGCCCATATTTCTACAGTACTGTATTTTAGAACTTGGACACCGTTAATCTTGATTTAAAGGTAACGTCATGTTTATAACACTGATGGGAGTTATTTTGATTTCATTTGACCTGCTGATGCAGTAAAACATGATTTAACCATACAACTTCGTTACTTACCCAGAGTGAAGTGTCCTTTCACCCTTTAGTGTCAAATTGGATTACTTATTCGGTAACAACAACTGTCTTTTAGCTGGAGGTGGAGCACCAGAAGCTTGGTTTCTAAGGTAAAGTGTGGGCGAGGCTCATCTTCATTGCATAACATGCTATTATAGTGATAATGATCCCACAGTTCACTCAGAAAACTGCAAATCTGTTATAGATAAGAAAAAGGCTCTACCATTAGTAACTTGTGTTCTATTATCTACTCCTAAATGTGTGTTAAGACAGAACACAAAGTAAATTTTAAAGGTGGCATGATTACTTACCACATCAACGTAATGATGGGATTAGATGCAAATTCAGATTGATGCAGAGACCCGTCCACACAAGTTGAAAATGTTTCAACTTGTTTGAAAAATGTGCGCCTATACCAGGACTTCATAAATTTGCTTCATAAATGTACAGAGATGAGAGGAAAAAGGAGAGACTGGAGGGAAATAACAGAAAGAATCAGAGTTTCTGGTTAAGATAATCAGAGCTGAACAAATAAATAAAAACAAACAGGCACGTACTAGTTTTTTTTATGCTGGAAAAGAACTAGTCCATACGATGTGTTGTCGGAAGCCAAAAGTATTTTTTTAGTTGTTCCAAAGGGCCACACTCGAAAGCCTTCACAGAGAGGGGGAAGACGTAAGACTCGTTTAAATACAGGGATAACATTTCACTTTTTCAAACAGTCTTCTGAAAGGCATTCATATTGTTTTACTCAGTTGTTCACATGAAAAGTAACAGAAATAGTTCTTAATTTGCTCAGCTGGCCAATCACTGGATAAAGTGGGTGTGAATGTTGGATTGTTGGAAATTGTCGGACGCAGCCCCCCGTAATTCAACATCAGAAAAGGGTGGGGGCAAGGGGTTTCTGAAGCCACTGGACCATCTGACAAGCAGTCCTGATGAAGTATACTGGCACCTTAAGGGGCCTCCAAAGATAAATCTAGCTTGGCGTTGGCTATGGAGCGAAAACCACAAACCGCTACACAACGAGCTTTTGTATTTGACACAGCTCCAAACCAACATGTTGACACTGAATTGACAATCAACTAAAATATATACTGTATATAGAATTTCTTAAACATAACTATTCTGTTAATTGTTGCACAACTTCATCTGTCAAAATGTTGGTCTGCTTTTCTTTAGAAAGCCAAAGTTTGTCTCCATCTAGCTGACAGTGCAGACTTTGATAGTTATTGTTCTTTAAGGATAGCCAAGAAAAGCAAGCAGCTCCTGTGAGGTGTGTTTAAAAGACTCAGCTGTAGTTTTCCTAATGGCAGACTGGTACACATTGTTACGTCTGGGAAGTTTTGGTACACACAGTTCTTGACACATCAACTAGTTATGTAATGGTTGGGCTTCTCGGTTTATCTTGGCAATGCAGATGAGTATCATTGGGATAAAAGTGAAAACAGATGCTAGACTCACAATTAATGGGATATTGGATAACATAGCAACAATATCGGGTCAACAGTAATCATATTAAGAGACTCCAACTGTTTTCACTGCATGACAGTAAGTAATTGCATGCTACTTTTTAATAATATATATTTTATGTAAAATTCGAACCTGCACAATCCCATACTAGTGTTCATTAGGTATGTAGAGACCCATAGACTGTATATAGAAAGTGGACGTAGTCACTGTGATGTTACCCACTGGTTTGTGGACTGCTGTTTTGAAGCCTCGAGTTCGGCATTTTGGCCGTCGCCATCTTGGTTTTTGAAAACAGAAGTGACACCAGAGGGTGGAGCGAAGTACAACCGAATGCTGAATGAGACATTTTCAGGCAACCAGAGTGTTACAATTAACTTTCATGAACTGAAACCACACGGACAACTCCCAGACCGGACAACGCCACAATAGCGACTAGTCAATCACAAGGTAGCCACGCCCTAAAGCATACCCTGCGTTATGGTCTATCTGACTCTAAATGGGACCATAATTTACTAAATGAATATCATGCTGTATTGAAGAAGACTTAAAACTAGCAATTGAGACCATAAACTGATGTTTACAATGTTTACTGAGGAAATAAATCAAGTGAGAAGTAGGGTCATTTTCTCATAGACTTCTATACAATCAGACTTCTTTTTGCAACCAGAGGAGTCGCCCCCTGCTGGCTATGAGAAAGAATGCAGGTGTAAGGCACTTCTGCATTGGCTTCAATGGAGGATGCCATCTGAGTCGTACCCCATATTACTACAGTACTGTATTTTAGAACTTGGACACTTGTAAGCTTGATTAAAAGGTAACATCATGTTTATAACACTGATGGGAGTTACTTTGATTTCATTTGACCTGCTGATGCAGTGAAACATGATTTAAGCAAACAACTCCCTTACACAGAGTGATTAGTCCTTTCATCCTTTAGTGTCAAATTTGATTACTTATTCGGTAGTCATAACAACAACTGTCTTTTAGCTGGAGGTGGAGCACCAGAAGCTTGGTTTCTAAGGTAAAGTGTTGGTGAGGCTCATCTTTATCACATAACATGCTATTATAGTGATAATGATCCCACAGTTCACTCAGAAAACTGCAAATCTGTTATAGGTAAGAAAAAGGCTCTACCATTAGTAACTTGTGTTCTATTATCTACTCCTAAATGTTTGTTAAGACAGAACACAAAGTGAATTTTGGAGGTAGCTATTAGAGAGAATGCAAGTTGAAGGCACTTCTGCATTGGCTTCACTTTTTAGACCCAGAGGTTGCCCACTGATTTGACCTCAGCTGTCCTTTGTTATGGGTTAATTTGAATTTTACATTTATTCCAAGTTTGTTGAGCATTCCTTCACCTTGTTGTTTACATTTCACTGAATTTCCTCTTGCAGGGAAAAAAGGTTCAGTTAACTTGACGTGACCCCGGAGCCTCCCATATGGGGAGTGAGCGAGCTGAAAGTGGGGTCATTTAGCGTGAGGGCGAGGGATTGAATAAGCCCAACAGTGTGTGGACAAGAGCCACAGAGATGTAAGATGTGGGGGAGTTAGTGGTGGTTTAAAGCAGAGGCAGCTTTGTGCTTTCAGCTCAGCTGTGAGAAAACACTTTATTTTTAAGCAATCATCTTCAACTTCTACAAAACAACTTCTGTGACTCATTAAGTCTGCTTAACTTTCCCTACTACTTCATTTTCTTCATGCATTTTTTGGCTCTGAAATATAATAGTTCCTTATCTAACTATCAATGAGCTCTGGTGTAAAGGTCAACATGATCCTTGCCCTTACAGTAGCTGAAACATCAACGGAGCAACACCGATCAACACACACACACGATAAGTCTGGCAACTGGTGAGGCAGAGATCAGCAGGAGATTAAGTAGAAGACAGATGAACGGAGAGAGATGGATCGAGAGGAAGTCAGAGTGGTAGACGATTACGTTTTTTCCCCTTCTCCTCCGCCAAAAGGAAAATCTCACCACCTCCAAGTCCCCACTCAGAGCCCTCCTCTTATGATGGAAATCTAAAAGTCAAATAATGCCATCACCATTAATTAGCCATAATGGGCAACTTGGTGACATGCAAAATCTGGGGAAAAAAATACCTTCTCCGATTGGTATTTTAATTGGAAACAGACATTCACTGCTGTTTTCTACCACCTGGTAAGCTGTCAAAGATGTGAGAGGAATTTAAGTACACAATCGGGGAAACAGATTCGCTTTGATCGGGTCCCACAGCAGCTTTAACTTGTTACCCTCTTGCTACTTGTCAGGTTACACTTCACCATCTATTAACTGCAATATCAAAACAAAACTCTGCTGAGTCTCTTTAACAATCTTATAATTGCAGTTTCAAGATATAGGCACTGATATGGTGCAGGTTTTTTTTGTAATTTCTTCATATGGAAGGACATTTTCAAGAGCCTTTTCAGCTACTTCCACTGAATTGTAAATCACAGATTTTACATGTACATCAAATTTAGACCCAGATTGATGCCTGTCAAAATGTTCTTATAGCAGTACTGTTACTGTATACTGTTGTATAGTTGATACTATGCTGCTTAACCAAAACCCCTCTGAGTCTGCCAGTGTCTAATGGAAGAAAGTCAGTTAAATGTGACAGACTGCTCAGCTGCTCTGCAACATTTATATGATTAATATTTGTTGTCTTTATGAGGGAAGTCTGTGTTTAGACTGGTGCAGAGGGACAAACAGACACCAGGCAGAGTAAGGATTATTTTAAGGATGAGTAATGATGAGTTTGCAGCTGTTTTTTGCACTTTGGCCAGATGCTGAGGTCGTATCAATGTTAATGCAGTCTCGGAACTCAGCTATCGGTCTGACGATCTCGACCTTCGATAAGCTTCTGGGGGCAAGGTGCTATAATTCTGTGGTTCCAGCGGTAGCAAGCTGATATCCGGACCAAGACTTCCTTTTCTGTGCTCTAGTCATTGTTTACAGTCCGATTAGCAACTTGGATGCGAGACTGGAGATTGAGTTGAGAGACGACGTGAACGACCGGATTGTTTCACAAGTAGCTGGTTTACAAACTAATTTTAAACCAATAAAAAGCTAAATCATTGTGAGACGATAGCCGGTGGGTTCCCAGATTGCATTTCGGCCAACGTGTTCCGTCTCTTCTGCTCTCCACACGGACTGTTTACCTGCATTCAACCAAAGCCTGCTCCAATGTGATACTAGAATACTAGGCAGACTACATGGAAACAATGGAAACCAAAACACTTCCAAATTCCAATTTCTTTCAGACATCCATAAAGCTGCTGACATACTCCCACATGGCACTGAACACTAGATGTTTTGTATAGATTATACTAATAATGCTATAGAACTAGGTTCTTAACGTCAGGTCATTTTTCTTGCCAATGCTGATGAAAATTGCCTTTTCTTTTCAAGGCCTCCATGACTGCTTCAACATCGACACGAAGAACGCCAGGATCATCAAAGGCCCTAAACAAGCCCAGTTTGGATACACTGTTCAGCAACACGTGGCTGCTGGAGGAGAAAAGTGGTAAGATATGATTTACACACTGCTGCCATGCAACATATTATATATAGCTTATTGATGTTTTCCACCTGTAAAGTAGCACTCCACAGCAATTTGTTGTCAAATCTGCTGACCAGGGCCTGTCTTATTATCATATAGCTCGGCAAACATTGGCTGTGTCCGAAATTCACTACTCCCTACTCACTGTCCAGGGAGTTCTATGTAGAGGACGACTATGTAGAGGACTATAAAGTGAGCTCATCTGCAAAATGTAAAAAACGCTTTCGGACACTACTCTTACGTCCTTGCTGTCACACAATTAAAATGTGCCAGATCAACGTCGGCTGGTAGACCATCCTTAATAAATACTGACATGTAGTTTTGTGATGAATACATATTGTAAGCAATTTTGTCAAGTTGTCTCTTAGCGAAATAAGTGAATTTAAGTTCCCCTTGGTAAGCAGTGATGCAGCGTATATGTCTAGGGCCTTTTATGCGAAAGGCAAGAATTAACGGCCGATGTGAATGTGGGGGCAATAAACGTATTTTCCCAAATATATAAATACAAAGTACATTATTTTCATGCCACAACTCATGGATTTGTCTCAATCGTGCTGCTCTCTTTCCCCAGAACCAGCCATTTTTCCTTCTGCGCAATGCATGATGCTCGGTTAGTGATCATCGTTGTCCACTACTTTTCACGATGCATCGAGGGATAACTTGAGTCCACTATATAGGGTATAATAATTCTCACTACACATTCGGACACCACTACAAAATAGCAAACTCACTATACAGCCCACTAGTGAGTGAAATCGGACACAGCCATTGTGTTCTTTAAAATCAATTACAGCAGCTGAAAAACTGCAGTATTGACATTATTATGGCTTCCGACTCCACAATGACCACTTGAATTAGTGTCAAACCTTTATCATCTATATTTTATGACATAAATATCTCTTATTGTAATGTGATTTATATGTTTAGCTTCTGTAAAACTGCCAGAGTTGACCTTCGTGATCTATGGCTAAGATTAAGAGGTCAAGTACATTACGACTGTTAAACACATGCGACAACAAGCTGTTAGTGCTGACAGACTGTCTGACTTGGCAGTGAGACATTTTTCCCCTCAGAAAGATAGTGATCTACTGTACCTCTCCTGTGGTGTGCAAAGTTTCCTCCCATTAATTTGCGCTCGCAAAACAAACTGTAGTTGTGAGCTGGATACCTCACATTCATCACGTTACCTCATAGCACAAACAGACTCCTGATGCAGGCTATTATTAGGCCAACTGGCACCGTGTGGTGGCCAAAATTAGGTTCTGGCTTCCCCAAAATGTCTGGTAGCAAACAGTGTGCTAGAAGCAATGCCGAGTTCCAGCTGTGCTTCTGTGTGTGTGTGTAAACCATTAGTACTGTTTATATATATTCCTATTTTTTATATGTCTGTTTTTTCTCTCTGACTTCAATGACTTCCAGACCAGACAAATGATAGCGTTGGCCGTTTGTTTAAATGCTTAAAACAACCTTTGTTTACAATTTTCTGACAAGCGAATAATGACTGTTCCCCCCCAAGTAGCTTCATTTGTTAGGTTGGATGCTTCGGTGTCCAATGCATGTGACCATGACCATGGTTTGCATCAGTTGCGTCAGATCTTTTCTTAACCGTACGCACAGTCTCGGTTGCCTTAGGCCGAGTTCAGAAAGACAAAAGCACTGTGTGAAGAAGTAAAGCCCCCTCATTCAAATAGGATCACTGCAGAGGGCTGTTTGGCAAAAAAGTCGAACCTGGCTCAACGTTCGCAGCAATACCTTGCAGCTTCATTTGGAAAAAATGTTGCATTGACCAATTAAAGACATACAAACTAGCATTGCTGATACTTTGTAACGTGGACACAGTATTACTGTTTACCTTGTGACCATTGTGACAAAACTAGGGCTTTCAATCGATTAAAATGTTTAATCGCGATTAATCGCAAATGAATCGCACATTATTTATCTGTTCAAAATGTACGTGAAAGGGAGATTTGTCAAGTATTTAATACTCTTATCAACATGGGAGTGGGCAAAAATGCTTTCTTTATGCAAATGTATGTATATATTTATTATTGGAAATCAATTAACAACACAAAACAATGACAAATATTGTCCAGAAACCCTCACAAGTACTGCATTTAGCATAAAAAATATGCTCAAATCTTAACATGGCAAACGGAAGCCCAACAGGCAACAACAGCTGTCAGTGTGTCAGTGTGCTGACTTGACTATGACTTGCCCAAAACTGCATGTGATTATCATAAAGTGGGCATGTCTGTAAAGGGGAGACTCGTGGGTACCCATAGAATCCATTTTCATTCACATATCTTGAGGTCAGAGGTCAAGGGACCCCTTTGAAAATAGCCATGTCAGTTTTTCCTCGCAAAAAGATTGAAGCATTATTCAGCCTCTTTGGCAACAAGCTATGACATGGTTGGTACCAATGATTTTCTAGTTTCATATGATACCAGTATCTTCACTCTAGCTTTCAAACTGAGCCCGCTACAAACTCCAAAATATCGAATAGCGGCTGGACCCAACGACGGCCCATCGGATTTTTAAGAGGTTAATTAAAAATCTCAAGTTGCGTTAATACGTTAAAGAAATTAGTGGCATTAAATCAGTTTGCGTTAACACATTATTATCGCGTTAACTTTGACAGCCCTAGATATAACAGTTGCTGCCGTGCTAACTGTCCAGAGCAGTAAAATTCTTCCTCACAATAATGTAAACTGCTGTGTAACGTTTTGGCATCAGAATCAAAAGTTAAATACATGATCTGGACTCAAACTGGACTTTTTGCATATTTCATTGTTTTACAAGTACCCGTTCAATATTTAACTTTAAAACTGACTTCAACATAATGCAAACTCTATTGGGTAAAACGTGTGTCCAGCTAGTGATCATCATCAATCCCTGAACCTTAACCATAAGGGTGATAGTTCAGAAAACACTCACATCAGTCATAGCATAAGTGTAACATAAGCATTGTTAGTTGTACTTTATCTGATTATTATTGCAACAACATTGTGGTAGATGGCTCATTAAGAATCGATGTCATTATTTACCTCAAACAACAGCTCAGTGGTATAATTCTAGTTTTCACACTAAGCACTGCTCCGCTAACATAATGGGTCCAGTATATGCAGTAAATACCATACTGGGCTTACTGTGTCATGCTGATTGTTTTTACTGTTCCTCTTGGCAAGTTATCCATCTTCCATCACCCCTGGGCAGCCTGAGATGGGAGGTATATAGTGTGTGTACTGTATGTGTGTGTGAAAAGAGAGAGAGTATTGTATTCATATAAAGAAGCTTTAGAAAATTGCACTTGGCAATGAAAGCACTGTATATTGCTGGCTGATCAAATCACAGATCACAATCTAAACAAATAATATGATAAAATCACAATATCTGTTATTGACGTCAAAGTGAAAAAAGATGAAGCTAGAAGCTGATTGAGAGCATTCCACTGTGTGTGTGTGTGTGTGTGTGTGTGTGTGTGTGTGTGTGTGTGTGTGTGTGTGTGTGTGTGTGTGTGTGTGTGTGTGTGTGTGCGACGCGCTTTGAGTTCAGTCTGGTGCACGCCAAGGCTAGAGAACGAGCAGGGAGGCATCTGATTGGTTCTTTCCAACTGGGCACAGAGGCAATGATTGGTAGACGTTTTTACAGGATTACAGCAGCTACAGATGACGGCTCTTTTACGGTCTTTTTTCAGAGCTCATAAGTAATGCATCGCTGTCGGGGTGTAAAAAACATTTCAACCAATATAACAAATAGTGTATACTGGATAAAATCGTCAACCCTGCCTTTAAGTTAAGTTAATTATTTCCGTGAAATTTAAAATCATTGTTTTATTTGATGGCCTTGCTGCCGGGGCATTTGACCTTTGTGCCCTCAAAAAATGACAAAACCAAAGGCCAAGTGGCCTTGCCCCTAAAATGATGAAATTCCAAGCCTGCTTACTAACAATGTCTTTGTAGCCAAAGCCTGATGGGACTTATTCCTCTGAGCCAAAAGCCTCCATACAGCATCCCAAAACTCTTAAAAACATATCAATGAGTCACACTGTTTCACTGGGAGACATATCCCTCCATTGTAATGAACAAGGGCACTGAATCGATCACCGTCCTGCTGTAATAAATACTCACCAACACACCAAATGTATATTAACCTGCAGCTCAAAATAGTCCCTAACAAAAGCACAGTTTGCTTGTGATTGAGACGTTTGGCAAAAACTGCAGTGCCTTTAAAAAAAAGTATATATTTGTGACCTGTTTTTCAAGATTTACATCTTCAGTAGGAATCACACAGTCAGAATGTATTGAGACCTATTGTTGGTTCTGGCCATTTCATGAGATTTTTTTGACAATAATAAAAATATATAATATCACTTATGCTTTCAGGTTTAGGTACAGTAAGGGGCTATGGAGTGCAACCATGTGTGTTCTTGGTGTACAGGAAGGGACAGTGACACACTTGAAGAGTGAAGTGACAAACTAGGAAGAGCTGCCAGCTCACAGAAGTCTTCCTTTGCACATGTCAGAGACAGAGTCGATTACACTGTAAAATCCAACTGCTTTACCATTCGGATCAACCGTCAGCCAACCATGTCTACCAGAACTGAAAGGGTCTGGAGAGGCTGATTTGTGTGAAATAAAGGTCACCAGAGACGCTGAGGTAAATGTCTGAGAACGAGGTGAAAACATTTGCAGGGGAAGAATAGTGCGGCCCAGACTGTGCAACCAGCGTCCAGACGAATGGAGCTACAGGGATCAAGGCTTTGGCTTCTTTATTAGGTGTTTATACATCTGGTATAAAAGTGCCTTTATTCATAAACAGTAAAATAATGGTAGTGTGGAAGAGGTGAGAAAGTCTTCTAATAGGTGCAAGAAAAGAAAATATTTCTGTAAATGTCTCTTATTTTTATATGTTAACAATGTTATAAAGCGGTGTTTCTGTATTGTGGCTCTTGAGTATACTGTCTATCTCAACCTACTGTGACCCACAGTGCTGAGTCTCCCACTTGTTTAACACCTTGGTTATGACTCGTCGTCTGTCTCCCCGGCAGACGACTGAGTCATCCGGTGGAGTTTTAGTTTTGAAAAGACTGTTTAGTCAGTGCAGCAGTGTGCGTAGGTGTGGGTATGTGAACACACAGATGCATGCACAAACTCAAGCTGTACAGTATATTTGTATATCAGTGTATGTGTCTGTGGGAGTGTGTGCAATAGATAGTCTGACGGTTCTCAGCTGGACTCAGGAATGTTGCGGGATCTGAGAGAGATGTGAAAACACTGTGTTATTGAGTGCAAAAGGATCATTAAAATGATTCTAAAATGATGTTTCGACAGTTTCGACAAGACTTGATTTGTTTCATCCACATCTGAACATCTAAACCAAAGATGTTGCTGCTCAGCATAGTTTAATCTCTCACCAGTGGGAGCTTGCTTAAATGATGTGAGCATCCACTCTTTATCAGACAGTTGTAGAGGAAATATTCAGATTCTTTACTTAAGTAAAAGTAAAAACATACCATAATATAAAAATACTCCATCACAGTACATAGGTCCTCCTTTCAAGATGTTACATAAGTGAATACACATAACTATTAGCAGCAAAATGCACTTAAAGGGATAGGTTCAGGTTTTTTGAAGTGGGGCTGTATGAGGTACTTATTCAGAGTCAGTGTATTACCTACAGTAGATGACGGTCAGCAGTCCCCCAGTTTGGAGAAACAGACAGGAGTACCACCACGGGAGCAAAGTAATGTACTGCCGTGGACGGGGGCAGCATCAAAACATATTATAGCGACCTAAAAGAAAGGCCCACCTAAAATAATCTACATCAGTTGAGGTGTACGCTATATTTAGAATATTTTCTCCGCTATACCTCGCAGTCAGACAGCCGTTGTATCCATCTATGCTCTCGCCAAAGCAACCAGACGCCGTTGAAAAAACCTGTAATTTTACCTCACAGAACACGGGGGTTGCTGATCTACCGCTGCCTCGATCGTTTAGTTTGTTTGTGCTATTGTGTGACTTTGGTGAATCCGAACTAATCAGACCAGCAATTTCTTTGTTCTGCGAGGTAAAATTACAGTTTTTTTTAATGGAGTCTGGTTGCTTTGGCGAAGGAGAATAGATTGGGGCTTCAGTTTCCTGTTGGAAACATAGGCTGTATAGCTGTCTCATGGCAAGATAAACCATGGAAAATATTCTAAATATAGCGTACACTTAAACTGATATTGATTTTTTTAGGTGAGCCTTTCTTTAGGTGGCTAAAATATGTTTTGCTGCCGGCCCCGTCCACCGCAGTATATTGTTTTGCTCCCGTGCTGTAATTCCTGTCTGTTTCTCCAAACTGGGGGCATGCCGACTCTGACCTACTGTACACTGACTATGGATAAGTACCTCATACAACCCCACTTCAAAACACCCAAACTATCCCTTTAAGTATCACAAATACTAATTATGCAGAATGCCTTCGTTACAATAAGTGTTATATATAATATAATGATACATTGTATCTTATTTTCACGGCTTCCTATACTATTTATAAGATTAAATTATACTGTATGATTGTACTTTATTCATATGTTTTTAAGTAAAATGTTAATCTGCAGAGAGAGTAGTAGCTGACAAATACATGTGTGGAGTAAAAAAAAAAGTGTAGCATACAATGGCAAAACTTAATACAGTACTTTGATTTATTTGTTTTCTATCACTGGTACCAGATCAGCGATGCTTTCTTGTGGAAAAGTGATGACTTTTACTCCACGTGTCTCCCATTTTCATGCGTGTCAACTAAGAGGTCTGAGAGAAATTTGTAGGCCTAGTTGTTTTCCTCAAGATAAATGTGTTGATGAGGCAATGATCTGTCTGTGCTGATTAGGACAGAATCTGCTCTTTTTAGTTTCAAGCGAATGAAAATGTATCTTTGAAGTGCCAGACAGCAGAACATGTGCTCACCAAGTGTCAGCACTTCAGGGGGGCATTTCTGCTGATTGTCTGGGTCTGTATTCACTGTATTTACAAATGTGACTTAGATTAGTCAATTAAAATTGTATTAGAGTGATGCACTTATCATAAATTGCAATAGACAGTCTACGCGGTCCCTGGCCATTTATGCCTTTTAACTCTCTAACCTTCACTTAGGTGGCTTCACCTCGATTGAGACTGAAAGAATTTAAATTGTTACAATCACTGATGTTGCCTGTGAGCATCTGTGCTATACTGCAGCGCTGTCAACTTTTCCAGTCTGATTTCTCATAACCCTCAGCTCTGTGTTTGGATAGGAATGGGATCACAGCTGGAAAGTGACTCTGTAAAGAAAAAGGATTTTTATGACCCGAACCTGAAGTCAGAGAGGCATCCAGCTCAATTCAAAAAGCTTTCTTTTATGACCAAATATAGAAAGTAGTGTTTGTTGATTCCAGTGTGCTTGGATAAGTTATTTACAAGAGCTTACAAGAAATACAGCGAAAATCCTTTCATTATTTTTTTCCCCTTACCCAAGCATGTGGTATTTATGTGAGCAGGAAAAAAATGACTATTTTCACAGTTTTTGGCTTCAGAGACATCAAGAAGTTGAGACATCTTTGTCAGGTCTGTTGACAGTTTCTGTCCATGACCGCTGATAGAGCTACCAAGTTGAGGAAAGGTCACAATGTCAAGAATGTGTCATTTCCTCACATGTCTACTGAGCATTATGGTGCTCTAAACACTCTGCCAGAGCGGACACTCTTTGGGGAGCTGAGAAGAAGAGCTTGGGTGTTTAAACCTGATGGGATACACGGACCTGCATACTTGAGTCATACACCACAGAAGCCTCCCCCCTTCCTATTGCCACTGTTTATTTTTTCTACAGTTGTACCAGGTCTCCTCAATGGAGACCTGACCTTTACTCTTTAGATCAGTTACGAGTTGCGCATCACAAAGAACTACAGGGAATCTGTGAAGTCTTTCAGCGCTGGCCTTGAATAGTGTTCCCTTTATTTAGCTCGTTTGCAAAGCTGCAAAGAAAAGTGTTTTTACACCTCCTGAACTCGGTAGGAAATCAGAACTCGATCTATTGAATTTTAGTTTAGACACAACACTCACAGTCATGTGATTGTAATGCCTGTGTCTTCGGTTTGAAGTATTATATGCCATTTAAGTTTGAGGATAGATACCTGTTACATTGAATATAGCAGAAATAGGACTCTATAGATCTACAGTCTGTGAGGTTATACCAGGCAAACAGTGCTTTGAGCTAAATGTGCCTTAAGCCTGCATTCTTTCTAACAGCCAGCAGGGGGAGACTCCTCTGGTTGCAAATAGAAGTCTGATTGTATAGAAGTCTAAGAGAAAATGACCCTACTTCTCACTTGATTTATTACCTCAGTAAACATTGTAAACATGAGTTTATGGTCTCAATCGCTAGTTTCAAGTCTTCTTCAATACAGCATGATGTTCATTTAGTAAATTATGGTCCCATTTAGGGTCAAATAGACCATAAAGCAGGGTATGCTTTAGGGCGTGGCTATCTTGTGATTGACATGTCGCTACCACGGCGTTGTTCGGTCTGGGAGTTGTCCGTGTTTTCATCTCAGAACTTTAACCCTTTCACAGTGTTTTTTCAGTTCATGAAAGTTAATTGTAACATTTCGCCCAAAAAATGTCTCGGTTGTACTTAGCTCCACCTTCTCGTTTCACTTCTGTTTGCAAAAAACTAGGATGGTGACGGCCAAAATGCTGAACTCGAAAGCTTCAAAATGGCAGTCGACAAACCAATGGGTGACGTCACTGTGACTACATCCATTTCCTATATACAGTCTATGGTCTTAGCTTAGTGTGTTTTCATGCAAACATTGGCTAATTAGCATTAAACATAAAGTAGAACTGAACTTAATGGGAATGTCATTAGTTTTGCAGGTATTTGGTCATAAAGTGTTGGACAAATTTAATTTGACCTTCTGGTGGCGCTATAGGAAAAGTCAGGGGATCACCAAAGTCAGCAGGATTCATCCTGTGGGGACCATGAATGTCTGTACAAATGTCATCCGATCCATCTAATAGCTGTTGAGATTATTCAGTCTGGAGGAATGAGACGGATTGACCAACCAACATTAGCCGTTAGCGTGGCTAAAATACATATTGGAATGAAACATAGACAGCTCATTGTTTGAGCTGAAAGAGACCAACATGCTTTGTGGGACAATGAGTTAAACTTATGAGCTTCCTCATACGTCACCCTGTCACTGTCTGATCAATGCTCTCAAGTGAAGTAGACACACTAACTGAACGTCTTTGGAAAATGATAATGTGACCATCACACTTCCTCAGATTTACGAGGTAGCATTAACAAAAGAACGCATATCCTGTGAATGCAGACAATAGGAATGTGATGAGCTAGCGCGAGTCGTGACATCGGAGTAGCACGCTCCTGTTTGGGGGCAGGGATGTGGTTTCACAGCGTATACATCTCTTCCTTCCAAATATGAAAAACATTACCACATTAATGACAGCCTCGGCTTGGGGATGGCGCTTCCTCAAAACCCCAAAATCCTGTATCCCCCGGTAACCATGGTAGAAAATGTCCACCACGCATTCATTTTGGGTTAAGTTATTTCTTTCAGTGTCATTACCATTCCTGCAGTGATGATGCACAGGGGTTAGCATTTGACCCTAATGAGCTCTGGAACATGATTGTTTGAACAGCTTCTGGTGAAATTCAGGAGGCCCCGGGGCAGACGTCCAAGTCAAAGGCAACAATGGTCCCTTTTCATCCAGGTAGCTGTATCCTGACCTGAACTCGTGCTGCAGTGTCTCCTCTTGCCAAACGGGCAGCAATAGCTGAAGCAATAATCATGATATTAATAGCTAAGAAAATATGAGCACTGTTGGAGCCACTGTGGTGAAAATGACTTCCAGAGTCTGTGAGACTTTAAAAAGTTGGCTTCAGGTGCAATAACATTGAAGCTTACTACCATATGGGTCTTTGATGTGCAGTGACAGACTGTTTGAACAACATTTCCTCTTGTCCTCTTCGCTGCTGTAAAACGTCAAATCATAACTACACTTTCTGTGTATATGCCCTTAATATACCACACATCACTTGTACAGCTGCCCTAAAAGAAGCTCACAAATAAAGATGCCACATGACATCAGAAAATAAACTAGAAAAGACTGAATGCTCGTTCTTGACCTTGGAAACAGTAGTTGAACAAACAATCTCACCGCAAGATCCACTTTTGTTCTGGACATAGAAATTGAAAAGGAGTAGAGCGGGCATTCCCATTCAAATCAAGGTAGCAGGTTGGTCAGAGCGGCGGCGATCATTTTTATGTGTACCGTTGCCATTGCGACCATTGTAGCAGGCAGGGCTAACATTTATATAAACTAAGCCGACTTACGGCAAGCCTTGCACTCACTGAGGTGAGGTTTTGCAGTGACAAATCCTCATCTACACACTCTTGTCACAGCATAGGAAAGCACATTGCTATCGCCAGATGAGTGACAACATTGTTCGGCTCATTTTCTGTAAACAGTACAGTTAAGAAATAATTAGCTGAACAGCGGGCTGATGGCCAGCGGCACCGCTGGTTCCAGCTAACTAGCCAGCCATCCATCTCTGGAGGTGCGCCCGCTGTCTTCCCGGCGAGCTGCAACCACACACATCACAGTCCCATTGACATATGTTGTCACCATAACAACTAACAACAATCGCCATTGTCTTTTTGTACTACTCAAATCACCACAGAAAACGGTTCAATGTTCTATGTTTTACTCCTATTCTTTTTCTATGGTTCTGGGACACGGGCCTTGTCTGAAATCGCATACTATGCACTACACACCCAATATGTGTACTTTATTTATATTTACTTTATCTTTCAACATACTTTTGTGTGAATAAACAGTAGTATGTATCTTGTTAAACACAATCGATAGAAGAAATATGAAAGAACATAAATATAGATCTAAAGAAACATACAGTAATGATGTCCACAGTTCTGTTTTTATGTACTTTATATACAGTAGTGTTCTTAATGTTTGAACTTACACAGGATGAAATTACAATGATATATTGGAAGCTTGCTGAGGTTAAAACAGCATATTATAAAAAGGACAAGATGGGGGGCACTTCTGGTGTCTTAATTCTAATGAACAGTTATCTTATGTTGTGTTTTACAGTACGTTGCAGGATTTTAGCTTTTATAGCACAAGCAGATGAAACCTTTTGACATTTGAGCTGAATCATTTGAAAGTTCTTGTTGAGTGCAAAGTCTAAATGCCTTTTAAGGCTGTGCTCATGAGACTTGCAGAATGACAGAAAAATGTTATTGGACAAGGCGTTACTGTTTTGGAGAAACCTCTGATTGATTCTCAACTCTTATCTCTTGAATGAGTAGTGAACAGTAGTAGTATTAACAAAGTGTATAATCATTACAATCCCCTCATTTCCACTGAAATGATTCACATCATGTTATGTCATACTAACGTTATGCAGTACACGCCTTTCCTACTAACTAGTACCAAAGTGTTTTCTTGGGAATTTGGAGGAACTCCAGGGATCATCATGAGCCTGACCTACTAGAATCCTTAAATTGAAGATGTATCTTTCTTTAATTGTTTGACTTTGACCTAAAAGTCCATGGAGGAGGTTGGCCACGGTCTGCTTTTGCTATAAAGTGGTGTCAAGTGTCTTTCCTTTGGGCCACCACTGAACTGGGAATTGCTCCTTTGCCCGCTGCTGCTTCCCCTGTGATTTTCACTTGGACTGCACCAGTTGTTTAAATTCCTAGTTGACCTACTGTATTTATTGAAGCTTTTCCAGGAATGTGATTAGTTTACAACTTGCCAGTGAATGCTTGAATTAGCCAAGCTTAGGAAATTTGAAAGAAAAAAGAGAAAAAGCTGCAAAAATTCTTATTTCAAACAAACACCCATGTAAAAAAAATATGGAGGATGGAACCTGCCAAAATGAATGAATAAATCAATCAATCAATAAATAAATAAATATGCCATTAAATGCACCAAAAATAGTATTAACAATAAATGTAGGCATTAAGTAATTGATAAAATTTGAAATGAATTTATATTTCTGTTTTAATTTATTTTCCTTATTTTAGGGATGCATCGATCTGACTTTTTCAGTACCGATAGCGATACCTGGGCTTTGGGTATCGGCTGATGTCGATTACCGGTATCGGGACTGAAAAAGTCGGATCGGTGCATCCCTATTAATGCCTACATTTATTTTGAATATTATTGTTGATATATTTAATGGGAAATTTATTTATGGAGTAATTTATTTATTTATTCATTTTTGATTTTGTCTGGTTCCATCCTCCATAAAAAAATATACCGGGGAGACAGTTTCATGTTGGGATGACATACTCGGTTCACTTTTAGGCCCCATGATTCTTCAGCTCCGTGTTCGGTGTATTTCTTCAGTCCCTGAATGCGTCCCTCATCATGTCAGCATGGTCATAAAATGTGATTGGAAAGTTGGAGCAAGAAGTGACAGTACACTTTAAATGGTAAATGGCTGCATTTATGTAGCACTTTTATCCAAAGTGATTTACAATTTGCCTTTCATTCACCCATACTCTGCCTTTTACAGAACAATTTAAATGTAACACTAAATTACAAAGTTCATGGCTGTGATTCTGTGATTATAAAAAGCTTTATAATGACAGTTTACTCCATTGTCTTATCTATTTTGTTAAGATTAACCAAAAGTTATTATTGCAGTCTTGTTCTCTGTATTACTGTAAGTGTTGTTTATCTATTTAGGGTTTAGGGCAACAGGTTTGTTACTGTGTATATAGGTTGTGCTGTATGTACAATAGGAAAAATTCCCCATGGAGAGACCTGAGGGCGGTCTTGCGGTGTCATGTTATCTGTTAACAACATAAGTTAAAACCTGAGGCATTCGGACTTTGAGCCTTGTGACTGGGAGAGTGTTGAGATGTAGAAATAGTGAGGCATTTAAACAAAAGATATCACTTGATAAACAGACACACAACACAAGACATATTGTACAACCCTAAAGGACTTTCATGAAGATCAATAATGAAAAAAACAGCTTTGACCCCTTTTCATTTCCAACACGGAGAGTTCTTGTCTCTGACATACAGTACATGTGACTTCTGGCTCCTTTAAGGCCTTTATGCCCTCCATCAGTCCTGAAGTAAACATGCCAGACTCCTTTATATTCTCCATCACATCAAGTCATCTAAAACCTTTAAGTGACGTTTATAAGACCACACTGACCCACACAGGAAACCCACTGGGAAGCATAGCGCAGGGCTGACTCCTCACAAACACTACATCATGTGAGAAGAATGTCCAGCACGACTCAACACACTGCTCTTTGAGGAAATCTAAATCCTACGATGGTCTATGACGATAAAATTCCTCTGATTTAACTTTATTCATCGGAAAGCCCTTGTGAAATTAAATTGTTATTTGTCAGAAAGCCCTCATGAAATTAAATATTTATTTCCCTCACAGTTCCCAATGACAGCATCATTGCAGCAGTGATTGATGGGACATTAGAGTTTAGAGAATGGACAAAAGTCTGTTTTCATATTGATGGCAAAAGTAAATAACTGATACCCCTCCTTCCAAAACTACTGTTAAGGTGTCCTTTAGCAAGGCACTAAATGTATCACCTACAACATAACATTCATATACCTCCATCATGACATACACAATTTAGTTTTTTTGTTGAAATCTGTAGTTGAAACAACTATTGGATACATTGACATGAAATTTGGTACAGATATCATCAGTGCCCAGAGGATGAGTCCCATTTTGGTGATCCTATGACTTTTCCTCATTTCATTTGTGGTTCTCTACAACTATTGGATGTTCGACCTTCGACCTTCATCAGGTATATCGGCTCATATTCCTGATGAAAGTCCATATTCCTGATGAAGACCATCCATCCATTATCTGTAACCACGTATCCTATTCAGGGACTTTTTTATACCTGCAAAACTAATGACATTCCCATCAACCTCAGCTGTACTTTGTGTTTAACTCAACTCAACTCAACTTTACTTATTTAGCACCTTTCATAAAAACATGCAGCCCAAAGTGCTTCACATAGCAAGATTAAAACAACACAGACAAAAAAATGCATGCAAATTGGCAAGACTGAAAATTACAACAACAACAAAATGTGGAAAATAAATACAAGTCAATAAAATTAACACCAGGGATACAATTAATATAAAACATTTTTCAAACTTAAGGCTATAACATTACTCCAAATTTAAAGTTTAGATCAGTGCTAATATGCAAATGTTAGCATGCTAACATGCTACACTGAGGGTGAACATGATACACGTTAAACCTGCTAAACATCAGCATTTTAGCATTGTCATTGCTAGCTGCTGTTAGTATTTAATTCAAAGCTCAGCTGTGCCTCTGTACAGCCTAACAGAGCTGTTAGTATGGCTGTAGACGCTTAGCCTTGTTAATTTACCCTTAACCATGAGATTTTATCTCACCTTAACCAAGAAGATTTAGTTTCCTAACCCTTTACCACCCTGTAACCATACATTGGTTTGTACAGAAGGACATTGTAGGAATAAGAAACTGGCACACGCATTGACACATTGACAGTAAAAATGGTGCAGATATGTACTATGCAATATATGTGACAAGAAACCTGTGTTTCCCCATATTTTTCTAATGCAAAATAATTTTCACGTATTGATACGGTTAAATGGTAAATGGATGGTAAATGGACTTGCATTTATATAGCGCTTTTCTAGTCTTCCGACCACTCAAAGCACTTTACACTACCTGTCAGCATTCACCCATTCACACACACATTCAAACACTGATGGCAGAGGCTGCTAAGGTGCCAACTTTGCCCATCAGGATGTAATCTAAATACTCATTCACACCGATGGCTATGCCTTCGGCAGCATTTGGGGTTAAGTGTCTTGCTCAAAGACACATCGACATGTGACCCGGAGCAGCCGGGGATCGAACCACCGATCTTCTTATTGGTGGACGACCTGCTCTACCCTCTGAGCCACAGCTGCCCCAAATCGGTTGAATCTTGACGATCTGGGTTGCAGGAGACAACTGGTTGTACTGGGTGGAACTGTTTATGAGTGTGAAGTCTAGAGCTGCTGGACATGATTAAACATGCTTAGTTAACGTCCTTGGATAAATAAAGGTTTAACATCCTCTAGGTCAGCCATGTGTTTTGCGTGGGTCGCTGATGTTAACAGCCAGTCATATTCCCTCAGAGGATTAGATACCACACAAAGACTTACTCTTAGAGAAAACAAAATTTGTTGTCAATCTTGCTCTATCACTAGTTAACTGTTTACAGACATTGTGTAAAACACGCTTTAATATTGATTTAACATTTTCAGTGATGCTAACTTTTGGATTTTGTCTCTTTGCAGGTTATTAGTGGGCGCTCCGTATGAAATGAACGGCCCGTACCAGACAGGGGATGTTTATAAATGTTCACTGAGCAGACGAACCAATGGCAACGGTTGCTCCAAGCTCAACTTAGGTATAGTATCACAAAAAAAAAACACCCAATATTTACCAGAGAATCACAAGATACAGTGACAGTGTCATTAAAGTACAACATCTGGATGCATGTGTATGCATGTATAAGTGTTTATATGTCTGCACGCTTTTCTGCATGTGTCTCAGTAAACATAATGGTGGCATGTGTGAGACACAAGTGTGGGTACCATACCAATCATTCCCCATTTTACCATTTTCTTAAATGGTTTGTGGACATTTCCACATGTGTGCTATACCACACATCTCACCGCATGCTTCTTCATACCAGTTGCACATGTGTTGTGCTGGTTAGGAAGGCACATGAAGTTTTGTCAAGGAAACGTTTAGGTCTGAGGATGTAGACGCTGCTTTGGCTGCCCAGACAGCAATAACAAACCAAAGTCCCAGATGGTGGAACTTGTGTTTGGTCTCTGAAGGATAGTGCATGTATTTGTGTATATATGAGTCCGTGCATCCAAGATCCTCTCAGTGAGATTCATTTTCCCTCAAGGAAGGATATCTCTGACCAATGTATCAGAGCGAAAGGACAAGATGAGGCTGGGGATGACGCTCGTATCGAACCCTAAAGACAACAGCTTTGTGGTGAGTTTAAACAGGACCTATTATGCTTTTGTGCTTTTTCCCTTTCCTTTAGTGTGTAATATAGTTTTCTTTGCCTGTAAAAGGTCTGCAAAGTTACAAAGCCCAAAGTCCAGGTCAAAGGGAGTTACACTTCTCAACAGAAACAATGCTCCTGAACTGCCTGAAACGCCTTGATTCAAGTCCTGCCTTTTCTTTCGTAACTTGGTGATGTCACCAAGTAACACATTTGCATAAAACCTGCCTATAGCGCAGTGGTTCTCAAACTGTGGTTTTCAAACACCCGTTGTCAGTGGGGCGCACATGACCGGGGTAAAATGTGATGCGCAATTAATATTTAGACGTCGGACACCCCTTTCACGGCGGAACAGTAAACAAATCAGCTCTTTATACATCCATGGTAGCAATGGTGTTCATTCAGGTAGCCTGTAGGTTTATGGACAGATATTTGACGGGGACAAAAAGAAAAACAGACGATGCTTCAGAGACGAACAAGACAACATGCCCAGCTGATGGTAATCAAAAGAAACTAAGACGAAGTAGGGCCACAGCGAGTAGTTTGAAGCTTCATTCATAATGTTGACATTCATTATAATTATTATTAAACTTACAGAAACATTAGCCTACCTTCCTCCTTCCCCTCCCTCCTCTCTCTCAAACACACACAAAGCGACGCGATGCTCCGTCCGTCGAGATCGTAATTATTTCCAAAATTCACTACATGTTTTTATCTAACAAAATATTCTGCTTCAATCAATATTTTTCGTCATTTAGCCTTCTTCTCTCGCACACGCACCTGTAACGGGCGGTCTAGCAGCAATCCAACAGCAACATTACTTTTATATAAATATAAATAATAATGACGTCGGTGGGAGATGAGGAGAGACCAGTGTATGTTTTATGTCTGAAAACTCTGCCAGCTGACAGTATTAGGCATAAATATATATAGAAGACATTTAGAAACTTTACATCCCAGTCACGTCAATAAAAAAAAGTGGTTTGATCAAGTTTAACCCTCACCCTACCAACCTATTTAACGTACTAGGACTACCGACTGAATAGACAACCGTCATAGGAAAATGTTAACTTATTTCTTCACAAAACATTATTATTTATATAAATTATGTCATCTGAAGAAAAAGGACAGGTTATTATTATTTTAGGAACGTTACAGTTAATTTGCATATTGTGTAAAACAAAAATAGACCCCCCAGGACCTTAATACATTGGTCTTTTTGGGGGGAGGGGGGGATGATGGAAAAAGTTTGAGAATCACTGTTTTAGTGGCTAGTCTGGCACGTCCTCAAACAAAGGTAGTTAGAGCAGAGCTGGAGCCGAGTCCGAAGAGTTTGCTTCGACTAACCAATCACAACATAGTGCGCCGGCTGACCAATCAGAACAAACTGGGCTTTTCAGGAGGATGGGGGGGGGGGGGGGCAGGAGCTCAAACAGAGCGTTTCAGACAGAGCGTTTTTTTTTACATTAAAGCATGTACACATGTTCTAGTAGAAACCCAAAATACAAGTGTGAACCTGAAAATGAGCATAATAGGTCCTCTTTGAAACATATTGGATTTATCTTCTATAACATAGTAATGGTCTGTTGCTGCAGAACTTTTTGGGTAAGAACACGTTTAATAAAATAGCAATGGTCAAAATGGAAAAAAATCCCACAAGATTGTCTTTTGATTACACGGTTGTCATCCTGCTCTCTCCCTACGGAAGTTCTCTGAGAGCATGAACCTAACTTTCTGTAATATGCTGAGGTGGATAATGTTGCTTGTATGAATGCTTTCTTTTCTGTTTCAGGCCTGCGGGCCGCTCTGGTCCTACGAGTGTGGCAGCTCTTACTACAGCACCGGCATATGCTCCAGAGTCAATGCGAGCTTCAAGTTCTCCAGAACCATCGCGCCTGCCTTTCAGAGTAAGCCTTAAAGTGTCTTACCCATTTCACAAACATTCAGGGAGAGTTTTTCGTCACAGCAGGGGATTATTTCCTCATTTATGAACATCTGTTTTCTCCATGTGTGCTCTCATGATTAAGTCCCATCTTTAAATGTTTTCCAGGATGTGAGACCTATATGGACATAGTGATCGTTCTGGATGGCTCAAACTCCATCTACCCCTGGTATGAAGTGCAGGCTTTTCTCATCAACATTCTTCAGAAGTTCTATATTGGACCAGGTCAAATACAGGTGTGTAAGAAAGGAGGGGATACTAAAAGAAGATATTGGTAATGTTCATGTTGGATAGATTCAAATACTGGACTTAATAAATACAAACGTATTTTCTTTATCTCAGGTTTATTGTGCCTGTGATATGTTCATGAAAGCTTGTTTTTTCAGCTGGTTAGACTGTTATCAGGTCATTAAATGGAGGTTATCAGTGGTAATAAGCCTCATAGATGTGGGTCAGTAGGGGCCTGCTACAACCACTAGTAGGTTTTATCATCGATTCACATGGGAGATCACCAAAAGAAAGAATAAAAGAAGACAACAGCGACATCTAGCAACCGTAGTAATTATGACAGGAAAAGTGTAGTTGTTTGTGTTCCCAAGCATTAAGTTTCACTTTCAAACGTACTGTAGTTATTTTAAGCCAAAACACTATGTTTTTTTTCCTAAACTTAACCAAGTGGTTTTGTTGCCTAAACCTAAACTTGCTGTTTTGTTTTTGCTCAAAAGGTAACGTTTCATTCAACATGTTAGAACTAGGGCTAACATGTTGATCCATGTTATCATTGGTACCAACCATGTCATACTAGCCTGTCGCAAAGGAGGCCAAATAATGCTCCAAACTTACGCTAAATTTTGAGGAGGAAAAACTGGCATGGCCATTTTCAAAGGGGTCCCTTGACCTTAAAATGGGTTCTATGGGTACCCACGAGTCTCCCCTTTACAGACATGCTCACTTTATGATAATCACATGCAGTTTGGGGCGTGTCATAGTCAAGTCAGCACACTGACACTGACAGCTGTTGCTGCCTGTTGGGCTGCAGTTTGCCATGTTATGATTTGAGCATATTTTTTATGCTAAATGCAGTACCTGTGAGGGTTTCTGGACAATATTTGTCATTGTTTTGTGTTGTTAATTGATTTCCAATAATTAATCTATACATTTGTTTGCATAAAGCAGCATATTCACTCACAAATCTCTTTAAGGTACATTTTGAACAGATAAAACAATGTGTGATTATATTGCGATTCATTGCGATTAACTATTGACACACATGCGATTAATCCTGATCTAAATATTTGAATCGGTTGACAGCCCTAGTTAGAACGTGTTGCTTTTAAGTTTCGCTTTCACTTTTACAACGTAGTAGGCCCACATCTATGACACTTATAACGACTGATGACACATATTTAATGAGTTGATAACAGTCGAATCAGGTGTTTTTTTTGTAGGCTACTCTGCCTGGAGAAAATCATATTTAAACATTACTGTAGTTCACTGCAAGAAGACGCAGCTGTTATTAACTGTGATAGATCGTTGTCATTGTGTTTCTTCTGACAGGTTGGAGTTGTTCAGTATGGTGAGAAGGTGGTCCATGAATTCAAACTCAGCGACTACAAATCTGTCGAGGAAGTGGTGAAGAGAGCGCGCAGCATCAACCAGCGAGGTGGAGAGGAGACCAACACGGCTCTGGGCATCAACGTAGCACGGTACAGCATCTTCCTTTGTACAAATGACCAACACTGCTTCACCACTCCTCCACTCTGTGATTTATTTTACTGAACATATCCAACATGTTCTCACAGCGCACAAGCTTTCAAACAAGGAGGTCGGCGCGGTGCCAAGAAGGTGATGATAGTGATAACTGACGGAGAGTCGCACGACAGCGCGGATCTCCAGCAAGCCATCGAGGACAGTGAGAAGGATGGCATCACCCGCTATGCCATTGCTGTGAGTCTGCTAGGCCTATTATTTACCTGGGTTAGATGGCTTAAACTTTATGAGCTTTAACTTAGTTTTCTCATGGCTGATAAATTTCCACTGCAGCATTAAAACAGCATAAACATTAATGAGGTGACCTCATGGAGTTCAGTGAAGAATGCAGGCAAAAACACTCGAGCCCCCTGGAGAGCTCCAAATACTGTATAAGCTCAGTGGAAGTGCAGTTAAAGGTGTAAATTATCTGCTTCAAACCACACACTTCTTTGGTTTGTGCCACTGCAGCTTATAGCACACTTGATCCCATCCAGGGGCTTAGCTGGGCATCTGAGCAAAAACTCTGAAGTCATTTGGTTGAAAACCAACTGAAATTGGTGGCAGCGCTGGCATTGGTGTAGAAAACCTAAATCCTCTGAAACCTTCCCAAAGAGTGCTAATGTTAACCTGTTAGAGGGCTATTCAAATGTGACAGATTCATTCAGTTGGCCGACACTCAACTACTTCATGCATGTACAGATAGATTGATCTTGTCTTCTCAGGTCCTCGGCTACTACAACCGTCGTGGAATCAACCCTGAGGCCTTCCTCAACGAGATCAAATACATCGCCAGCGACCCAGACGACAAACACTTCTTCAATGTGACAGATGAGTCGGCGCTGAAGGATATTGTGGACGCACTTGGAGAACGCATCTTCAGTTTGGAAGGTTTTGCAATGAATTCATTACAACTACATTACATTACATTACATTTGTCAGACATTTTTGTCCAAAGCAACTCATAATAAGTGCATTCAAAAAACAACTAAGGGCGCTCTCACAAGCCAACATGTAGTCTGTTTTAATCAAACTCTGGTGCTGTTCAATCCCTGGTGCGGTTTGTTTGGACGATTGTGAACGCAGTAATCGTACTCTGGTGCAGACCAACATAACCGGTCCGAGACCGCTTGTTAGAGGTGGTCTCTGATCGTTTCCAAGTGAACCAAAACACTGGCTGCCTGTGTAGAATGTTGAGATGGACACAGATAAACAACAGGTTAATACGAGTGGGAGAGGACTGACCTGGACTTCTGCAGAAGTCTGATGTTTGCTCGACAACAAACAGGAAATGCTAAATAAAGTCCACAAAACAGTGACGTTTATAAAGTCATTTGAGATAAACTGGAGGAGAAGGGATTCGTGCTAACAGTAGATCAGCAATATATCAAAATCCGTGATTCCCTGCATCGAAGTGGCAGCCCTCGAGACGAAAAGGATAAATTTGCTCCTTCATACAACTTTTTTTCATTTGGTCCGCTTCAGTTTGTGCACTGTGAAACCGAACCAGACTAAATAGAAAACAAACCAAAAGCATGAATTTCACTCTGATTCGGACTAGCCAAACAGACTATGGCTTGTGAAAGCGCCCTAAAACCACTAAAAGTGTGTTCAGTGTTACAGTGCAAGTTCTTAGGACTAGGCAGTATAGAAACCACTTAGTAATGTACTGCTACATTTGCATGAGCATCTTTTGACTCTATCTTTGTTGATTTTCATATTTATCTGAATTAGAATCATCTTTATTGGTCAAGTATTAGTACACATACCAGGAATTTGACCCAGGTTATTTTGCTCTCGTTTTACTTACACAGAAATAGAAATACAGCTAAAAACAGGGCCAACAAAGCTGTATACTACACCTACGTACATATAATAATAATAATAGTAATATAAGTATATATATATATATAAACAATACAACAAGGAACAACAACATACACTGTCTATTAGTCAGCAATACAACAATAATACTATAGTGCAATGGTGCAGAGTGCAAATATGCTGGAATAAATGTCAGTCAGTTTGACAGAAAAATGCTATACAACAATTCTAATATTAGGTTATAAAGTAATTTATCAAGTGAAAATGCCAAACATTGGCTGGTTCCAGCTTCTCAAATGTGAAGATTTTCTGCTTTTCTATGATTGTAAATTGAATATTTTAGGTTTTGGACTGTTGGTTGCATAAAATAAGCAATTTGAAGATGTCACCTTGGGCTGTGAGAAATTGTGATGGTAATTTTTAAAAAAGAAGAGATTAATTAGTCATAAAAAGTAATCATCCATTGCAATTGTAATTCTCTCTAACTAAGCCTGATAAAATATCTCTTGTATGTGAAAAGTCCACATAGAGACTCCCCTGCCACGGCTCTTCTAAGGTTTTGATTGCGGTTGGCAGCTTAAATTTCTTAGCTGCTGCAGCGGTTCAAACCAGTAAAAGAGTGACTTGTTTACACAGGAACCAGTAAGAACGGGACAGCGTTTGGCCTCCAGATGTCTCAGGCTGGATTTTCCGCCCACAACATCGAGGTGAGTCTGACTCCTGCTACCCCGTCGCCTCATATCATCTGTCAACATGTACAACAGCACACACTGTCTCAATTTCTGGCGCATCATTACTCCTCCCCACAACCTGCCATTTATCACTTTCCAGTCCCCCCCTGAGGTGCCTGCTGTGTGGCCCCAGAGGTTTAGGTCATCCTGATTTAGGAGCCCCTGACAGAAGAAACAGGCCTTTTTCCACTTCAACCGTGCAGCGATGGGTAATAAGACACCACTTGTTCCCCAGGGAAGAAGCTGAGACGGGATTGAGACCGCTCTGCTGTATTTTCCGCTTATTTTACCGAGAGGTTTTTGATTGTATCTGAGAGCAGATAGCTGCAGGTGTGCTGGCTTTGAGGGTGACACAGCTGGAAGAGGGAGATAAGACACATCTCCTCTACTGTACCTGCTGTTCAAGCCATTGATTTCCATTCTTCTCTTTCTGGCTCTGTCCGGACATTTGCCGATGAAATTGCTTTGATTTTCCAGTTCCCCTTCACAGTGTGATTCGTCAAGGGAGGAATAAGTATATCCCATTTATGATGAAAAATAAATATATAGCACATTTTGCAGCTGGGTGGCAGGAATTGCTGGAAAGTCTGTCCACAAGGCCAGATTCCAGAGATGCTCGACAACACCAACCTGAGTGTTGAGAGTAGGATAACTTATTGGAAAGAATGTCGGGGCTTTAAAGGAGAAAAACAGTCCTGAAAGCCCAGATGGTTTAGCTGAACGTGACATGTGCCAACTCTGAAGGCTGCTTATGTCATATGCTATCCATATAGACGTTTCATGCATCTGCATACACGGCAGTTTCTCTGCCTGATGTTTGTTTTGTGAACTAAACAATGCTGAAAAATAATCTCAAGGCTCTGTGCTTACTTGCAAAACTGATTCTTGTATTCACCACAATAAGAATATACCGTACATCACTTGTTTGTTGAGCTGGTATGAAGTGTGTATATCCTCTATACACTTTTGTATGTTTATATAAAACCACAAACCTGGCTGAGTTGACATCCTGACCAAAGCGAGGCTCACGGCCATACATGCAACAGCAGTGGAAATAGGTCACTGGTTTATACTGTAAGGTTGAACTGTTTTGGGGTTTAGTTCGTTTGCCATGGAAACCATTTTGACCAAAAACAGACGACCACATTGGCGTAAAGCTGCTGTCAGAGAGTGACGCAGTGCGAGCGTGGTGAGCACACAATTCCATCTTTCAGGAAGGATTCGCCTTCCAGCATTATATGCTCAAACACTGGAAAATGTGTTGTCGGCATATTGTGTACGGCAAGAAAAAAAACCCTGAGCTCATTAAGCAGAGGAACCCTATAATTAGAGTGCCAGTGATACAGAGTAGGGTGAACCATGGAAGATAGAAAATCCCTCCTCGCGTCTGCAGCTAATTGCACTCGCCGGTTTGTTTCCTTTGTTGGATGACGATTTAAAATACATACTGATCAGGATTTAGCAGTGATGTGATAATGGACTTTAAAGCAGACTTACTTTCTTTGCACACTGTGGTTTGTGATTGTGTGAAAATGTTCTACTCTAGCTTTTGTGTTAGCTGGGGAGGGTTGATATTGTATCTCAAAGGGGGAAAAGGATTCACAATGTTAAACACAACTGGGCAAATGGAGTAGGACAAAGCTATGTGCTTATTGTGAAATTAAATATGATAATCTATCAAAGAATAAAAGGTCAGGTACACTGTTTCTTCACATTGAAATGGACCGGTATGCTGCTATAGACAGTTTCAACAGAACAGCTTGGTTCCATGTTTACTTCCTGTCAGCTGATGTCATTCACATACAATGCAACAGGAAATAAACTGGGACACATTTAAAATGCTTACGTTTACAACTGTGAAATGGTCTATAGACCTGAACTGAACCTGAACTGAAGCCGTTATATCGCTGTCTTCATAGCCACCACACCAGACTCCATTAACAAAAACAGTCATTTTACCTTGAGGAAAACAGGAGTTGTTGGTCTACCGCTGCATCGATCGGTTAGTTTGTTTAATTGTGTGACTTTCGGATCTGAACTAATGTGGCGTCCACACAACAGTACATTGCTTAGCTTCATGCCGGTACTCCTGTCTGCTTCTCCAAACTGGGAGCGTGCCGACCGCCATCTAAGTTACTGTATGTTACGTTAATACACTGACTATAAGGATGTATATACAGTATACTGTATATGTATAGCGTCATCATGCAGAAACTTACGTCAGGTCACGTGGGAAAAAGCTTTTAGAAGGGCTTGAAGGGAAAACAGCATTTTGACGCTAAAACGTACATAGTTTGATCAAAATTTGAATGTTCGGATTTGAATACATAAGGAACACCACTGTGAAGCTACAAAATGATATAGAAACCTCAAAAAAACTTTAATGCAGTAGCTGACAGGAAGTAAACTTGGACCAAAGCTGTTGCCCTAGCAACAGAATGACAAGGAAAGGGTCTATAGAAGAAGAAAGTCAGATTTGTCCAGTGTGAAAATTTGTATCATTTAGTTTTTTACTGCCCTCTGTAATGGGAATTTCATGCTCTTTTAGTGTCATAAAGGAAGTCAGTTGACAGAGATGAAAGGCTCACATCATCTGAAATTACTGTCTGAAACAGAGACCTTCAAATTGACAACTTATTTAATGAATGCATGGAAGAAAATCTTGTATTAGATGATTACTCTTGTTGATCACCTTGACTGATTTGTGAGCAGCACAGCTGGAAGTTGCACTGTAAATATTCATGTTTGATAATCCCATGAGGGATGGGCCATGAGATGACAGGACACTTATAATAATATTCAGTTGATTCATTCACCTTAAGGTGGACTGGAGATTGGTTTCTATATACCTCAACATGTTCTTGTTGTAGCAACATCTGCATGGAAGTGATCTGATGTACTGCCGGAGAGAGAAAGTGGATGGATACATTTAATTAGATTTCCTTCATATTATTTTAAAGTAATCCATAGTGAGAACCTCCCCTGTGTTTATCACTGTTACCAAGATTACGTTTCACCACACCATCATTAATCTGACTGAAACTAAGGTGAGCCAAACACACAGGCTGTGCTCCAAAATGGTGGTCACACTTTGAGTGCATCATCATCGTATATAGTAATTACTATGTTGAGTGCGTGTGCAGCTCTATTTCTCTGCTGCTTGAAGTATAGAAATCAACTCTACCGCACCCCCCCCCCCTGCAGGATGGGATTCTGGTTGGTGCAGTCGGAGCTTACGACTGGAACGGAGCGGTGCTGAAGGAAACCCGACAGGGAAAGGTGGTCCCACCCAAGAGTTCCTACACACAAGAGTTCCCTGAAGAGCTCAAAAACCACGGGGCCTACTTGGGTGAGTAACACCCTAGAAATTATTTTAATGGAGTGGAAAAATCATGGCTGGATTGTGATGGATGTGTCCATAATGGGAGAGAAAGTACAATGTTGTCATTGTAATAATGGAGGCTACGCTTGAACACTGTTTATAACATTTGCTCCCACAGCCACCATTCATGTTTACATCCTCTTGTCCGAGTAGAAGACCTGCGGTTTAACACTAACTATATTAGCTGCAGCCCTTCTCTATAAAGTGTACCCATTGCCCCAGTACTTCCCATCATCCAACCCCATCTCCCTCCACTACCACAGAGCTCTGCTTTTACCATCAGTGGTTTGTCTCTGAGCTTATCCACCAGGCTGCCAATGGACGCCATTCTAGACTCAATAGTAATATGAGGTGGAAGCATAATTTTTGGACAGGCAGGGAGAAAGTTAAAGCTGGGAAAAAAAGGGGGTATGGAGATGAGAGATGAAGGTGGAAAAGTATACGGGGAGTAAGTGGAATTTTTAGTGGGGAAAGACGAAATAGAAGAAGAAATCTGAGAAACCTGAGAAACCAGAACATCCAGTTCGGAGTAACTAAACGCAGCTCACGGAGTTCCAACTTCTCAAATTGCAAATTTTTACTATTTTTCTTTGAGTTATGCAGATCACTGCTATGAAATTATACCTAAAGGTCAGACCCAATCACTCTTAGTACACCCAAACAGTGGAGCAAAGCATAATGCCTCTGGTCTTTAGTACAATTTGAAATAATAATTTACAGAACCATAGACTAGAAGAAAAATGTTACTTTGCTCTCTAAATCTACATACTTCAAAGGCAGAATTAATGTGTTTGTGTTTTATATAACCAGGTTATACTGTGACGTCCGTGGTGTCGGCCAGAAACGGTCGTCTACTCGTAGCGGGAGCTCCACGATTTAACCACACGGGCAAAGTCATCATCTTCACTCTGAAGAACTCGGGCAACCTCACCATCCTGCACTCCCTCAAGGGCCAGCAGGTACAATACTGTAGCATCCAGCACTTCACCTACCTGATAAAAAAGTTTATCAGCTGTCGGCCAGTTGCTCACTGATGTAGTCCTCATGTCTGCTTTGGAAGAATGCCACAGTGCAACAAGGAATGTCGTAAAACATTGTTATAAAATACTGATGAAGAGCAGGTCACTTAGTTCAGTAAGAATCTTTAAAAAGATAGTTCGGGTGTTATGAAGTGGGGTTGTATGAGGTACTTATCCATATGATGGTCTGCACGCCCCCAGTTTGGAGAAACAGACAGGAGGTACCATACGGGAGCAAAGCAATGTACTGCTGTGGACGGGACCGGCCGCAAAATTTATTTTAGCCACCTAAAAGAAAGGCTCACATAAAAAAATCTGTATCAGTTTAAGTGAACGCTATATTTAGAATATTTTCACCACTTTACCTTGCAGTCAGACAGCTATTCAGTCTATGTTTCCAACGGGGAACTCAAGCCGTTATCTATGCTCTCGCCAAAGCAACCAGACTCCATTGAAAAAAACTGCAATTTTACCTGGCAGAAGACGGGAGATGCTGGTCTACTGCTGCCTTAATCAATTAGCTTGTTTTGTGTTATTGTGTGACTTAGTTCTGATTAATTGAAGTCACACAATAACACAAACAAACTAACCGATCAATCGAGACAGCCGTAGATCAGCAACTCCTGTGTTCTTTGAGGTAAAATTAAAGTTTTTTTCAATGGAGTCTTATGGAGAGTATAGTACAATGGCTTCCATCAACTGTAGGTAATACACTGACTATGGATAAGTACCTCATAAAACCCGACTTCAAAACACCTGAACTATCCCTTTAAAACTCCTTTGTTTAGATGTATGTGATTATACAGTAACTTCTTACAAATTATTCTCACGTCATAGGTTTTTGTAGAAAAATTATGTAATGCCGGTATCGTCTACGTGCTGCTCTCGGCCCGTTAGCAACACGCATTGATGTCTGCCACAGTGTTGTGTTTGATACTACCACTGGGGGGCATTAAAGTCTGACCTTTTTGAAATCTATATGTAATGGCTTTAAATTGATTAGTACGTAACATTTATAAAAGGTAGAAGCAACTCACAATATGTAGCAAAAGATAAATTCATTTTGAAGCAAAATCTATTCTTTCAAATGGAATCGCTGCAATAAGTGGATTTTCTTGCGGGGGCGAAGAAAATATGTGATTTTTTTCTTTGTGTCAAGTTCAACTTTGTTGAACTTTGACACACAAATTTGCGTCGTTGATCAAAACAAACTGTCTTGGAGAGACTGAAAATGGAGGAAGCTATTGTAGCTTATTAGCTGTGTTGCACCGTCCACTTTTATTTAACATAGAAACCAGAATCACAACTGGCAGTGTAGGACAATACTTTAGCCAGATTTGGGGGATAGATCTCCTCTCTCTTTCTCTCTGTTTTTGACATTTTAGTACCCAGTATATTCTGTATATGTAACTTTGCAAAGCATTAGATTTATTCCAATTCATGAACATATAAAATACGACAAAATGGCTGGAAAAATTATAATGATATGCAGTATTTTTCAGTGGAAAAGGCCACAAGGATTTTCATTTTGAAATTTAACCTCAATAAAATGACTGTGCTCAACAACTACAGTACAAATGACATATACATAACATACTGCGCTGATGGTGCAAGTTGACATCAAGACAAATTCTCTTTGATTTGATGCTATAAATGATTATTGTTGATGTTATATAATTTTTATTTTAGAATTTAGAGTGTACATCAAATCATCTGTTTGGATTTAATCCCACTATCTGAGTCACGTTAAATTTAAAAATAATCATCCTCTCAAGGGGACGTGGCTCTGTGTGTTAATGACTGCTACACTCATAACTGGCAGCTCTTCACAGGCTGCAGGCCTGAAGTGATCCTGCAGCAGCTTACATTGTACCTTGTCAGCAACAGCTCATCCAGAACAGCAGATGTTTTTTTTGCAGGAAACTTTCTTGATCTCACAACTCTTGAGAAAAGAGCTTTTTTTTTATCGGCAGATGTTTCTAATCTGGGAACCAATAGATGATGTTCCTTCCACTCCGGTGACTGATCCAGTCTTCCTTCGAAACACTCTCACAGTCTGAGCATTTACAAAATCATTAGGACTCTGACCAGACCCCCATTTGTTTACAATATTCAAGTTCATAAGCAACTCCAGATCATCAGTAAATCAGCACGACATGTGGTTCAATCATAGACTGTATATAAGAAGTGGACGTAGTTACTGTGACATCACCCATTGGTTTGCTTAATGTTGTGAATTAAACAAAAACACTTGCTTAGGTTTAGGCAACAAAACCACTTAGTTAAGTTTAGGAATAAACAACATGGTTGGGCTTAAAATTACTACGTTTGTACAATGAAAATGTGACTGGACGTTGTGAACATGTGACAGGAATGATCAGCTGATTGTTAAGTAAAAGTGAAATGTAACGCACGGGACACGTTTTGTTGGACCCATCCACCACCACTCCCATCCGCACTGTCTTTTCGCTCTTTAAACCACGTCACCAGCGCACTTTCCCTGTGCATTTACTGTTGCCGGATGGGTTTACATTGTAGTTAATGGAAAGCCTGGTGCGTCTCATACCGGTGCTAAAGAGCGCCTTGTGCGGCGGTATTGAACGCAGATGGCCGCTGAGAACAGGCTGAGACTTCTCATCGGACTTTTTCCAACCAGCGGAGTCGCCCCCTGCTGGCTATTAGAAAGAATGCAAGTTTAAGGCACTTCCGCATTGGCTTCACTTCTCAGACCTGTACGGTAGATAGCCCACTGGGTTCAACAAACAGTGGAGAAGAAGCCAAGAATTGAAGGGTATATCATCACCTAGTTGAATGAATGCTTTTAAAGGATTCAAACTGATGAATAATCAAGATCTTAGAATGACATATACGTCTGTTTCAGATTGGCTCCTACTACGGCAGTGAGATTGCACCTTTGGATATCGATGGAGACGGTGTAACTGACAACCTTTTGGTGGCGGCGCCCATGTTCTTCAGCGGAGGCTTGGAGAAGGGGAAGGTCTACATCTACAGAGTGACAGAGCTGGTGGGTATAAACTCTAAAAACAATACATAGAAGAAGGACACATACAGGGATTAATCAATATCTGACAAAGAATTGGGTCAACACCTGTTCAAACTCCAGACATTCCCAGTAATTTCTTCCCCACCAGAAGTGTCCGGTGACACTCGCCAAACCAGACTCTGTTGCATTCCTGCTCCACAGTTAACACGCTGACATGCCGCAGGCAGACATTTGACACATGACCTTGTCCAGATCAAATGTGCCGATCAATTGCTGCCATGCCAGCGTGCAGACTTTACTAGATGTGTAGAATGAACTCAACAGGAAAGTATTCTGCCCCTTCTGAAGCCATTTCCAGCAAACCATTTGGAGGCGAGAACTTTCTTTAATAGAAGGAAATTTCCCGGTGCTCCAGGTCTGTCTTGCTCATTGGAATAATAAATCTCTTTGCTGTTTTGAATCCATTGAGCAGGCATGGACGAGGCATTTAAATATCTGGTGTGGCCCAAACCACATCACAGGTGGCGGGCCAAGCCTAACAGTCAGAAACTAAACACAAACAGAAAGAAATCACTCTTCATGACAGCAATGCTGCATACATGTTCAGGGCAATTAATAATCATGATGTGGTTGTTTCAGGTGTTGCTGTCGATGCTGCAGTGATATTATTATGGAAAACTATTTAAGGTTGGACACGCTGGTTCAAGAATGCGTTCCTGTGGTTACAGTGAATATTACACATCCACAATGTGATTCTGCCGACCTGACTTGAATAAACGTGCTGTAGCACTGAGCATATATGGTGCTATCAATTTTTAGCCATGCTAGCAGTGTGGCTTTAACTACGGCAATGCTGGTTGGTCGGTCGGTCCAGACTAAAATATCTCAACAAAGAAAGAGATGTGTTTTTTTATGTCTGCCAGCAGGACAGCACCTCACTAGAATGGGTGGGTATTATTGAAAAATCTCTGCAGTCCTTTGATGGATTGCCATGAAATGTAAAAGCTGCTTTAATCAATATTTTTATGTCAACAATGAATCTGAACCCACAGCCTCACTCACAGAGCGGCTAGTGTGGCTGTAGACTCGTCTTGTTTATGTACCATAAATATCATTCCTGTTTCTCATTCACTTTAACTAGGGCTGGACACAATTATTCAACTATTTGATTATTCATTTATTCGTTTTTTGTGCTTTTTAATTTTCTCGGGATAACAAGCATACATTAAATACACCAAACTTTTTGGAAAATGCTTCTTATTCAATAACAAATGAAAATACAAACAACAATACTGTAGAATAACAGAATCCTTGAAAATGAACGGCTTTAATTAAATCTAAAGACACATGTTACAGCGCAATGCCGTCCATCTCAGCCGAGAACAGAGAAATGTCTGGCTGAGTCCTTTCTGAGTAATGTCATGTTGACGAGCCAAGCCCTCATCGCTGTTGCTAATGTTGAAGTGCAACCCATGCAAGGTTCGGGCCGAAAGGGCTGAGAGGAAGTGGCCGCAGGCTGCATTACGCTCGGGCTTGCAGCCAGGTACTGCCGTTGCAGGTTCAAAATGCCGCCATTTAGGTGGAAAGGGCCTGCAAATGTGACTTTGAGGTACGACTACACTGGCACCTACACAGAGGAAGGAGGAGAAAAAATGCTGAGTGCAGACACAGGCGTGTGTGCGCTGTCCACACGAGGCGTAAAAACATCACTCGTGGACTTATAGGCGATTTTCACAGCAGACATTTTGACTTGTCATAGTGGGAGAAGTACAGGTGTAACTAATAACATTAATGATGGCTCTGTTCTATTCAAGTGTCCCAGTGAGAGTGACGGTAAATCAACGTGCAACACCTGGATCCTGAAATCAAAGCAGCTAAATGGAATTCAGCCATCATCCATTTCATTATTTATACCTGTGCTTTTCATACTGTCAAAATATGTTCCGTGAAAAAGGCCTATCATGACACAATTTTGTTCGAAAAAACGTGTTGGCATGCTTTAATGACATGAGTCTGTGCAGCCTTCTAACTGAGAGATTAAAGATTTGAATATTCGCTCTCTCCGGATCCCAAAAACTGGTATTCGGGACAGCCCTGATTTTAACACATTTAATCAGAAAGGTTTGGGTGGTATAGCAGCAATCAGTTATTGTTAAATTATTGTAAGTACAGGATAAGTACAGATGATCAATGACAAGCTGATACTGAGCTGCCTTTGCACCGAGCGCTCTGACTAAAACTTCAGGGATAATAACTACAAGTCCAAAGCTAAATGAAGTTGCCTAAAGTCTGGCAGCTGGTCAAAAATAAAATTCCACTCACAGTCTAACAAAAAGAGGAGCTGCACTTTTAACTTCCTCCTGAGCCACTGCAGACTGGTCGTGACCCTTCATGGCCTCCTCACAAACCATATGTTTCAGATTTAAACAGAGCTGAATATATTTCTCCCCGTTTCTCCATCAATCTCACTCTTTGTCACACATGCACACATCAGGTAGCTACCTTCCTAAATCAGCTCCCTTCCCATTTATTCAACTGAAATAACAAGTCAGCACATGTTTCATCTGCTGACCCTAAATTATATTACGAGCCGGGACGCCAAGTGGAGCAATGATATGCATGACTACTGATGGACTCAAGTATTTGGCTCCACTTTGTCTCCAGTCGGCTACTTGGTCTCAAAGACATGGATATTTTCCATCTGACTTTACACTCGCTAAGAATAGAACTTCAAATAAATACGCTAAAGCTATACGGCCTTCTTCAGTTCTTTTACGACCCAGAGGTAAAATTCTTGTTGCCAGATGTTTAAGATATTTGAGTTCAAAAAGGCTGAATTAAAGGATTATGTGGAAAACATAGAAGCCGATCCAAACTTTATCTTTCGTTTAATTAGGGGAAAGATTTAAAAAAAATCTTGTTTGTTATTTTTTCCTGTACAAATTCCAACATGATTAGTTGACTTAAGATGGTTTTGAGATAATTGAAACAACAAACCCAGCTGGATGGAGGACAGAGAGGACAACAATCTCTTCCTTGATCTTGTTATGAGACATCTGACAGACCATTAGAAGAACAGATCAGCACTTTGACTGGAAAACTGAACTGTGCCAGAAGGCGTAGATCTTACATACAGTAGGACTTTCTTTACACTACATGTGCTATTTTAAAAAATGTCCTTCTGGCTTCTGATTCCAATAAAGCTTTTGTCCTGTACAGCTTTTATGGGTTAAGGTTAGGGTTATGGGGAACAACATGATGTGTGTTGTTTATTCATGTGTTGTCCATAGTAAATCATGATTAATTGCTCATTTTTTATCTGTTCAAAATGTACCTTAAAGGAAGATTTGTCAAGTATTTAATACTTTTATCATCATGGGAGTGGACAAACATGCTTGCTTTAGTTTTCTTACCAGAAACTAAAAGTGTATGTTCTGTCTTTGCTGGAATTTCCTGGCTGGGTTGAGTTTGGAGAGGTTAAGGCTTTTTGTTTTCTGACAATGTGGTTGAGTTTTGGCCAAAAGACCAATTTTCCAAAACACTGGCCAATACATAAAATATCATATATATTCTATACAGTATATAAACATTAAGTATGACGCTGTAGAGAAACTCATAACTGATACTTTGCTGGAAACAGCTCCACAACAGGGACTAATGAAACCAAAGTAATACACACTCATACTCAGCCAAATCCAAACCCTATCTGGGAGGCCCAAACAAAGGTGAACAATCTGGGTTACTCCCCCAAAATGCACCAGTCCAAGACGCACACTGCTGTTGTCTTTGCAGTGGATTGTGGGAAGTGACCTGGCAGGAGACCGTGATAAGCTGATAAATTCAGTTACGTTTTTTGTGTCGATAGAACAGATTTAAAGATAATATTTCTTTGGTTCTGGTCTTGTGGTTTCTAGTTGAGCAAACGTGTGAGTACAATGTCATGATAACCTATTGGTTTATTAGCCACAACAATAGGGTCTAAAGTAGTTCTCATGATGCAACGTTTAGTCCCGTTACTCATATACGTGGACACGGTGTCTCTGAGGAAAATCAAGCTCTGGAAATACATGAAAGTTTTTTTTCATCTTGTGTTGTGGTTTGAAAATGTTTTTGCTCACTGACTCTGTTTGTTGCAGCTCATTTTTAGGGGATGAGCAGCCAGAATATAGTAAAAAAAAAAAGAAAAGAAAATTAAACTATCCCATAAGGGGCAATTACCTTCAGAGATTTCTGAAGTGGGAGCCAAAAGGAAACAAATACATTCTCATAGCACCAGACTAAGATGCTCTGTGTAACATATCAAATATATTTATGAGCATGCATCATTGTTTCCCTTCAACCATCAGAATCGTTTCATCCTTGAGGGGGTGTTGGAAATCCATAATGGCGGCCAGAACGCTCGCTTTGGCTCATCGCTCGCTCCGGTCCCTGATCTGAATGGTGATGGATTCAATGACCTGGTGGTGGGAGCCCCGCTGGAAGACGACCACAAAGGAGCCGTTTATGTTTTCTTCAGCCAGCACAACAGAATAATACGTAAATACAAACAGGTAGGAGGTGTGCAGTTAAAAGACTGTGTCAATGTATTTGCATGTTTTCACCCACTGACTTTAATCACATCTTACTGCTAATCATTTTCCAAAAAATACTATATGGTTTTTATTTTATTTACCAGCAGGCATCCATTGATTTCTGTTCATTTAAAGGTACAGTGTGTAGGATTTGGCAGCATCTAGCGGTGTGGTTGCAGATTGCAACCAACTGAGTACCCCTCCTCTCACTCCTCCCTTTCGAGTAACGTGATCTGCTGACTGCAAAACCGTGGTAACGCCGTTCACCTCGGTTAGAGGCCATCCATACCATAATAACACTACTTTAGGAGCAACAGAACGGTTTAGCACTCTGCGGCTCACCTTACCACGGTTTCACAAGCTTGTCGGAGAACTACGGTGACCTTCGGGTAACGTAAACACGTGAAAGGCTCTCTCTAGAGCCAGTGTTTGGTTTGTCTGTTCTGGGCTACTGTAGAAACATGATGGAGCAACATGGCGGACTCCGTGAAGAGGACCCGATCCCTATGTAGATAAGAAGGGCTCATTCTAAGCTAACAAAAACACAATGATTCTTAGTTTCAGGTGATTATACACTAATGAAAACATAGTTATTGAATGAATATTATATTCCATTTCTGCTAATAGATCCTCCGAATGTTACACACTGGTTCCTTTAAAAACAATCAACTTGCAGAGACTTGAAACTTACTTCAAGTAAGTGTCCTTCTAGACTTGCACCAGTTCTATACCCAGATGTGTGAGGTGTTTACTTGGCCCAAAAGGATCATCTGTATATGAGGGCAAACAAAACCAGACAAGGAGCAAGTGGGCCAGCAGGGAGCAGGCAGTAGTCATGAACAGACAGGCAGGTGATTAGAACACTAACGCTACAAATATGAGGGAATGAGGGTCAGGTGTGCAGGTGGGTGTGGTGGGGAACAGGTGACTGGAGATGACGAGAACACACTGAGGGCAGCTAGTGGACAGGTAGACAATAACAGGCTCTGCAATAACAGGAGACCGTCTGACACAATGTGCAAAATAAGTTCATCTGAGGCAGCCTACTGTAAGTGACAACACTGATTCAATAAACAGAAGCAGGAAGCTGCGGTGAACCAGAGAATGGTTGGTGGTAATGTAAAATGCAGTATTTGCAGTAAATGGGCTAAAACATACAAAAAACACAGACCACAAGAACTTTTGTTCTCAAAATGGACTTGAATTAATGTTGTATGTAGCACTTCTAAACCCTTTTTGGCTCTTTGACAATAATAAGAGGCCCTTTTCACAGCAGCCATCTCGACATGTCATTGCAGGGTAAATGCAGGTGTAATTAATAATGTTAATTAAGGCCCTGATCCATAGAGGTGGGTCAGGGCCCTGGTATTGTGCATGCTGGCTCACTGGAACGGCTGTGACACATTAAATAGAATGAGAATGAGATGATCTTACAGTACCACGAGGGCTGTCACAATATCAGATTTTCACTACACAATTGTCCACGATCCACGCGATATATGATCTAAATAATTCACGATAACGATATTATCACGATATCCATAGAAAATTTGAAAAATAATGATGATAAACAGTCAAATTCATCTTTAACTTTGTTTGTTGTGCGTTTTGTCTTTTTTTGGCAAATGAATTACACTTAATAAGAGTTACAAAATACAAGTGTAGGGAGGTGGAGAGAGAGTCTGTAACCATAATGTTATGTTCACACTACGAATGATGAAGCTACAAAACGGCCAAGCGTGGCCGGCTACATTAAACGTTGAAGTGTCAAGCGTTTTCATCCATTTTTTAGACTTAACAGAACAGGAATTGTGGGGAGAGTGAAGGGGACTGTCAATGGTGAAACAAAAACATATGATTGGTTGACGCTTCACCGCGTCATTGAAGCACTGTTGAGGCCAGCTCAACTTTATTTGTAGCGCGTCACGCAGCGACAACTGTCGGGTGTCAGTTTGTAGCCTCATGTCACCGGCTTCCATTGAAAATGACTTGTAGCTCGTTGCTGTCTCGCTCGTAGTGTGAACTGTATATATAAAATTATTTAGAGGCATGTGTGTATAATTAACATGTTATCAATATTTAATTTTCAAATTAGTTATCGTCAATACCGGTATATCGCGACACCCCTGAAGCTGCCTTGACATTATAAGACATTTGCTCTTCACTCACCGTGAAGTAGGGCGCACAGCCTTGCAGAGGCAGCAGGTAAAATATGTCACCAAGAATAGCACAAGGAACGCCATTCACTGTTTCTAGGCAACAAACTAAAGATAGAGCTGTTCTCATTGGTTGCACTTTGAAAGGTCAGCGGCAACTGAGGTCAAAGTTGAAATAATGTGAACTTTGAGCGCAGCGCTTGGTGGCGCTTTCGAGCGGTGCGCCACGCCAAGGGTAGAGCTCCTGCCTAGACGGGCGACACCAATCTCTCCCCGTAGGAAAACAATGACACAGCCAGCGCAGAGCGACTTTACCGCTGATCATGTGTAGCTGCCTTAAGTACCACTGAGAGAATATATTTTAAGAAATACTATTTTGGAGAGATGAAAGAAGCTTTTTTATTCTTGAGTGAATTCTTTTAAATGTACAGTATCTATTTACTATCATGGCTTTAAATTTGCATACTGTATTTCAACTGCACAGTATAATTGCACACGACTGCTCCAACAATGATTTAATCCCAACATTGTAAACTGTGGTTGTTGACGTAATGATCGTTGCTTGCTCAGATCAATTCTTCTGTGTGTTCCTCAGAGGATAGCAGCAGCAGATTTGGCTCCTGGCCTGCTCTACTTTGGCCGCAGTATTCATGGCACGATGGACATGAACAATGATGGTTTAGTGGACCTGGCAGTAGGTTCCCTCGGTGCTGCTGTTCTCCTTTGGTTAGTATTTCACCCAGTAAATTATACTGTTGTCAAAAATATAAAGGACACTTATTGCAGTTATTTCTGCAAAAGTACGAGGCGGGCTCAACTCTAGAAATACATTTCATCAGTTACTTTAAAGACATCCATCTTATCCCTGCTTCACTGTTACATTGACTGCTAATAGAGAGTTTTATGATCGCCTTATACTTAAACTACTATTCTTGAGTTTCAAAGGTAACACCACCTTTATGCCCTCACAGGTCACAGAGTGTCATCCGGATCTACACCACCATCAGGTTTGAGCCCAGTAAGATCAACATCTTTGTGAAGGACTGTCAGCGAGGTGGCAAAGACGTGACCTGCATGTCAGCCATTGTATGTTTCAACATCACCGCCAGGACGTCCATTTCTCCCACACAGGAAATTGGTAAGCCAGCAAAAATAATCCACTGCTGTGGAAGCATCTCGGTAAATCTTCCAAGTTCCTCCCCTATGTCTTGACCTGATGTTTGGCATCTTCCAGCGGTTAAAAACCCTATTTCATCTATTAGTAAAGCAGAACCTTTTACTTATTGCACAACCTTTGAAATCTATAGATAAAACAATAAGGCTTAAGAAAGAAAAACATATAATTTCTGGGACAGAAAGATGCTGACACAGCCAGCTGTGTTGTCAAACCTCTGGATATTATCAAACCTTTAACAGATCATTTTTACCGATACGCTTGAGCAGAGAAATTTATATTGTTGGATCTGTAGCTGATGTTCAGCTGCTGTTTGGATTGTGATACATGACAGGATTAAACATGGCTGGCTTTGAGTGAGAAAAGGCATTCAGCCCTCTGAATGTATGTCCTCCTGGCTCCGATAGACTTTTCAGCATGCGGCTTCCTGTAAAATCTGCGATGGCTCCTTCTATTCAGAGTGGCGCCAAAGCGAAACATTTCTTTACTAGCAGTAAGAGATTCTGATCTCACTGCTGCTCTCTGCCAAAGATAATGCTGCTGCCTCCAAAACGGGTGTATCTGAACCACACTGGTGCTGTCAAATGTTCATTTTATTGTATGAACGCTGCTTGGAATGCAAGTTTATCTCTTGTTTTATTCATCTTAAAAGCGAGAGTTGTTTCTAGTTCATTAGTGGTGGTAACAACTCAATCCGATAGCAGCCCACCTGCGTGTAGCCGCCGGGTTCCTCTACTCACAATTTGTTTTCAGAGATGCGATGGCGGCGTCCGGTTTCACTGTGTATCAGGGGGGAGGAAGCAGAGGTGCGGGGGAGCGTGTTCTGAGTTAACCTCTCGACCCGCTGACATCTTTATCAAATCTATCAGACGTGCCAAAACAGAGTAGAGTGGGACTTATCTTGTCTTCGCTGGTTACATACTGTGGAACACGTTTATTTAATTTTCCCCTCATTGTCGTGTCTGGCTAGTAATGCATGGCAGATGTGCTAGTGTTTGTGAGTTCGCTGTGGTCTATTGCACAAAATGGAAGTCTTTTTTTTCTGTCCTAGTCAACTTAATCTTATTTATGCAAATATGTATTTACAGTATTTGAGGGAAAAGACTCTTTTCAGATGTCTTTTTCTGGGGATTTGAGGTAATATACTGATGACAAATGCTGTTGTGAGGCCAAACCAAATAGCACAAAATGCAAGATAAAACTTTATTCATTTATAAATTTGAGTTTCTCTTATCAGAAGGACACACATTGTTGCATAATAGTTGATACTGCTAATTGTAATGCGGAGAAAAGCTTTCAATTTAGTCTCCATTATGTGTAAGATTTCTCCATCTCTCTAATTCTCTAGTTGACCCCAAACCTAACTCATGCACTAGTTCACCCTGAGCACATTTTTCCTCGTGCCATGAAAACGCGAGGCAATAAATGGAAAGCCTTTTAAACAATGTGGCTTGGAAATGAGTCACTACTGAAGCCTGAGGGTTTGGATTCTTGTGTATGTTGGTCACACATCCATCAGAGTCAAGCTAATACTGCATCACATTGCTAAAGTGATGTCATTTACCAAAGCAGCCTGATGCCGCCATTTGTCAATTAGTCTGCACTAACTTAAGTAAGAACAGAAGCCTGTCTATCTATCTATCATAGAAACATTTAACACAAATAGAATAGGATCTTTTACGATTTCACATAGATGTATAGTTTCTTAACTCTTCCTTTGACCCACCAGGGATCAAATATAATGTCTCCATTGCGGAGAGACGTTTCAATCCTCGGGCCATACTGGACAACCCCAACAAGCTGCAGCCTCAGAACCTGACCGTGTTTCCTGGAGAGGAGACCTGCGAACACATCTACTTCCACGTTATGGTGAGAGAGCAATGAGAGAATTGGCCTTAAAATGTTTTTGTTCTTTTAATTTTGTTTGTTTGTTAATGTTTACTTGTAAATTAATATTTCATCCCAAGACTAATGTATCCCAGTGTTTTACTCTATGTATTAGGGCTGCACAATTAATCTAAATTTTATTTAACTGCCATTTTCAAATCGCAGGAGGCGCATTTGTTATAGGTGAAATGAGTGTCAAAATACCATTTTAAATTAAATATTGTTGTGCTGCAGAGATGTCCTGGCCTACACATCAGATTCTACAGACTTAAGAAAACATCTTTGTTTGGTACAGATCCCCACAGAAATCACACCATAATCATTTAAATATGTTTTTTTAATGAAAATAAGAATAATGATGTAAAAGTTATCATTCCCTCTAATATCACAAATCATATCACAATTGCAATATCATAATCGCAATTAGATATTTTTTAAAATCATTCAGCCCTACTATGTATCACTGAATTGGCTGAAAGATAAATATATTGTCTGGGATTCTGTGGAAAGTTTTTGTATTATGTGAAGGTTAAAATGCTGTTTTTGTGAAAAGAATTCAACTCTGGCAGAATCACTGGATATTTGTATAATTTTTGTATTTGTAAAAAGAGTCAAATTATAACATGTTGCATTTCAGCAAAAGATACTCTAGTCAGCTACCTCAGTCTTAAGGCCGTTACACATCGGCGGCCTTTTTTTCGTGCAATTAATCCCACGTCAGTATATTTTTTCGAACTGTTTTCGTCATGAATACTTTCACACAGAATGCAAAAAGCAACGTAATTCTTTTCCTGAACAAATTTGTTTTGCTGAGCTTTCGCACCGCGAATAAAGGCATCAACCAATTATGTGCGGATCCGATTGAGTTGCTCCTATATTTATGAAACAATACGGAGGCTCCGTAGTCCGAACCGGGACGGCAAACTTTATTTCTCCTTTCAACCTTGACAAAGGCAGCGCAGACCAGATCCACTCCTTCCATTCTTACCTTTCACAATAAAATCCCTAGACATATAATATTCATAAGCAGGTATTCCGCATTTTTGTGTAGTTTATTCGTCACGCCTCCGGATTGTAAAGGCCTTTAAAGACACATTACGAAAATCTCACTTTTTCAGTGCTTGTGTTCATACATTTGGGTGTCTGTAGTGCCTACCAACCCACAAACTGTGAAATAAGACGACCCAGTCAGTTTTTTGTGGGCTGCCTCAATCAGAAAACATGTGATTCAACAAGCCATTCAGATTCGGCTCCCCTTCCTATGTCACATGCAGGATCATTAGAATATATCGCCCATAGCTTGAGAACTACCTTTATAAAGATGCACCATATTTTTTTCAAGTTAATCAAAGCAGACTGGGCTTTTTTCTGGAGGGAGTCTTAAAGAGACAGGCGCTAAAACGGAGTGTTTCAGACAGACAGTGAATACAGGTATATTCAGACAGACAGTAGGAGAAAAATAATGTGTTTTCTGAACATTAAAGCATGTAAACATATTCTAGTAGAAACCTAAAATACAAGTATGAACTTAGAAATGAGCATATGTCCCCTTTAAAACGTCATTATTGATATTGGTCTCCCACGTCGGTCAAAACCGACACACACTGCACATTAAAATGAGATTATAGTCATATCTTTTGATCTTATACATTTAAGTAAACTTTTTGAAAGCAACACATATTTGAGTGCCATAGATAAAGTGCCACGATAAATAAAGTAAATCCACCGGCTAATCTTTGAACTTAATGTTCTATATTAGGAGACCACAGACTATGCACGGCCCATAGTGTTTTCTGCACAAGTGGGGCTACAAGATCCGGCCCAAGGACCAGTTCTGGATGACAGCTGGCCGACTGTTGTGAGGACTGAGGTGAGAGACAATCTGACATCTTAGCCTGTCTTTGCTTTCACGTTATTAAAATGATCATTTGATTCTAGTAAAGCACACATGGGAATGGAAAGGATTAGTAGTTTCTTCATGTCTCTTTGTCCAGCTGCCCTTCTGGAACGGCTGCGACGAGGACGACCGCTGCATGCCTGACCTGGCTCTGCAGAGCATGACCGACCTGATGACGAGAAAGTAGGTACACACACATGACAATACACACACCCAAATTAAACATAAAACCGATCCTCAGCTGCTCTGTTACTGATGATTTCACTTGTCTTTCCCTCCCAGTCAGTTCTGTGCGCAGCCTGTACAGTCTCGTGGTGCTTTCTGCCGCCATCTGAGCGAAGGAGGGGCCGAGGGATCTCTGCGGGTTCTGGAGGCAAACAGGAGGAGGATGGTGGTGGACGTGCGATTGGAGAACAAAGGAGAGAACGCCTACAACGCTCGCCTAAATATCACCTACACACCCAACCTACGCTTCTCCAGCCTCTTCGTCAAGGTACATTATCATCAGCTAAACTCACTGGGTTCATGATGATGAGAACATATTTTCTTAAATTGTGTGAAATTGTCTAAAATATTCTGAAGAGTCTCAGATTTAACCAGCAGATGAGATGAGATAAATGCTGCATTTAAGCTACCAGAACTATATTTATATATTTAAAAAACACAATAACACTTTCTGTGATGCCCATATCTTACAGCACTGTATAATTATAGTTATAAACACTCATAAATATCCATAATGTTTTATAACAATAATCATAGCACATGACTTATATTCATAATTGCTGGTCACTCACTTTAGATTCAATGACCACTACCAGCTTGTACTGTAATGTATTATATCTGCATACACCTCAGGAATTTCATTACCTCACTTAAAGCATCCAATGACCACTAAGGGTAATTTATAATTGCATTATAATGCATTATAAAAAATATTATAATGTATTACAACTATGAGAATTATAATACACTATGATCCTTGCAAAAAGAAATGTCAGTGAGTGACCAGCAATTATAAAGTATTACGATACTTGACCTTATAAGTCATTATAAAATGTTATATAATGTGTTATGATTATTGTCATAAAGCATTATGAATATTTATGAGTGCTTAAAACTATGATAATACAGAGCTGTAAGCAGATTATAACGCATTATAGATTTAATTTGATTTTTATTATTATTGTGTCATGCATAAATAATATGCCCAGCCCAAACAGGCTTAGAAGACACCATTACTTAGAAAATTAAAAAGAGACAGAGACCAGAGCAGCAATATGAATTACAAATACTACTAAACAAATAAACCATCCTGGTGTTTTTTCCAAACTTTAGAAAGAAGAGTTAGCCAACTTATAAGTATTAAAATTAGATAACCATTCCATTCTGTCATCGTCGGTGCACCTAAACATTTCTGGATTTTGAACTGACATTTCACTTAAAAAAGATATTCTTAACTCATCATAGTATAGAAAATACAAAAGAAAATGTAATTAATTTTCATTTTATCCTAATAAGCATAATTCACACAACCTGTTGTCCTCCTGGATGTTTTTAAATCTGCCAACTTCAAGGGCCAGAGGAAGGATTCCTGTTCTCAACTGTGCAACTAAAGACCTTTGACTCCTTGATAAATTAGCTGGAACATAAGATTCATACTTATAATTTAAAAGTATGTATATAATGCAGTGTAGATATGGGCGTCATCGTATGTGTCACCAAAAACTGTTGTTATTTTCGCTCCAGGACAACTCTGACATCAAAATCGAGTGTTTCATTGAGGACAAACTGAGGAATGAGAAGATCTGCAACGTCAGCGCTCCGTTCATGAGGGCCAAAACTCAGGTGAGATATCACACTCTGAATCAACACAATTATTATTGTTTTTTTAATGCCAAAAATGTGACTTTTACTGTGGAGTTTATTCATGATTTGCTGTTAGATCATCTACGTTGAGACTTATCTGGCTATATGTTTTACTGTTGTTTTGTGAAAACAGTCAAATCAAAAAGACAGATTGGCAGATTTACAGGTTTTGCACTACTTCTAGAGCATTTTCCTTTATTATGTCTGTCATTTTGTTCCTGGGTATTTTAAGTCCAAGAAAGTCATATGTTTTAGGTGAGAATCATAATCTCTGTATTTATCTGACTGAATGGGAAGCAGATGTAGAAGTTGATCTTTCCAACCATAAGTAATTCATTCATATTGGAGTTTTAATACTGATTCCCAAATATGATAAAAAATCAGTTTAGATGGTGGCACTTCTGACTGAATAAAAATCTGGATCCATGTCTGTGTCGCCGTCAGAGCGACCTCACAGCCCACATTGTGCTGCTACAACATCGACGTGGGCCATATTAGATCACAGGGGCCCAAAACACATGCTGCAGGCTTTCGATGACCACGACAGACCACACTGTTAATGTAAAACCCACAAGCCAACCAAAGGAGCCCAGTTTAGTTCTGGTTTGTGAGATCCCTTCTTTCTATAGTCTGACATGAAAGTCTACAGTGTTGACACTAAAACATGCCCTCCTGTATTTAAATTTCTAACTATAACCAATGTGAGTAGGAAGCAACTGTAATATAGATTTAATCTTAAACATTTCCTTATTATATCATCAGCTTAAAAAGCTTCCATGGCTTATCAAGACAAAACAGCCCATTAGAGGTTAACATCAACATCCTTATCTTAATTCATATCCTGTGACTCAACGTTATTTACAGTTCTGTGCACAAAGGATGGTCCCCACAAAGCACATTAGAATGTTTAATACTTTGTGTAGTTTCCCAAAACCAGTCACATGCTCTTAAACCTGAAGACCTTAAAGTTCAAGTTACTATAACATCCAAGCAGCAAGTACAAAAGCGGACTGTGTTAATAAAAGTAGAAAAACAAAATGCTTTCATCAACCACAGAAATCAAGAAGGTTGCAGATTCATGTTTTGCTATAAACTGTATGCACACCTATACCTTTGATAAATGATCGATTTTTTAAGAAACTTTGTTTATACATTTTTAACATTTAAAATTTACAGAAAACAAACATCCGTTCCTACCCCATGGGTAGAAAACCTCACCCAGAAACTTTAAAAAATATTGAGATATAGAGAGAGAGAATAATTATAAATAACTAAATACATAGATGAATAAAATCAATTAATAATTTAAAAGCAATGCACCAGGGAGGGGAGAGGAGGGGAGAGGAAGGCATGCGGGGCGATCAGCCACCCTCAGCATCAGGCACCAGTGTCAGAATTTTATGTGATCCAGAAAGTCTTCCAGATCGTGTAAAAAGTTTCTAGAGAGCGTTCAGTAGAGTATCTTATTTTCTCTAGCTAGATACAGTTCAGTTTCTCCTTGATCAATCAATCAATCAAACTTTATTTATATAGCACCTTTCAAACAAGCTAAATGCAATTCAAAGTGCTGTACAGACAATTGACAAAATGTGGAATGTTAAAAATGGACCTAGAGACCAATGCACACCAAAACAGACAACACAAAAGTTCCTCAAATAATAAAAAACAAGGAAATAACAGTAAAAATAAATAAATAAATAAAAAACCGTGAAACTACACAAAGTAAGCAGATGGTATTAAACAATAAAATTCCAAAATAGTAAAAACAAAGGAGTAAAACAAACACCATATAGATGATGATAAATAAAATAAGTATAAACAATAAAACCATAACATTTTAAAATTATAAAACACTACATAAAAGCCAGACTAAATAGATGGGTTTTTAGTTTACGTTTAAAAATATCAATGTTTTCAGCTCCTCTCAGGTCCTCTGGAAGTTTGTTCCAGCAGCTGGGAGCGTAATGGCTCGATGTAACCAGCAATGTAGTAGAAGCCGAGACCTTTTGCAGTGTGCCAGAGAGAGTAAATGAGAGATTTTTAATACTGGTATAGCACTGGTATTTAAGTCTGGCAAGTTGTTCGAGTGACGTTCTTCCAAACTGGGAATGTGTTTACTGTTTTTTAACTGTATTTTTCATGTGATAAAAGTCATGCCTTTTCGAGAGCTTAAGGCTAAATCCCACAGTCTTCATCAGTGAATGGAACTTGCTTAGGTGTCGTCCAGGCGACATCGTCTGGGGTCTGAAAAGTGAAGCCAATGCTGAAGTGCCTTAAACTTGCATTCTCTCTAATAACCAGCAGGGGGCGACTCCTCTGGTTGCAAAAAGAAGTCTGATTGTATAGAAGTCTATGAGAAAATGACCCTACTTCTCACTTGATTTATTACCTCAGTAAACATTGTAAACATGAGTTTATGGTCTCAATCTCTATTTTCAAGTCTTCTTCAATACAGCATGATGTTCATTTAGTAAATTATGGTCCCATTTAGGGTCAATTAGACCATAAAGCAGGGTATGCTTTAGGGCGTGGCTACCTTGTGATTGACAGGTCGCTACCACGCCGTTGTCTAGTCTGGAAGTTTTCTGTGTTTTCATCTTACAGCTTTAACCCTTTCACAGTGTGTTTTCAGTTCATGAAAGTTAACTATAACATTTTGGTCGCCTAAAAATGTCTCGTTCAGCGTTCAGTTCTAAAAAACTTCTGGTTCCAAAAAACCAAGATGGCGACGGAAAAAATTCCGAATTTGACTCCCATAACCTAACTTTGGTCATGAGATATTTGACCAAAAACTATATTGTAAGTGACCAAAGTTGATGAGTTCATATTTTATGTGTTCTCTAGGTGAACCTCCACATTTACCATATGTTAAACATTCAGTTAGAAAGAGGACACGCTGTCACTGGCACAAAAACGTATTGTTGTAACTGAAAACCTACAGTAGAGTTTGGAGAATTTCTGGGACTCAAGCCATAACATATGTGAGTCCTATTGCTCACACAGTCGCCTGAAAGTGACTTTGCATGTTTTGAAAGCATTTTCTTAAAGGTTAAAGTAACTACTCCTTATTCAGACATAAAAATCAGTCAAGCAATACCTTCTTCCTCTGTACCATAGACTGTATATAAGAAGTGAACGTAGTCACTGTGACGTCAACCATTGGTTTGTGGAATACGGTTTTGAAGCCTAGAATTCGGCATTTTGGCCGTCACCATTTTCATTATTTGCAACCAAAAGTGACACAAGAGGGTGGAGCTAAGTACAACTAAACGTTAAGATATTTTAGAGATAAAGTTCAAAGATGAAAACACGGACAACTCCCAGACTGGACAACGCCGTGGCAGCGACCTGTCAATCACAAGGTAGCCACGCCCTAAAGCATACCCTGTTTTATGGTCTATTTGACTCTAAATGGGACCATCATTTACTAAATGAACATCATGCTGTATTGAAGAAGACTTGAAACTAGTGATTGAGACCATAAACTCATGTTTACAATGTTTACTGAGGAAATAAATCAAATGAGAAGTAGGGTCATTTTCTCATAGACTTCTATACAATCAGACTTCTTTTTGCAACCAGAGGAGTCGCCCCCTGCTGGCTATTAGAAAGAATGCAAGTTTAAGGCACTTCAGCATTGGCTTCACTTCTCAGACCCAGAGGTTGCCCACTGGTCTATAAACCATAAAAATGTTTTGTTTAGCATCCCATTTGGCTGTTATTACATTATTATCAAGATCTCAGCAACATGGTAAATAGAACAGAACACTTTCTTCCTCGTCCATTAAGAACATTTTCTCTCCACTTCAGCCTGGTGCACCAGGTGAAACTGAGAGTGAAAAAGATACTGAGAGTGTTTTTTTTTCTCATCTGTTACTGATTCTCACATTCAATTCTGCTGTTTCCAAGCCTCTCCACAGGCTTGTAAAGTCAACGATATTTATGAGACTTCAGTGTCTTTTACAGCAAGGCATCAAGTTTTATTTTCAAGAGGGTGATGTTTGAATTAACTTTGATAGGGATGACACTGATGGTACATCGCACAGCGCAATTCAAAGCTATTAAACAGCGAGCGGATTATACGTAAGCCATTTTTTCCATTGATGTCTGAAGAAAAGTCTTTCTCAGTGATACAAAATCTGCTGACAAATACTGTAGGAATGATGTAATGAAGGTGATCGAAAGAGTTCATGAAATGTCCTAACCAACGTCATTATCACAAACAATAGTCGTCTCCCGGGCAACGCAAATATCACTGCATTTCTCTGTAACGCTCCCAAACAACTGAACCAAGAGGACTCCGGTCGCCCTTTAAAACTCACTGAGTGATTCATACCAACTCATTCAGCCTGAACAGCGTCCAGAGCCACAAGGCTTTTAAAAATGTGGCACAGAGTTAAACAAGGCTGATTGTACGCCGGTGCTGCCGCCAAGCCTGCCCACACCGCTGTTTAGACGAGGGAAAGTATAGGAACCTCAGGGCAAGCTTTTTAAAACAGCCAGTTATCACTCTTGTTCTGACTTTTTCGGTTGCTTTTGACCTGTAAAACTAGCTTGTACTGTGAACTTTACTACTGCTGCAGCAAAGTGAGGTCTAAATTAAAAGTTCAAACCGCGGTGGTGACAAATGTGTTTGTTTCTTGTGGGCATACGCAGAGACAAGGAACACTAGTTATTGCAAATTAAATGCTTGCTGATTGACAGTGAATGTGGACTACAGTACATCAACCAGAGGAGGAAGGGGAGCTTCATGCTCTGTCTGAATTTCCATGTTCAACTATGCTGGCGCACGAACATCATCTAGCCACGAACCATCATGTCTTCCAAACCCATATACCACCACCATGCATGTGTGTGTCTGCGCATTCTTATGTGTGTGTGTTTTCATCTAACCTTCTTCTAAATGACCGTCAACATAGATTCATCCAATTATTTTGAAAACATGAACCTTTCTTTTCTAGGACATCAATAACAAAGACAAAAACAAGGGATCATTTTCCACTAATGGGATATGATTATATGAAAATAGGCTGTGGTGGAAGAAGTATTTAGATCCTTTATTTAAAGGAACAGTGTTTAACATTTCGGGGGATCTATTGACAGAAATGGAATATAGTAATAATAAGTATGTTTTCTTTTGCGTATAATCACCTGAAAATAAGAGTCGCTACCTTAGAAAGAGCATCCAACCCTACAGATTAACGCCACTTATTTCTTTAACGCATTAACGCATCTTGTGATTTTTAGGTTGCAGTGGGCTCAGTTTTAAAGCTAGCGTGAAGATACTGGTACCATATGAAACTAGAAAAGGAAGGAATCCATTGGTACCAACCATGTCATACTAGCTTGTCACGAAGGAGGATAAATATCGCTCCAAAATTACGCTAGATTTTGGCGAGGAAAAACTGTCATGGCCATTTTCAAAGGGGTCCCTTGACCTCTGACCTCAAGATATGTGAATGAAAATGGGTTCTATGGGAACCCACGACTCTACCCTTAACGGACATGCCCACTTTATGATAATCTCCCCTGCAGTTTTGGGGCAAGTCATAGTCAAGTCAGCACACTGACACACTGACAGCTGTTAAATATTAAATAACTGAAAATATTTGTCATGGTTTTGTGTTGTTAATTGATTTCTAATAATAAATATATACAGTACATACATTTGCAAAAAGCAAGCATATTTGCCCACTCCCATGTTGATAAGAGTATTAAATACTTGACAAATCTCTCTTTAACATGTAGTAGAGTGGAATTATAAAGTAGCAGAAAATGGAAATACTAAAGTACAAGTGCCTCAAACCGTACATGAGTATGGTATTTGAGCAAATGCATTCCGACACTGAAAATAGGTCTTCACTTTTATATGTATGTACTAAACTTTATGCATTCCTCTTTGGTCAGACGGAGTCCGTCAGGATTTCATTATGGCATGGAGGACTCTCCTCTCCTCTCCTCTCCTCTCCTCTCCTCTCCTCTCCTCTCCTCTCCTCCTCCTCTTCTTCTTTTTTTGTTTGGACTTCCTGTAAAAAAAATTCATTTTCTTACATACCCATTGTCTCTCCTGTTTCTGTCTGTCTCCTCTCTTCTCTTTTCTGCCTCTGGGCTCACATTTTGCCCTGAATCTGACTCTCACTGGTAGTTGTATATATACTGTATGTGTGTGTGCGTGTAGTCATGTTCATCTGTATTTACTACATTGTCCTCAGCTAAGGGGAAATTCCCTGGTTCTCTTTAAGCAGCACTGACTGTGCAGCCGTCAGCCTGGGGTCAAAGCCCGGTACTTACAGCAGGTTATTGCAGGCTTTACTCCTTAATCCACAATGCAGGGCCTTTACTGTAAACGGTAGCATATTGAGTTAAAAAAGAAGCTTCTGATCTTTGCTTTCAGTGTTTTTGTTGTAAAAATGTAATGACGATTAACTGGTAAAACTGATTTATTCTATTTCCTCCTCTGCGTAGGTATCATTTCGTCTGGAGTTCGAGTTCAGTCGTACCGTCTTCTTCGATCACGTCAGGGTTATCCTGGAGACCAGAAGGTGAGAACCTTTATCAGTATTTTATAATGAATGACATAAATACATCTCCTGTTTGCATGGAGAGAAGTCCTAACTGATGCTAACGATCAACAAATCTAAAAAAAAAAGCACCGTACATATCATGTGGCGAACTCAAGATAGAGATAAAAAAAAAGCTGCAATTGAGCTACAAGGATAAATATTTCAACTGGTGTGTCCCGCTGTAACATCATCGCTCACGTTCTTTGAATACTTTTGTCTCGTTCTCTCAACAGCGATGGCGAGGAAACAAGCACAGCTGACAATTTCAATGATATCTATTATTCGCTGAAATACGAGGCAGACCTTCTCTTCACCAGGTTTGTCAGTTTCTCAATGTTTTACCAAACAATGCATGTTGCTGAAGCTCTTGAGTTGATTGAGCAATTAACTTTGAAGTGCAAGTAACTGGAACAAGGTAATGTTACATTATTCCAGATGCCATTGAATCAGTGTGGGAATATAAGTTGAAGATATTGTAGCTGGAATGGGGACTTTGCCATCATGTATATAACTTGACAACATATGCAGATGAATGGAAGATGACATCTTTCTCACATATTACTTGTTTGTGTTAATTCTTTGCCTCAAAAGGGATTCAAATCCGACTCGATATGACATCAAATCAGAGCTGTCACTGGAGGAGCCCGGCGTAATCGGTCCTCCTTTCAACTTCACTTTCCAGGTGAGAGCCAAGAGCATCAACATCACTTCAGTATACTGTGTACAGGAAAACACTGCTTGGAAATCCATCCATCCATCGATCCATTATCCATCCATTAGCTATCTAATCCCAATTAGAGCATTTAAAAATGTAGTGAAAGGTTTGGAGACTAATTCAATTGGAGTTTGATATTGCTTCTGCAGCTAGATCCGTGTACTCCCCTCTGTCTTCCTCGCCATGTGATTCCGTAGGGTGTTTTAACGTTTGCGTGTATGTTGTTTGAACAGTCTACTGTGAGTTTGTTTTATGTGTTTTAAATATTTTAATGGGGACATATCATGCTCATTTCCAGCTGCATACTTGTATTTTGGATTTCTACGAAAACATGTTTACATGCTTTATTGTTCAAAAGACACATTATTTTTCTCATACTGTCTGTCTGAATATATCTGTATTCACTCTCTGTCTGAAACGCTCAGTTTTAATGCCTGTCTCTTTAAGCCCCCCTCCTGAAAAAGCTCAGCTTGGAAATAATTTACATTATTATGCCTCCGCGCTGGTAACAGCAGTTGTGGGGTTGTCCGACTGTCCATCCGTACGTACGGACGTCCGGTCTATTCTCGAGAACGCGATATCTCAGGAACGCCTGGAGGGAATTTCTTCAAATTTGGCACAAACGTCCACTTTGACTCAAATATGAACTGGTGGTCAAAGGTCAAAGGTCAAGATCACTGTGACCTCACGTCCATCCCATTCTTGTGAACATGATATCTCAGGAACGCCTTGAGCGAATTTCTTCAAATTTGGCACAAACATCCACTTGGACTCAAGGATGAACTGACGCAAATGTCTAACAGGATAAAATGATGAAGTAGTGACATTTGGGACAGGCATGGATGTAAACTGCCGCTTGGCTGGTTGGCGGAGGAAATTCTAGTTTGACATTGTTTTCGTTTGTCTCTCAGATCCAGAACCTTGGCTTCTTTCCGGTGAAGGATCTGCAGCTGAACATCGAGATCCCAGAAATGACAAAAAATGGGAACCAACTCCTGCAGATATCTGACTTCTACATTGACCAGGTGAGTGTTGAGCCTCAAAGTTAAAAGAATTATAGCCCATTCTTCTTCTATTCCTTTAATACAGAGCAATATTAATTCTTGGTTGTACTTTAATGCTATAACACCTCAAGTCATCAGAATATTATTTCACTCTTTCTCTGCAGACATGAAGTTGTAACATACTAACTAGGTGTTTTTACTCTCATGTCACACCTCAGAGAGACGGTACGCGCTGTTTACCACCTCAGCACGTGGCGCAGAGCAGGGCGTCACCTGAGGACCTGTCCCGCTTCTCCCGCTTGGTAAAGTACAAACCAACCAAATTCATTCGCACATAAGATTTTTATTTCCAGCTTTTCATCACCTTAACGCTGATGTCTGGTTTCTCCACACAGAACCGATCCAACACTCTGACTCTGCCGATCCAATGCACCGCCAACGTGGCCTCCTACAGAGAAATCGCAGTTAGAATCACAGGAGCGCTACGAATAGATACCTTACACGCAGTGAGTATAAAACCCCAAACATGCATGCATAAACCTGGAAACCCCCGGCTTTATAATAATACAGATGCATGCAAGCGCTCCATTCATCTTGCTGTTATTCTGTATCTACGACAGCTTTGTAATCGTTCAGCTGTGTGATGTGTTTGTGAAAAACTGGCAGCGTGTTTTGATTTCCTCTCCAGCTGAAGTTTAAAATCCTGGAACTGGGTACCAGTGCATCAGTGGAGCTCCCCTCCTCCAGCCTCATGTTTCTACATGAAGAGAGGCCTGTCAGACATGTGAGTCAACAACAACTCATGCTGTAAACTGCCTCTGTCCTGGGTTTGATCCGACTCCAATCTGAGCTCATAATAGCATCATGATTCGATCAGATTTAGCCGCTCAGTGTTTGGTGCTTAAGGAGATCATTGACTGAAAATATTAAAATCGTATCTGTACATTAAACAACAACATATTTTGCTGCAGTGTCTACTTTATAAAAAGGTATCAGTGGGTTCAGCTGTAAAACTGCAGCAGTGTAGAATGAGACAGTAAAGGTTGGTGTTGGAGCATGCGTGCTGTGTGGTGCTTAGGGACCGAAAGGACCAGCGGCACAACATGTAGAGGTCTGGACTCACACACTAATCTTTGCTGCCATCTATTGGCCAGTACAAACAGTCATACCACATCTCTTTAATATGCTTGTATGAGCAATTACATGCTGATTTTCTTTAGCTGACGTAAGCTCTGAAGGTATTATTAGTGTAAAAAGGGAAATGGATTTTATGGTAAATTTGGTTCTGATCTGTGCTGCAGATCTCCCTTTAATATGTTAAGAAAGAAAGTTTTCAGCCCTGTTCCAGACCAATTTCCGAAAAATTCAATTCAAATTTATTTGTATAGCACCATATCACACACAAAAGCAGTTCAGGGTGCTTTACATAAAAACAAAACAGCAAAAAAGCAGCAAAAAAAAGCAGCAAAAATGTGCAAATACACAATTACATCTATACCTACAGTACATAAATATACATACAAATACATATACATACATTTTAAAGGACTCCTCACACCCTGCAAACATTCTATTCTGTCCTTTACCTTCAGGTAAAATACTACGCAGCATTAAGACTAAAACCCCTCGCTTGCACAATAGCACTTATCCCGAAGCAATCCACGTCCTTAATGCTTCAGCGGCTGTATAAACAAGCACTTTAACTTGTCACTTTAAGGGCATCAGCCATCTGGTTGCACTTTAGTATTTATTGTATGGTTACTGTGTTGTTATTGTGGCAATATGTTTTTGTTGTGTCTGTTATATGATTATATGTTTTGTTGTTGAGCATACCAAAACAAATTCCTAATCAACTGCGGTTGATATGGCAATAAATTATTGAATCTTGAATCTTTAATCATACTGAACAAATACGGTGTCAGTGGTCGTTGTTTTATTCTACTTATGTACATGTCTTTGTAAATATCCCACGTTGGGCCTGTGGTTGTCCATGTGCTGCATAAAACTACAGTAACAAATGTCTCAATTTATAATTCAGTATAATCATCATCATCTCTGGATAGATTATTATTACTGCCTGTGAATGTCACAGCTGCTTCATATTTAGTGTTTGAAGTCATAACAGACTTATTTATAATGATATATTTCACTGTATGTACATTATATTCTTATTTTTGTTCAAGATGAACAAATGAACTCTGCATTATAACACATTATATACAATAGCTGACTGAGTTCAGTGTGAATCTCAAAAAGAAATGAGGATTTCTAATCTAATGATTCAAATCTTGTCTCGTCCTCAGATAATATTGGAGATCAGGAAGGAGGGAGATTACAGAATCCCTAACTGGATTATCATTGGTAGCACGCTGGGAGGACTCTTATTGTTAGCCCTGCTCATTCTCGCTCTATGGATGGTAAGTCATATAACACACAGTTATTACAGGTAATTACATTAAAGGGTAACTTCATATTTTCCCATGTATTTTGTGTCTAACTGACTAATAGGAACAACCATTTCTGAAATTTGTCCAGTTTGAGGGAGAGCGCTGTAGGCAGCTGCAATGTAATCCTATTGGGGCAAGCTGGCACCGTCATTTACGTCCACTAAAAGTGCTTGTTTTTGCCATGACAGACTGTGATTGCTATTACAAGTGTCTGACAATATTATGGTAAGAGTCTCGCTCAAGGAGAAGTCTCGTTCTGAAATCTGGTGAGGTGACGTGTTACCAGAAGACAATGGTGGAATAGTGGAATACATCCTTGGTGAAAACGTGAGAGTTTGTTGTGTTGGTAGTACAGAAAGCGTAGCTTAGTGTAATCTAAAAGATTTTCAATGTCATGGCTGAATATTTAGATGATTTCCACAATGTGGATGAGGTCTTTGAATTCGATGGCCGCCCGTATTTATTTGAGCCAGAGTATACGGACATTCAGATTTCACAACAAGACTTCTCCTTGAGCGTGACTTGGACACAATAACAAACAGACTGGATCTAGCGAGAGGTAGGAACATTTTTTTATTTCTCTGTAGGGTCCTTTCCATAATGTTGTCAGACACTTATAATAACAATCTGAGCCTGTTGGTGGCAAAAACAATCACTCTTAGTGGACGTAACGTTACATTAAAGCTGCTCATTTGCCCTCGCAGCTTGTTTCACAGCGTTATCCCTCAACACTGGACCAATTAAAAAAATGATTGTCCCCATTAGTCAGTAGGACGGTACCGTTGGTTTTATCTAACGTAGGTAATAACATATTGTTCTTTTACCAAACTAAACCTTAACCATAGTTACAGCCAGTGTAGGACTATGCTGCCACCCTCTGGTAGAGAATAAAATAACACCTGTAACGAGATATACTGTGGGTTCCAATACCCATACTACTATACTATTTAGTATGCCAGAAAAGGATTTATTACGTCCCAATACATAGTATGTCAAATGCAGTATGCCAAAAATACCAGGATGTCCCACTACATTCAGTCGCATTTTGCAGTATATAAGCCAGCATATATGGATATATGAGCAAGAGGATCAAAGTTCAAGGTCCAATTTTATGAAGAAGTAGTATGTCCCAACTGTATGCATACTAAATGCAACAATACGTACTTTGTAAGGACAGCTGCAGTTCGAACTAAAAGTAAAAAGAAAAAGTATGCGATTTGGAACGCAACCTTTGATAGGTCAAATCTGACGGTGATATTATTACCTACAGAATGTCAGTATAAAAGCAGTGTTTATATTATAGCTAAGGAAGGAAGGAGAGTTTGGCTCCACCATTGTCCAACGTAAACCCCCTAGAGAGAAAAAATACAGTAAATCAAACAGTTAAACCACATGAGTTCCCTACATGTTTTCTCGTGGAGACATAATAATGGTACAGCTATACTGTATGTAGAACCTTATTTTAATGTAAAATGTCAAACAGTCAACAAAGGCGGCCTCACATTCATGATCAACACAGGAGCTATTGACTGAAACACACAATCTAACTCCAGGCGACCAGAGATCATAAATATCATGCTTTACCCTGCAAGGGGCAAAGCTCTGGGATAGAACTGCTCATGTTCACAAGACGCCTCCTTTCACATAGAATATATATATAGAGAAATTCAAAAAGTCCCCTTCAAGGCGAAGCAAGGAAGGTTTTTTATTGTGTATCACCTTTCAAACACAAGTGTTTCAAAGTGCTTCATATGTAATTGATGATGGGGGGGGAGTGCTATACATAAGGCAAAAGAACAGCATTCAAACAACATTGAACAAACTGAAAGGCCCTGGACACTCCTGGTAAACCCACACAGGTGATTTCACTTCTTCCTGCTGATTAGAGCTCTTCTCTGCAGACTGTGTGTGTTTGATTGCCATCTCCTTCACTCTCCTGTTAGCTGGTTGCACCTGTTTGGACTTCACAAATTACACCTTTATCTCCACACAGTTTGAGCAGAGGTCTAATCAACAGTAACTGAAAACACCTGTGTGGCTCTGCAGGCTCCTAAATTAAGGAAAAAAAAGAGCAGTGTAGAAAAATAAGCAATCGAATGTACAGGAAAAATTTGATTTTAGAGTTTGGGTGCTTAGCAGCTAAATACATTTACTCTCTGAGTTTGGTTCTGAAGCTGTAAATGCTCTGAAAACGCATCTTTATATTTCCATTGTCGATTAATCTGACGATTATTTTCTTGATTAATTGATTAGTTGTTTGTTCTATTAAATGTCAGAAAATGATGACAAGTGTCGATCAGTGTTTCCCAAAGTCCAAGATGACGTCCTCAAATGTCTTGTTTTGTCCACAACTCAAAGATATTCAGTTTACTGTCATGGAGGAGTAAAGAAACCAGAAAATATTCACATTTAAGAAGCTGGAATCAGAGAATTTAGACTCTTTCGTCTTAAAACATTACTCAAACTGATTAATTGATTATCAAAATAGTTGACGATTAATTTAATAACTGGCAATGAATTGATTAATCAATTAATTGTTGCAGCTCTAAAAGAAATCACAACTCAAGGTCCACTGAAGTTGCATTTTTTGGAGCTTTCAACTGCCTCTCATGATCTTCATCACATGGTAGATTTCAGATAGGAAAACTGAATGTAAACAGGATGTAGTTTGTACAATATATGCATGGTGAGAAGTAATATATGTACACAGAGGTGTAAACAGGAATGTAGTGTGTATAGAGAAGTAGTAAATATGTATGTATGTATGTCTGTGTATATATGTGTGTGTGTGTGTGTGTGTGTGTGTGTGTGTGTGTGTATATATATATATATGTACACACACACACATACAGAGGTGTAACAGTTTGTAAAGCAGTATGTAAAGTATATAAAGGTAAAGTGGTAAAGTGTCACATGAACTAAGTGTGAAACATTGGTCGCGTAATAATAACACCTGAATCGAAGACTGTAAGATGCCGTTGAAAGCTCTGAAAAAATCTGCTAAATGGACCTTAAATTCAGACGATTTTATCACACGTACTGATCAAATGGTCAAGAATGAACTTCTATGCACAATCTTATATTGTTAGACTGTACCTCTCGTCTAACTTCTCGATGTGCGCTCTCCCTCCCAGCTCGGCTTCTTCCAGAGGCAGAAGCCGAGAGACGAGGACGAGCAGGGGGCGAACGGGAAAGTGGCCGACGAGCGGTAACGCAGGCTGAGGGCCCCCAGCAGACTCCTTTTCCACAGGGGACCCGACACTCAGGGACCAACCCACCTCCCCCTGCTCCCCAACACCATGGTGGCGCCGCATAGACAGCTCCGCATGACCGCTAAAGCAAGGCTTGTTCAGTGCACTGGATCTGTCCCACGCCACGACCCCTGACCCCCAAGAGTCAGCACTGTCACACTCACTTAGCATTCCTGCACTGTTGCGACATTAGGGCCTTCTTTATATTCACTGCCCTCCGTGTCGAACCTTCACAGATCTTTGAGCTCTCGTTTTCTGGGCTTCAGGCTGGAGCTCTGGGGCTTTTTCCGGCCGTTTGAAAAGAAGAATACAGCGAGATTTTTGACCGATCTGTCCCAAGAATTTCAGGCCACAATTTGCCCTTGAGGCAAGCGTTAGCCAATCCCTCTTTTGTCTCCTCCTGATGTGTATTTATTTAACTCTTATGGTAAATTTTGAAATACATGAAAAACCTCAAGGGTGACTTGCCACCCTAAAAGCTACCGCAAATGTAAAGTTACTATACTGTATATTGAATTCGATGTTTAAAAGATTTTATCTGCAACATGTTCAGCTCACGTGCATAATAATTTATGAAGAAATTAAACTGAACTAAAGTCGCCAGAGTACAAAGAAGATTCATGATGTTTAACTTACAGAGACGATCTTCTTCTACAGAGAAGAATCTTCTAAACCTGCATCCGCTCTCCTTTTCTTTTAATATTTTCATCCTGGAAAACATTAAACATTTGATGCACTTTTACTTTGTACAAAATTAACTTGAATTTTGTAAATAGTCAAGTACCTTTTTATACCCTTACAAATATTATAATGGTTTTCAGTATTTTTTGGTTTATGGCATTACTTTGTAACTTAAGGCTTTGTGTTACTGAACCCGTTACGAGACGTTGCATGCCTTTTAACATGCACTGCATCAGAGCAAAAGGATGTACTGCAGGCAACATGGATTTCAACATCTCATGAAGAACTGTAACTGAATGGTATTCGGATAAGATGAGTCCAGTAAATGCACATTGCTTCCAGTATGTCAGCACCGTCCTGGTGTTACCAACGAATGTCAGTTTGTCCTGTTTGATGAGGTGTGAAGAGCTGTAATATGCCTACAAATAAAACATTGTATATGTCTATGAATGTCTGTTTAATGAACACCTGAGGAGGTTCACCTGCACAAAGGACCGAGGTCTGAAGAACCAAGAGTGTTGTTCAATAAAATCCTGACAATTAATCTAATACAGAGAGAGGGGGCAGATAGCGTTATGGGATATATAGAGTGCTACAGGAATGATTCCTAAAACCCGGAAATGAGTTAGCATTTTAGCACTTCCGGTTCCATCGTCTGGAAGTCAATAGGTTTTTTGAATGTGTTTTTAGTTTGATGCCTGAAATAAGGTCTGTGGTTAACGCAAGCTGAAGATATTTTAACGTTTTGTTACATACATATAATACATCAGGAAATATTCCACTCGTGAATTTTGAAGACTTTACATGTCTTAAAAAAAGGCGGTTGCTAAAAAGTGGCTAAATGGAGTACTAAATGTCCTCACACCGACTCGTCCTCCTTTACAGCCTCGTTGCTGTAATTATCGTCATTATTGTTGATTATCTTGCTGAACAAAACGTAACGTTAAACGCAATATTGTAAAACCAAATTAACCAAAATCCCATTGATTTTTTGTCGCGGGAACCAGGAGTATTAGGAGTATTATTACAATTTCTCTAGAAGATAATTTACTAGCAAAAGAAAACAGATGGTTGTTTAAAAAAATAGCTGCTTTTTTGGGGGGGGGGGCTCACAAGAGACAGATTACAAAAGAATGGTTGAAATCAAACTGCAGAGGTCGAGATATCCTGACATTTAATTCTTAGTCTGGGTCAAGCTCCAGAAACAGCGGATCCTTAACAATTATTAATTAATTAATTAACTAATTAATTAACAATGATTAATGTAATACTCTTCATCTACTAGTGAGGGGCGGTGTTTACCTTGTGATATCTCTCAAACTGAAGCCATACATTTAGAAGTCATTAGACAGTTTGATTACTGTACTGTAATTAGCAAATAATCAAAGTGGATCATAAAGATATTTATTATACTATTATATTATGATAGGCCTATAAAATATCTGTCAGCTGCATTAACGTTATGGGTATCTTTGAGCAAACTACAATTGCAGACAACTAAAACTTTTTTTTATTGAAAACATTTTTGAAGATTGACTTTTCCTGATGCTAAAATGCCAACAGCATCAACAGAAAATATGTATGCCAATTTTAAAGCTTATCTCTGTGTGATATGTAGCTAAATGATATGTTGCTTAAAGCCAGGTTTTAGTAAAGAATTAAACTGACAGGTTTGCCACATGGGTCCTGCTCTAATTGAAATCATAGTACATTATTCCTACCATCAGAGAACAAAACAATTTGCCTTCAAGCACAAAGAAGGTGACTGTGTAGCCACCTGCAGATCAAAGATTATTAACACCTACAGATTGTGATTGTTTTCAATGACATCTGAAAAAAAATCTAGTCTATATGCAAATGGGGAATATTGTAAATTAATGTTGCTGTTGTTCTCTGAGATTACAGAAATAATAATAAGTGAACAGAGCTCCCCTTTGGCGGTGCTGCTGTGTGAAACTGTCATTTGTGTTCAGGGATGCAGGTTGGATTCAGTCAGCTGACACATGCTAACCATCTGCTGCTGACAGTGAAAACATATTGATCCCTGAGGGGGGAATTAGATTGGTGCAGCTGCAAATGTAATAAGATTCAGCAAGGACAACAAGACAGAGCAGACACACAAACAGAATTAAAGATGAACAATAAATCCAGGTATACAAAACTCAGTCAATACAGTCTATAAAAATGTAAACATGCTGCAGAACATGTTACAGTAAACAGACAGATATGAGAGAGTATGGATTCATTTCTGTGACAAGTTTACTCATAAATGTTACTTATAACATCTGCATGAATACTAGCGACAGTAAATGTGGATTAGTAGAATAAATAAAATATGTGCTGAATGTCATTAAAAATGTGTTACTGTAAAATTTAAATATGGAAAATGAAGATTAAAGGGACTATATGTAACTTATCACGCGCATAAATCATACCGGGTCGGAATCCCATGCGCGCTCGCGTGTGGGTACGCGCTGTTCCTGCTGCCTGCTGCCTGCTTGCACACCGCGCTCGTTCTCACCCGCTCGGCTCGCTCCAACTCCACGTGCACGCGCGCGCACTGCAGAAGAGTGAGTTTAGCTCTGAGAATATCTAGTGAATGTGCAGTGGACGTTTTTGCAGAAATAAATGCTGCAGCTCCTCCAGACCAACAGAGGTTTCCCGTGTCTTGTGAAGTGACTGGGCTCCGCAGCGAGTTACGTTATCGTCCCGACCGGGTGTCGGTCTCTCCCCCCCCCCCGTTCCCTCCGCGGTCGGCAGGCTGAGGCAGGAAAAGCCAACACTAGGATCAGCAGTGATTCATGGAGAGACCTCCGTCTGGTCAGCTAACATTACTGCCAAGCAGGTGAATTATAGAGTGATATTGTGTGTTAGCTGACGTGTGTCGCCTCAGTGTTTACACCGGTGCTCGTTCATGTCAATGTAGCGCGAGCACAAGCGCGAGCACAAGCGCGAGCGCGAGCAACAGGACCCCGACTTTCGTTGACATTGCGGCCACAGGTGTCGCTGTTAACAAGCAATTTCTGATTCTTACATATAGTCCCTTTAATACAAATTGTTGAATCAAAATCAAACCCAAATACTGTAACTGAAAGCAAAGAGTGGAGATTTCTTCTCATTTTACTGCTCAGTCGCCAAAGCGAAATGAAACCTTCGGGAAATTATCAAAAGAACAGTTCAGGATACATAACCTGCTGTGCACCGATCGATAAGATTGGTCAGCATGAATACTCGCCCATTAGCTTTTTTAACAATTTCCTGAAGTACAATCGAAAAAGTACAGTAATGAAAATTCTTTCTACATGTATGTTTAATTTTGTGGAAGGTTATACAGTATGTGTGTGTTCAAATGTTGAAATGACACATCTTCTCTTCCTGTCAAAGCAATCAGGCTTCCTTATGATGGTAACTGAAGTATTTACACCTCACAAAATGTCAGTGAGAAGTCATAACGGTCTTAAATATTTTACTAAAATTTAACTTTGTTGTCTTTTTCAATGTAAAGTTAAAACATTTGACACGGATATTATTAAAGCAACTTAAAAGCGCAATCCATGTTTTAATTAAAATTAAATTAAACCTTTATCTTTCAATATTAATGTTTTGTTTTTCAGTTAGGCCTTTATTTGGTCTGTAATATTTGAAAAACAGCCTTTTATTTTTCAGTAATAATCTTATGATTTTCCATCTATAAGTCAAACTGAATATTTATATAGATTACCTGTAGCTACTTGTTGAAGAGATAGCCATGGAGGAAGTGGAACCTATGATTAGAGTAGTCACTGTTATGACTCTATTACTCACATTGGGCTCATTTTTATGAGTCAAATAGTACCCCCTGGAACTCCCTCAAGGACTTTTGGGGGTCCCCGGACCCCTGTTTGAGAACCACTGCTTTAGATAATGATTTAAATCCACACCACCCTTTGTACAATTACTTTACTTGTATCTCAGGTAAATTGTTGCATTATGTACAGAATATATTGATTTTTTTCTGCCTAAAGTAATGTATCTGTATTGAAATAGTTCTCTCTCTTGATATTAAGCCAAAAAACATCAAGTATTTAATAGGGTTGTCAATCGATTAAAAAATGTAGTCGCGATTAATCGTATATCCATAGTTAATCACTATTAATCGCAAATTAATTACACATTTTTTTATCTGTTCAAAATTTGCCTTATAGGGAGATTTTTCAAGTATTTAATACTCTTATCAACATGGGAGAGGGCAATATGCTTGCAAATATATATATATATTTATTATTGGAAATCAATTAACAACACAAAACAATGACAAATATTGTCCAGAAACCCTCACAGGTACTGCATTTAGCATAAAAAATATGCTCAAATCATAACATGGCAAACTCAAGCCCAACAGATAACAACAGCTGTCAGTGTGTCAGTGTGCTGACTTGACTATGACTTGCCCCAAACTGCATTTGATTATCATAAAGTGGGCATGTCTGTAAAGGGGAGACTCGTGGGTACCCATAGAACCCATTTTCATTCACATATCTTGAGGTCAGAGGTCAAGGGACCCCTTTGAAAATGACCATGCCAGTTTTTCCTCGCCAAAATTTAGCATAAGTTTGGAGCATTATTTAACCTCCTTCGCGACAACCTAGTATGACATGGTTGGTACCAATGGATTCCTTAGATTTTCTAGTTTCATATGATGTCAGTATCTTCACTCTAGCTGTAAAACTGAGATATAAGTTGCGTTAAAACATATTTAGGTAAAAGCGTTATTATCACGTTAATTTCGACAGCCCTAGTATTTATTATTCAGTACTTTCCTCCTCTGTTGCTCATCCTGGGGTTTCTACCTTTTTTTCACTGTTAAATGTTTTTTGGGGAGTTTTTCCTTATCAGAGTCGAGGGGTCATTGACGCTTCATGATTTTGGGTTATATAAATAAAAATGACTGCAGAAACAATAAGGATCATGGACTGATACTTAAAGAGTCCAAACACTTGTTTTAGGGAAAAATCTGCAGTTTGGACACTTTGTGATCATCACTGTACACCATCATCCCTGCTGCATCATGGACAGGCCACACAAAACAAAGAGGCCTCAGGGCACAAGGAGGAGAAGAGACGGACAGGGACAGACTCTCATTAGCACACAGACCTGGCAGCATCTGCCTGCGGCCAGGAGACTTCCTCAGCTCTGGGCTCTCCTCCTGCATTGTGTTTACTCAATCACCTGAAGAGGACCTGCCCTGCTGTCGAATGCCAAGTGACAGCTGGACCCTCTGCAGCCACTATCAACCTCTACAGCCTCTGAATTCAGTAATAATAGCAGTACAGGCTGCATATGATGAAAAGGTGTTTGGAGCTGTAGTATATAATCCACAAGTCCTTCACTGCATGAATGTATAGCTAAAGAATTTCTCAGCAGAATGTGCCTGCATCTGTCGGCGTGCCATATTCTCCCCCTTTATTTGTGCACTGCTCAGTTGTCAAACTCAACAGTGCATGCATGACACTTCTTAAAGCTGTAGTGGGTAGAATTGGAGCAAATATGATTAAAAAAAGTTATTTTTATAAAACGGTCACTATATCCTGATAGTAGTGCATGAGACAGGTAATCTAGAAAAAATCGTGGTCCTCTGTGTCCTCAGGTGCTCCTTATGGCATCTGCAAGATTTCACAGACCGGAGGAAAACAACTAATCAGAGCTGAGCTGGAGCCTGCCGTCTCTGAGCAGCTGTCAATCACTCGCAAACTCCGATCAAACGGTCAAACTAGGCAGCGCTGATCAAATATGAATCAATATTCTGTTACTGTAATGCCTATTTCTCGCCTCAAATGTTTTCAGAAACATCTTGTAGTGTACTGTTTAGCTGTAAAATGAGAAAATTTGTGATCCGGCAGCCATGTTGAGATCTGTGGAGGAAATACCAAGCACCGCCCACCAGCCAGGGCACAGCCAATAGGAACGCTCTCTCTCTGAAACGACCTGTGATTGGCCAAAGTCTCTCGTCACAGGCTAGATTTTTTAAGGTAAGGTTATTAAGGAATTTCTGCCCAATGATGACAAAAATGTACTGCCACTGTAATAGAGAAATGTTTTTTTTATTGTTGAAAGCCAAAAGAAAGACCCCTCCCCCCCCAACACACACACACACACACACACACACACACACACACACTTAACGCCCCTGGCCCAATTTGGCATCATTACTGGTGTGATCCCATCGCAAGACGGTCTCTAGTTTGATTGCTTGGCCTCCTGTGTTGCTTTCTCAAGAACCACTCATACAAACAACGTCACACTCGACACTACGCTTCAGCAAAACACCTGGCAAGTGTGAAGTCGATCGGAGGATGGAACCAACACATTTTCATCCCAACTCATCACATACTGACGCTTTGGTGTCACTTTCTAACGCACTTGGTAGTCCAGCGCGTCAAACTATGACGCTCCACTACGGTCGCAGTAAACAGTTGGTTAATGTTGTGAATTCAAACAAAAACACTTGTTTAGGTTTAGGCAGCAAAACCATTTAGTTAGGTTTAGGAAAAAACATCATGGTTTGGCTTAAAATTACTACTGAGAGTGAAAGTGAAACTTAATGTTGGGAACACAAAGACAAACAACATATTGTTGGTTTGTTGGACCCATCCACCTCCCCTCCCACCCACCATATTTTTTTTCGCTCTTTAATCTACGTCACCACACTCACCGAACACTTTCTCTGAGCGTTTAATATTGACGCGGATGGGTTTACATTGTAGGTACTTAAAAGCCTGGTGTGTCTAGACGCTATAGACGCTAGGGTGTCTTGTGGTAAGGTATCATAGACTGTATGTATAGATGGACGACACATCTCCACCTTCTCCCACTGTACAGAAGTGAAGCCAAAATATTCCTGTGTGTACTGTAATATGTACTTTTGACTTTTTAGTTTGGCCCATGTCCCATCCGCTAACATGGAGGGGGCGGGATTTATGACCTATACTGCAGCCAGCCACCAGGGGGCGATCAAGATGTTTTGGCTTCACTTTTGGGGAACTGTCATGTCGTCCATCTTTATATACAGTCTATCCTTGGTATCACACGCCGAGGGGCGTGACAAAGTGTCGGTGTTTGACGCCCTGGGAATGACAACGGGATGGATGAATGGTTGTCGAGGAAATGGAAGGACAGCACAGTTTAGACGCTTGAGGAGGACATTTTTATGTACACAAAAGAAGTTTATAACCTTGTTCGGGAACAAAGACCACGCCTCAAACACATCCCATTCCCGCACAAAAGTCTTTGAGCGCACCTGATCCGTTCACTGACTCAGTTTTCACATCCCTCCCCCCCAAATCCCTTTTTTCTTTTCTCTCTCCCTTTTTCTCTGTGGTTTAAATACAGGAACCATTGGGGGCTCCGTAAAAATCTAAGCTTGTGAAGAGATGGCTCCCCAACTCAGAGTCTTGACTCCCCTGGTTCTCTCCAGCGGACACCGGTTCAACATCGCTCTCCTACATCCATTCTTCCACAACCCCGATTCCTCTTCTCATCCCTTCATCCCTCATCCTCCTTCCTAACCCATCCCTCCCACATCATCATTGCTCCCCTACATTCAATACCTAATAAAATATTCTAAACCCATATAGTTATTGACGTGGTCTTTGTTAGTGAATACATGAATACGTGCCAATCTTCTACTTAGAGAATTGAAGATGCCGCATTGAAGACGAGGTTAACCTATATGTGAAATCTATAGCCACTTGAAATCAACCACCTCAGATGGAAAAGGCAATTTATTTACAGACAGACTTTACATGAGTAGAAAAAACCTTGTGATTCCATTTTAATCTGCAAAATCCATTGTAAATCCTTCTTTATAATATAGTCCCTTGTTTTGCCAGGAGTCCTGTGTCTCCGGTTCGATTCCAGCCTGGAGACGTTTGTACTCTGTGTCCCCGTCTCTCTGTCGCCCTGTTTCTCGTCTCTCTTCGCTGCCAAGTAAAAGTGAACATTTCATAAAGGTAATCTCACAAAGGGCAGAAAGAAAAGCTGCGTGCAGTTGCATTTTAAATGAGAGAAAGGAAAGAGAAACTGAACGCACGTCGGCTTGTTCGTTAAAGGAATAAAGTCATTTTGTGACAGTTGTAGGAATTAAACAAATGTCATAGTTCATGTCATGATGACAACCACGTGATAACATGCACAGCAACTGTATGTAGTTAAAAAAAAAAAAAAATCAAATTTGGGATAAGCG